>JAKCPI010005689.1:0-491269 GCA_023213315.1 Euborellia annulipes
TATTATTTTAAATAGTCAATTAAGAAGAGTTTCTTTTCGGACCAGCTGCTACCCATGCAGCTTTTCGAGAAGTTCATTGTTTCAACGTTAATGCTGGCTATCGCGGACGGGGTACACCAAATTCCGGGTGAACCTAATAAAAGGCAATAAAGCCACCCTCTACTTAACGGATAAAGGTGGATGAACAAAGCAGCTCCAGAGCGCTACAAGTTAATGCTTTTAAAGTATTTCAAAGAAGGCCACTGCAAACTTCAATGTATGCGCTGAATCATGAAGTTAAACGTATTTATAAAATGGTGGCGTGAATGGTTGAAGTTGAAGCTGTTGTGTGAACTTGATGGTGATGACGTTTGGGTGAATGGAGATCTTATTTCTAAATGTAGTGGTAATGAGAATTGGACGGCTTTTCTCGACAATGATGTTGAAAAAGAATTTGAAACCCTAGAACAAGCTGTCACTTACTGTTTGGAGCAAACGAATGGTTGATTTAAAAAATAAACAAGCTTTCTGGGCAGAACAACTGCCATTGTTTAAAGAAAAATATTGGCTTCCAAATCATTTAGAAGTCCTTGAATTTGACATGATTGGCGGGTGTTTTGAAATATCTGAAGGTGTAAAAACCGAACTAAGTGAAGAGGACATTTTAGAAATATACCATCGCGTAAATACTGGCTGGGCGATGTGGAAAAAAGCAGTTACTTTCATGAAATCCCAAGCTCAGATGGTATTAGACACCCACGTGCTTGTTGAGAAATCGAAAATCACAACATGGTGGCAAGATGTAGATGAGCCTGAAAACTTTGCTAGCTCTGAAGAACAGTTAATAGGAATGATCGCAGAATCAGAAATTTATATTGACGATATGTTTATTGTTGAAAAACATGTTCAGGCTCAGTTAAGCACTAAAAAACTTTACTGTGTAAATCAAATTACCAATAAAGAAACTGGTTTAGCTGAAATTAAGTTTTGTGAATCAAAGTTAGAAGCTCAAGAAATTCTTAATAACAATGCCAAATGGATAGCTGAAAAAGAAGCAGATCAGTATGAAAGTATGAACGCTTTTTTTTTGAAGAAGAAGAGCGCAAATCGGGAGCTGAACCATGAAAGAAGCGCTCTACGTAACAAATATTTTATGGTTTTTAGCTTTTTTAATTGCAGTGTTTTGGTGAGGTAATCTAAATGAAATGTATTGATAAACAAGTTGAGATTGAAAAAGTTCAATGCCGCTAATGATGATGCAGAATTTTCACCAGAATCTCTTGCGGCAATACTCGATGTTTCGACATCTTGGTTGCAGAAAAGCGTTGTGAAGGTGGTGGTATTCCCTTTTCAAAAGTTCACTACAGAAAAATATTCTACAAAAAATCAGATGTGCTAGCCTTATAGAAAGACATCGCATCCAATCAACATCACAAATGGCGGTTTAACCGCCTTTTTTTAAAAAATTTAGTAGGCAAACAATAGGCTAAAAACACATAAAAATAGGCAGATTTAAAGAAATAGGCAGATAGTAGGCAAATAAAGTATATTATCGTATCATGGCATATGCTTTAATATTGTTTCAGATATTTTAGTTAAAATACAAAAACTTAAAAGTACTTTTAATGTTGTAAAATATGGTCTAATATCGTTTCATACTGCTATAAAATCATTTCTACCCGAGAACTCATCGGGTTCAGGGTAACGACACATGCAGCGGCATCTTCGGAGCATTTAGTTTTAACTTTAAGAAAAATTCAAAATATTTATTTTAATTTAGCTTTTCATACAGACCTTTCAGTCTAAAATTTTCTTTTTAAACATTAAATTGCAGCTTATATATTTAATTTATTCAACTCTCTCTAATTTTATTTTTATTAAGACACTCTTCATACCAACCTGTTTGAAAATCTTCTATTGCTTTTCTTTTAAAGAAATCTGTTCTAAATACTTTGACAGAGTAAGCTGAATTAATTAAATCTTGATAAAGTTGTTTTGCTTTTGGATCTTCGAGACCATTCGCTATCTGTTGTAAGTCTTGAGATGGAACTTTTTGTTGACGTGCCTCCATGACAGTATAAGCAACTTCTTTCACCACATTACAAATCTCGGGATCACTTACGTTTTTCGTTGGCGTGACAACTTAAAGACAAAAAACCAAGAAGAAACAATTTAAACTTCATGACCCTACCTTATTTTTTTTATAGTTTAAAACTAATGACAGAATTTAATTATTAAAAAAGAAATAGAAATTTCTAACTATTTCTTTTTAAAAGATCACGCTGGATTAATTACGTAAAAAATAAATAATAAGCCCACCTAATATGGTTGAAGCAATTGTTAAGTATGTACCGACTGTATTAAAACTCTGTAAGAATTTCAAGATTTCCATATCTAGAACCCCCTAAATTAGCGACTATAAAGACAAAATGAAATTTATCACAACTCAATAATGCCAATCAATTCACATTTGTCGGACTTTTTGAGACTTAAAACATCAATTGGCTTATTGATTACAACTAATCGCAAAGGCTTCTTTGTAGTAGTCAGTTGCACTCTTCAAATCTGACAACAATTTTTCTTCGGTATAAGGTTTGGGTGAAATTTTTATTAATGCGGGCATATATTGGGTTTTATAAACTTCCGGATAATCATGGCACAAGATTTTGACTTTAACCTCTTGTGGTGTTTTCGGATTATCTAATTGATCTAGAAATTCTCCGATTTTACGGTCAGACTCTTCAAATTGAGCTTTATAGTCAACTTCAGCAGCTTCAGGCTCTGCTTGTTTTGTGCACCCACCAAGTAGCAATACGGCGCTTATTGTAATGGTTAAAATTTTTAACTTCATAGGCTTAACAATTTCATATTCATCTTTTTAAATATTCTTAACTCATTAAATGTAAATAAATACTGGTAATACGTAAAGAAATAGAATGTTTTATCGTTAAAAGAAGATCTATCACCTCTGTTTAAGGCAATTAACCAAATAAATTTAATGTTATCTTCCAATTACTCTTCTATTTCCATAAAGCTATAAAAAAATAGGTATAATTTTGCACGACTGATCTCAAATCTTTGTTAAATTTACATATGAATGAACTTAGTTTTATTAGAAAAAATTTAAGATCTAAAAGACGCTCTTTAACTCTCTTTGAGCAAAAACAAGCTCAGCTTAATGTTCTCCATCATTTAAATACGCTTGCTATTTTTCATACATCAAAAAAAAATTGGTTTATATTTACATGCCTTTGGAGAGGTTCATACAGATTTACTTATAAAGTTATGTTTTCAAAAAAAATAAACAAGTTTATTTACCTATGATTTGCTCTATGAATCAACGGCTAGTTTGGGTAAAAATATCTAGAAACCAATATTTAAATCGACGTTTTTCTCATCATCCATTGGGCATGAAAGAACCCATGGCAACTCGAGGAGAACATGTATCAAAAATTGATTTACTGTTGATGCCACTTTTAGCTTGTGATCAATACGGTACACGCATTGGTATGGGAGGCGGCTATTATGACCGCACATTGGAAAGTGCAAAACATAAGCCATATCGTTTGGGTGTAGCCCATCAATTTCAATTTATTGAGCATACTTTAAAACGTCAAAGTTGGGATCAACCATTAGATGCTTTACTCACCCCTCAAACATATTTATTATTTTAAAAGATAATATCGATATGAAAATTAAAAATCAGTCATGATTTTTCATACCCCTAAAAGCATAAAAGTAACCACCCTAAGGATGGTTACTTCTACGTGACAGACCGTTTTACCAACTTATATTAACACGCTTATTTAATGCTCAACATTAAATAAGTTTTGCATTATTGTTAACCATACACTGCTTATAAATGGCATAAGAAAATGATTATTTTCTACCCAAATGCCTTTTTCTTATATGAATATTTTATAATTATTAAGCTAAATTACTTATCCTTTCTACAAAATTTTATTCTTCTTAAGAATTAATCCATTGATTCATAATATTTTAATAAAAAAGTTGACCAAATTAGTCATTTTTTCCACATTTTCTATTGAAAGGCCCTTGTAATTTTTGAAATACACATCACTATAAAAACATGGCAACCTCGTTGTCACTCATTAGGAGTGCCCATGTCTGAACTTATTATGAATGAAAAAACTGACTTAGAGCCTCAGGTTCCAAGTGTATTACCACTTTTAGCGTTACGCGATGTAGTGGTCTATCCCACATGCAAATTGCGTTATTCGTGGGTCGTGAAAAATCGATCAATGCAGTTGATGTGGCTCGTAACAGTGACAATTTAGTATTTGTAGTTGCGCAAAAAGATTCGCTTACAGAAGATATTGATCACGATAACCTTTATCAGTACGGAACTGTCGCTAAGATTGTTCAGGTCGTAAATCATGAGAATGATGAAAACTGCATCAAAGTACTTATTGAAGGGTTACAGCGTTCTAAGCTTGAAAAAATTATCGATGAAGATAGCCATTTGACTGCTGAACATAGCTTAAGTCCAATGACAATTGACGTAGATAAAGCTACCCAAGAAACTTCGTTTACAAGAGTTACGTACTTTATTTGCTCAATATGCATGAAGCAAAATTACGTAATGCACGTGAACTGGTTGCAGCTGCTAATAAAATTGAAGACTTACTACAACTTATGTTCTTCGTGGCAACACGTGTGCCTCTAAATATTGAAATTGAAACAAGAAGTTTTTAGAGTACGATGAGTTTGAAGCACACTTTACAAGAGCTTATGAGCTACTTGGTGAATCAATCTGCTGAACAGCAAATTGAACAAACTTTGCATGACAGCGTAAAACGCCAAATGGAAAAAAACCAACGTGAATACTTTCTAAATGAAAAAATGAAAGTCATTCAACGTGAACTTTCTGACATGAATGGCGGCGCAGAAGATGACGTTGCTGAAATAGAAAAACGTCTTGCTGAAGCTGATTTACCTGAACACGTACGTAAAAAAGCTGAAGCTGAGTTCCGTAAGTTTAAAGCAATGCAACCTGCATCTAGTGAAGCGGCTGTTGTACGTAACTATCTAGAAGTAATTTTAGATACGCCGTGGAATAAAGCGAGCAAAGTCAGCATTAACCTTGCGAAAGCTCAGGAAATTCTTGATACAGATCATTACGGCTTAGATGACGTTAAAGATCGTATTGTTGAATACTTAGCTGTTCAGTCACGTGTTAAAAAACTCAAAGGTCCGATTCTATGTTTAGTAGGCCCTCCTGGTGTAGGTAAAACTTCACTTGGTGAATCAGTTGCAAAAGCAACAGGTCGTGAGTTTGTTCGTATGGCACTCGGTGGCGTACGTGACGAAGCTGAAATTCGTGGTCACCGTCGTACTTATATTGGTGCGATGCCTAGGTAAAATCGTGCAATCTTTAACAAAAGTTGGCGTGAAGAACCCTCTGTTCTTACTCGACGAAATTGACAAGATGGCACAAGACTACCGTGGTGATCCAGCTTCCGCATTGCTTGAAGTACTTGATCCATCACAAAACAGTAAATTCAACGACCATTATTTAGATCTTGATCTTGACCTGTCTGAAGTGATGTTCATTTGTACAGCAAACAGCATGAATATTCCTGAAGCATTGCTTGACCGTATGGAAGTTATTCGTCTACCGGGTTATACCGAAGATGAAAAAGTGAACATTGCTGAACGTTACCTTGTTCCGAAAGCGATTAAGAACAACGGTCTACGTCCAAAAAGAGTTAACAATTCATGAAGAAGCAATTCGTGATATTGTTCAGCGCTATACACGTGAAGCTGGTGTACGTAGTTTAGAACGTGAAGTGTCTAAAATTGCGCGTAAAGTGGTAAAAGAAGCCGTAAGTAAAAAGTCTAAAAACTTACAGCTTGATGTTACCTCCACCAATCTTCCAGAATACTTAGGTCCACATAAGTTTGACTTTGGTATTGCAGAAGATGAAGCGCAAGTAGGACGCGTAAATGGTCTAGCTTGGACATCTGTAGGTGGTGAGTTACTTACCATTGAAGTTGCAGCTGTAAAAGGTAAAGGTAAATTCATTACTACCGGTTCACTCGGTGATGTCATGAAAGAGTCTATTACTACAGCAATGACTTTAGTACGTACACGTGCCGATGAGCTAGGTATTGAAGCTTCTCGTTTTGAAGAAACTGATGTACACGTTCACTTACCAGAAGGTGCGACACCAAAAGATGGTCCATCTGCTGGTTTAGCGTTAACCACTGCCCTTGTATCAGCATTTACAGGTATTGCGATTCGTCCCGATATTGCAATGACTGGTGAAACAAGTTTAGGTGGTCGTGCAATGCGTATTGGTGGCTTAAAAGAAAAACTTCTTGCAGCACACCGCGGTGGAATCAAACTTGTATTTATTCCACAAGATAACGTTCGTGATTTGGCAGAAATTCCAGCCAATGTTAAAGAAGGTTTAGAAATCAAAGCTGTAAAAAGTATTGATGACATCTTGCCTTTAGCATTAGTGTCAATGCCAAAACCTTTACCAAAAACACCGATTGTAAAACCGGTGGAAGGTTCAAAAGCAGCACGTCACTAATTAAAATGTGAAAAAGAGAGCTTCGGCTCTCTTTTTTTGTTACACAATTTGATTGAAAAATATCCAACCATCCTCATAATAGGTATTAAGAATATTTAATTAAATTAAGTATTCTTCGTTATCTATTCTTTTATAGATAACCTTGTTTTTATTCTCTATGATCATCTGAACTCCAGACAGATGATCATTTTGATCGCAGTCCAACATCGTTTTTTGGACTGCGTTTTTTGCTGCCTATTTACTACCACGAACTTATCTTTTCCTCAGGTATAATGCCCAAGCTGTTTTGAATGAATAGATAATATGAAAATTCGTATTCTGACCATTGGTCAAAAAATGCCTGCTTGGGTTCTCACTGGTTTTGAAGATTATTTCAAACGCATCCAACCTTTTGTGCAAACTCAAGTCATTGAACTTCCTATGGCCAAACGTGGTAAGAATGATTCAGAAGCAGATATTTTAAAATATTGCCAAATTGAAGGCGAAAGTATTTTAAATGCGTTAAAACCGAATGAAACTTTAATTGCCCTAGAAGTTGGTGGTCGAGAACTTTAGTACAGAAAAGCTGGCTGACACCATGAAACAATGGATGCTTGAAGGCAATGATGTAGTACTCGCAATTGGTGGCCCCGATGGCCTGTCAGATCAAGTACGCAAAGCTGCTGCATGGCATTGGTCACTCTCAAAACTAACCATGCCTCACCCTTTGGTACGTGTATTATTAATTGAGCAACTCTATCGAGCGATGACTATTAATCATAATCACCCCTATCACCGTGCATAAAAACAACAACCGTTTCATTTTAGGAACAATCCGTTGAAATCAGGATACTTTTATCATGTCCTGATTTTGGCATAATGACTATTATTCTGCTTTTCAACTCAGGTGTAATGCAATGGAACTACAAACCCTTCCCGGACTGTTTATTTCACATGGTTCACCCATGCTTGCACTTGATCCTGAACAAGTAGGACCAGCTCTACACCGCTTAGGTGCAAATCTTCCTACACCAAAGGCAATCATTGTGATGTCTGCGCATTGGGAGAGTAAAGCACTTGAAGTGTGTATTTCGACTCGTCCAGAAACATGGCATGACTTTCGCGGCTTTCCTAAAGAACTATATGAAATTCGCTACAGCGCACCTGGGCAGCCAGAGCTCGCCGAAGAAATCTTAAAACTACTCGCAGATGCTCATTTTGTTGCCCATGCGAATAGTACCCGTCCTCGTGACCATGGCGTATGGATGCCTCTATTACATATGTATCCTGACGCAGACATTCCTGTGGTCGAAATTTCTTTGCCAACAAATTTAAGCGCACAAGAAATTTATCGTATAGGACAGACTCTCGCGCCTTTACGTGACAAACAAATTTTACTCATTGGTTCAGGTAGCATTACCCATAATCTTGCAGAGTTATCTTGGCAAGGAGACAACTCTCAAGTTCCTGAATGGGCTTCAACTTTTAGAAATGCTATTGTTAATAAGCTTACACATCAAGATTATGATGGTGTACTGGAATGGCAGTCATTGCCTTATGTAAAACGTAATCACCCAACCCTTGAACATTTTGCACCTTTGTTTTTTGCTATGGGTACAGGTAATCGCTTTACGATTGTTCACAGCAGCTTCACAATGGGCTCACTAGGTATGGATATCTATCGTTTTGATTAATTATTAACAAATACCCCGTTTTTCGGGGTATACCATTATTTTTGTTGAAAATTAGAATAACTTACAAACTTATACATTTTAAAAACCGAAACAATCAAATGTTTACATTTTCTTTTTTAAGAATGTTTTAAGCTTACTGCTGTTGTTTTTTTACTTGAAGTTTTTAAATGAAAATTAAATATTTAATTCTTGCGTTATTACCCTTTTCTTTGATGGCGTGTCAAACAGTTACAAATACTCCAGCTCCGATTGTATCTGAGCAACAACAAAACCTTGCAACCACTTTAGGTGAATATGCTTGGACTTATCAAAATGTAAAAGCTTCTAAACCACTTATTCTTAACTTTAATGCAAACGGTCAACTAAATATTAATACAGGTTGTAACGGTCAGGGTGGTACTTGGAAGGTTGAAGGTAACCAACTTGTTACCTCTAGTCTTGTTTCAACTATGATGGCTTGCCAAGATGACTTGATGAAGCAAGAGCAACTCTCTACTAGCCTCTTTAGTGAAGCAAAATTACCAATCGAAATTAGCAACAATAATGGTCAGGTGATTTTAAGCGTGACAGATAAAACTGGTCAAAAGCACATTTTCCAAGGTCAAAAAGCAGTTAATACTCAAGCTTTAACAGATTATTCTTGGTCGTATCAGCCAGAAAATACAAAAAAACCAATCGTTCTTAACTTTACTAATGACCGTTTGTCTATCGCAACAGGTTGTAACCGTCAAGGAACAACTTGGAAAGTTGAAAATAATACGATTGTAACGGCTGACGTAATGTCAACTATGATGGCGTGTGAACCTGCTTTAATGAAACAGGAACAATTTTCTAGCAGCCTCTTCCAAAAGCGCGCAATTCCATTTGAGCTTAATACGGCTAATGCGGATCAACCGACATTAACGGTAACTGATGCACAAGGCCAAAAATATACTTTCACAGGTAAAATGACACCTGAAGCAAAATATCAATCTGAAGGGAAAACTGTCTTCCTAGAAGTTGCTCCACAAACTAAATCATGTACTGGTGTAGCACCACAAACATGTATGCAAGTTCGTGAAATTAAATATGATGACAAAGGCGTTAAAACTTACGCTGACAAAAACTGGTCATTATATTATGGTCAAATTGAAGGTTTTGAACACAATCCAGACCAACGCGTAATTTTGCGTGTAAAACGTTTTGAAGTGAAAAATCCAGCAGCAGACCAATCTAGTCAAGCAGATGTGTTAGATATGGTTGTAGAGCAAGAGTTAGTTAAAAAACCTAAAAAATAATTTTTAGGGCTAGAAAAAAATCCGATGCTCATGCATCGGATTTTTTATTTCTATTCTTAGAAAATACCTTGAGCAAGCATTGCATCAGCTACTTTTACGAAACCTGCAATATTGGCACCATCCACATAGTTAACTGTACCGTCTTCTTTAGTACCGTATCTTACGCAATTAGCATGAATATCTTTCATAATTGCATGTAGACGCTCATCGACCTCAGCATGTGTCCAACTTAAACGAATTGCATTTTGAGACATTTCTAAACCAGACGTCGCTACACCGCCCGCATTTGAGGCTTTCCCTGGTGCATACAAGATTTTAGCTTCGATAAAGTGTTCAACTGCTTCAAGTGTAGATGGCATATTAGCGCCTTCAGCGACGCAAATTACGCCATTTGCAATAAGCGTTTTAGCATCTTCACCGGTTAATTCATTTTGCGTAGCACATGGTAAAGCAATATCAACAGGAATATGCCAAGGCGTTTTTCCTTCAAAATATTCAAAACCATGTTTAGAAGCAAACTCAGAAATACGGCCACGTTTAATGTTTTTAAGATTCATGACTTCAGTAAGCAATTCATCTGTAAAACCATTTTTTACATAAACTGTTCCGTTAGAGTCAGACAAAGTAACAACTTTTTGCTCCTAAGAACATAGCCTTCTCTGCCGCATATTGCGCAACATTACCCGAACCAGAAACAGAGACTGTTTTACCAGTGAAAGACTGGCCACGTGCTTTGAGCATTTCTTCTGCAAAATAAACCGTACCATAGCCAGTAGCTTCAGGACGCATTAAGCTACCACCAAATGAAATTCCCTTACCAGTAAAGACACATGCTGTGTCGTTACTTAGCTTTTTCATCATGCCTGCCATGTAACCGACTTCACGCGCACCGACGCCAATATCCCCCGCAGGAATATCAGTATTTGGACCCAAATGACGGTACAGCTCAATCATTAATGCCTGACAGAATCGCATAATTTCAGCATCAGATTTTCCTTTAGGATCGAAATCTGAACCACCTTTCCCCCCACCCATTGGTAAGGTTGTTAGTGAGTTTTTAAAAGTCTGCTCAAAACCTAAAAATTTTAAAATTGATAGATTGACCGATGGATGGAAACGCATTCCACCCTTGAATGGACCAATTGCTGAATTGTATTGAACACGGAAAGCTCTGTTAACTTGAGTCTGACCTTGATCATTCATCCATGAAACACGAAATTGAATAACTCGCTCCGGTTCAACAAGGCGTTCTAACAATCCCTGCTCTGCATACTCTGGATTTTTTTCAATAAAAGGCCACAAACTCGTCATGACTTCTTCGACAGCTTGCAAAAATTCAGGTTGATGCGGATCACGCGCTTGCACGTAATTCAGGAATTCATTCAGATTGTTGTATTTCAATGCACGGTCCTCAGCATAGTCATGAATTAAATTGGTGCAATACATTATTAAATGCATCATTTAGCAGCAAAATATTAAATCCCTTTCCATCAATTTTAACAATAGTTATTTTAAATTATTTTATTCATATTAATTATCAAAAGCTTATTTTTAGAAAAACTACTTAAAGATAAGAAATAGTAATTTAACTTTTCACTTTTATTGATCTATTATTGTGCAATATTAGCTACATTTTAGGTCAATTAAAAACCCGATAAATTCGTTAAAATCCATTGACCTTACTTAGGTTTTTCTTCATTATCGCATCGTTTTAACCGAGCTATTTGCCCACTATGAATTCATCTATTTCTCTCATACGCGAGATTGATGCGTTATTACCACAAACACAATGTGGTCTATGTGGACATCGTGATGGATGTCTACCCTACGCAAAGTCGATTGCTGAAGGTGAAGAAGCAAATAAATGTGTTCCAGGTGGACAACCTGTTGCTGATGCACTCGCAAATCTACTCAATCGTTCTCTATTAACCGCTGAAACTAGTGTATGGCCTGTACAAACGGATGGTCGTCCACAGCGAATGAAAGCGATTATTCGTGAGGATGAATGTATTGGCTGCACCAAATGTATTAGTGCTTGCCCTGTAGATGCTATCATTGGCAGTGGTAAGCTCATGCATACCATTTTGACCGACTTATGCACGGGTTGTGAGTTATGCATTCCACCTTGTCCAGTAGACTGCATTGATCTGGTTGAAGACACAGCAAGCCTTACCCAATGAACAACAGCGTGCCGCAGAACAAAATGATTTAAGGCAACGCTACTACTCACATATTCAACGTGAAGAAAAGCGTCGCAGTCACCGTAAAGGGCCTGTGGTACGTGCTGAAATTGATACTCAACTGTTTGCGCAGTTTTCTCAGGCACTTGATGAACTACCTTCTATTGAACTCATCGAAAAACCCAAAGAAGCTGTGTTAACTGATGCGAAAACTACAATTGAGTTAGCCAAAATCCGCACCCAAATTAAGAAACTGGAAAAACAGCTCGATGTGCGTGAAGACGCAAAAAAACGTCTTCAACTCGAAGAACTACAACAGCAACTCATGCAATTACAGGAGGTCTGAATGGCTGTCAAAAATATGACGAAAAAGCAGATTCAAATTTTCTTTGAACGCCTTCGCGAACAACGGCCGTCTCCTCAAACCGAGTTAAAATACTCATCCTCTTTTGAGTTACTCATTGCAGTTATGTTGTCAGCTCAAGCCACCGACGTGAGTGTGAATAAGGCAACTGATAAACTTTACCCAGTGGCGAACACGGCTGAGAAAATCTATAACTTGGGTGTAGATGGTTTAAAGGAATATATTAAAACAATTGGTCTTTATAACGCTAAAGCCGAAAATGTCATTAAGACCTGTAAGATTTTAATGGAACAATTTAACGGTGAAGTTCCAAGCAACAGAAAAGACTTAGAGGCCTTGCCAGGTGTGGGGCGTAAAACCGCAAATGTTGTTTTAAATACAGCTTTCGGACAACCGACTATGGCTGTCGATACGCATATTTTTCGAGTTGGAAATCGAACTGGCTTAGCCGTAGGTAAAAATGTACTTGAAGTTGAGCACCGTCTAATTAAGGTCATTCCTAAAGAATTTATTTTAGATTCACATCACTGGCTCATATTACACGGCCGTTATTGTTGTATAGCTCGTAAACCTAAATGCTCTGAATGTGTGGTTGCTGATGTTTGTAATTGGCCTGACCGTTTTGAATTTGGCGCGCAAAAACAAATTGCCATTAAAAATATTGAAACTTAAAAGTATGGTTGGGTATGTTACCTATACCCAATCAATCTTACTTTAGACGCTTTTTCTGATTACGCTCTTCTTTTGCTTGTTTTTGTACCTGCCTAAGCATTTTATAGCTCTGATAACCCAAAAATATGACGAGTGCCAGACTTAGCAATACCACCAAAATCAATATGATTTTCATATTGTTCTCCTGCACTAAATGAAAGAAAAGAGCCCTCATAATGAGAGCTCCTTGTCACAAATAATATTTTAATTATTTGTCTAAAATGTTAAATAAATCTTTTTGCACATCTTCAATTGTACGTAAGCCATCAAGCTTGTCATAAGTCGGCGCATTCTCACCAGATGCAGCACGACTTTGATAGAAACCAACCAATTGTTCAGTCTCTGTATGATAAGACGCTAAACGTTTACGAATCGTTTCTTCTTGATCATCTGGACGTTGAACAAGGTCTTCACCAGTTTCATCATCTTTACCTTCCACTTTAGGTGGATTGTAAACTGTATGGTAAACACGGCCAGAAGCTGGATGCTGACGACGACCAGAAAGGCGTTGTACGATTTCTTCATCAGGAACATCAATTTCAATCACGTGATCAATGCTAATCCCTTCTTTTTCCAAAGCTTCAGCTTGTGGAATAGTACGTGGGAAACCATCGAAAATGCAGCCATTTGCACAGTCAGGTTGAGCAATACGTTCTTTTACTAAACCGATAATAAGTTCATCTGAAACCAAACCACCAGATTCCATTACACTTTTAGCTTTTAGACCTAATTCAGTACCTTCACGAATTGCAGCACGGAGCATATCACCGGTTGAAATTTGTGGGACATTGTAGCGCTTACAGATCAACTGAGCCTGAGTCCCTTTGCCTGCCCCAGGTGGTCCGAGTAAGATAATGCGCATAAAAAACATCCTCATTTAAAACAATGAATGTGAAGCCTGGCAGAAAAAGTCTCGTTAATCTTCAATAGATTCTGCCCGACGTCGAATTATAAGAAAGCCACAAACAAATGTATTGTACCAGCAATAAATCCGGTTACCCCACCTAATACAATAAGAATCCACTCATCCTCCTGAAATGCAGGACGCAATAAATTCTGAAACTCTTTTGGTGTCAGTTCGCGAATACGCTCTTTAAACATTTGAAAAATCTTCTGTGCCCGGCTTGCGTTTAGTGCAGGGTCACATACGGGTCCCATCGTAATTTCAATTGAACGATCAATCAAGTCCGTCTTTAATCTTGCGTACTCTCTAGGTCCTAAAGAAAGCTGTAAAGATGTACGAACTAACGGTGTTTCCATAATTTCGTTAATATGACGCTTCACAATGCGGCGGGTTTTATCTTTACGTGGCCCGTACATCATTTCGGTCATAATCGACTTTAACGTAATCAAATCTTCTGTTACTACGCTTGAAAACACATCAGAAACTTCTTCTTGACGCTTCATAAAAGCACCTTGGACATTATAAGTGCCAATTCGAAGAACGGGTACAATCCAAGGGAACTTACGATCTTTTGTTAATCTAAAAAACTGTGGGTAACGAATATAATGTGGCTCAAGAGGGTTAAACACCATCCAGATTGCAATCCAGTTCGTTAAAAACCCCCAAATCGCAGCCCAAAACGGGACTGTCCAGTGCCAAGGTACGACAAACCAGACAATCATTTGGAAAATACCAAAGAACATTCCAATTAAAGCACTTATATGCCAAATAAAGTTGATTTCTTTCTGCCCAACTTTTAAGAACATACGTACCATCAAACGGCGATCACCTTCCATCTGAGTCACGACCATTTCACGCATATTAACCAGTGACTCGACGTTCATGGTCAGCTCAGTCACTAATTCTCTTAATACACCTGGTAATTGTTTATGCGCCTGAGCATAAATACGGCGTTTAATTGAATAAGGTAAGTTTTCCCAAAGCACAGCATTACGATCAATCATGACTTCATCAATCAGATGCTCAAGTTCAAACCCAACCTGCTCACCAATAATGCGTGCCATATCTTCAGGATCCATTGCTTCTAAAAATTCACGCAATGAACCTAATTTAGATAAAGTATTGTCGGTAATAATGCCCGAGATACGCCCGGCTTTACGTGGCACAATGCCTTGCCAACCGACTGGTAATGGACCTAAGTGGAAACCCCAAAATTTGATTGGGTAGAACACCATTTTTAAAGCCATCCATACGTGTGCCCATGTGACAAAGGCAGTAACTGGAATAATACTTAAAACGGCCCAAAAATCAGGTCTGTGTAAAAAGGTCTGCCACAATCCACTGACGTACTCTAACATGTAAGACTCTCGTATTTATTTGTGCTCTGCTTATGGCGAGTTAACGATAAACTGCTTTGTTTTATAAACCAAAACTTAGAGAATAAGAAAATTGAATTTGTGGTTTAGTATCTGCGGCAACATTCCCATTTTGGTCAGTCAACTTTTCCGCTGCACCAATACCCACACTAAAAGTACTAATTCTTTCTGAATTCAACAATACATAGGCTAAATCGACACCAGCGCCTAAACGGGATTTATAATCTCCATCGACCTCTTTACTATCGAGATGCCCAGCATAAAAACCGATATAGTAACCATTTTTATCTGTGCCGGTAAGATAATAAGGATATCGAAACCCGACTTGGCCACCAGCAGTTTTGTCACCATTCAAAAAAGCGCCAACTTTTGCATAGGCAATACCATAAGGGTTTACCCATTCACCGTTTAGATGTAATAGTTTTTGTGTAAAACCTGCGCCCACATTCCACGTAGATGCTGTATGTCCTGCTAATTTTGCTTCTGGAAGAAACGAATAGTCTTGAGCATGAGCCCAACTACTTACCGTCAAAACTGCAAGTAAGGGATAAATTTTTCTCATTATTTTCTCCATTTTCCCTAATCGTATTGTGAGAACAACCCTATTCTATTGAATGAGAGACTTTAACAGAATTATTTTGCTTCTTATATACAAGTATCTACAATTTTATTGTCTGCAAAGTCAAAACGTATCTTATTAAAAGGCAATGAAACTTTGAAAATTATGCAATATTTTAAGCTCTCTTGCGTTAGAATAAGCAGCTATTTTTCTACCCTATGTCATTAAGTCGATCCTTATGAAGCAGCACTTTCCTTTAAAAGATATCCAGCAAGAAAAGCGCATTTATCGAGGACGAATCTTTTTTGCCGTAGGTCTGGTTATCATTTGCTTATTAGTGTTGATTAGCCGATACGCTTATTTGCAAATTTTTCACTACGACGAATTCTCTACCGCATCTGACAAAAACCGAATTCGTTTGCAGCCACTTCCACCTGCTCGTGGTTATATCTATGACCGAAATGGTGTATTACTTGCAGATAATTATCCTGTTTTTACAGCAACTTTAAGTAAAACAGATGTAGAAGATGCCGACCATGTTGTTGAGCAGCTACAGCCTATTTTAGATCTAACACAAGAAGATATTGATCGTTTTAAAAGTCGTATAAAAACTGCTCGAAAAACTGAACGTGTCGCAATTAAACTTAATCTAACCGAAGCCAATATTGCCAAGTTCAGTGAAGCTAAATATAAATTTCCCGGCGTAAGAATCGAAACACAAATGACCCGTTATTATCCGCATGGTGAGTTATTTGCTCATGTGATTGGTTATGTAGGGCGTATTAACGATAAAGAATTAAAAAGTATTGATAAAGATTTATATGCTGGAACCAACCTGATTGGAAAGATTGGTGTTGAAAAAAGCTATGAAGATTTGCTACACGGAACACCGGGTTATGAGTCTGTTGAAGCAGATGCCCACAGTAATATATTGCGCCATTTAGGCCGTAAAGACCCCACTCGCGGGAATGACCTCTATTTATCTTTAGATTATGGTTTACAAGCGGTTGCGTCTCAACAGCTCGCAGGTCGTCGTGGTGCTATTGTCGCCATCGACCCTCGTACTGGCGAAATTCTGGCTTTAGTATCTAGTCCAAGTTTCAACCCTAATTTATTTGTGACTGGTATTAACCATAAAGATTATAGTTCTTTACGTGATAGTTTAGATCAACCGCTTTATAACCGTGCTGTACAAGGTGCATATCCACCCGGTTCTACCATTAAACCAATGGAAGCCATGGGCGGTTTACACTACGGTATTGTAAACTGGTCAACAGCAATTTCTGACCCAGGTTACTTCCCATTTACCCGGTGATTCTCATAAATTCCGCGACTGGAAAAAATCTGGTCATGGCATCGTAAACATGCATAAAGCCATCATTATGTCATGTGATACCTATTTTTATATTCTTGCCCATCAAATGGGTATTGATCAAATGAACCAATGGATGCGTCAATTTGGGTTCGGCCAAAAAACAGGTGTTGATTTACCAAGTGAAAGTGAAGGTCTTTATCCAAATCCTGAATGGAAAATGCGTACTCGCAAAGCCAAATGGATGAAAGGTGAGACTATTTCTGTAAGTATTGGTCAAGGTGCGTTTACAGCTACCCCTTTACAACTTGCTATGGCGACTGCAATTACAGCCAATCATGGTTCTCATGTCACACCTCACGTTTTACGTTCAACTCATGGTGCAAAACCATTTACCGTTCGTAATGCGCCTGATGGCAAAATCAATTTCAACGGAACGGATGAAGACTGGATTCAAATGCGCGATGCCATGGTTGATGTAATTCAATCAGGTACTGGCCGAGGCATTCGTACACCTCTCTATCAAATTGCAGGAAAGACAGGAACTGCGCAGGTTAAAAGTATTGCACAGGGTAAACGTTACAATGAATCAGCCCTAAGCGAACGCCAACTTGACCATGGTTTATTCGTTGGCTTTGCACCAGCCGACAAACCAGAAATTGCGATTGCCGTGATTTGGGAAAATGGTCGTCATGGTGGTTCTGCTGCCCAACTTGCAAAACCTATTTTTGATTATTGGTTATTAACTCGTAAGAAAAACCCGATTCGACCAGCAAATCATCAAGTTAATGGCGGATTGATGACCGCAGGAATTAAGCCAGGTGAACTCTCAAACGGCGGGGAAAGCTCTAGCCCAGCACCAGCCACCTCAACCGCGCCTGCAGTATCAACACCACAAGCTACACCAGCTCGCTCTGCAACGAATGAGGTTGAGGATTAATGAAAAATCAATTACGCATTATTGGTGGCGAATGGAAAAGAAGAGTACTTCCATTTGCCAGCATTGATGGATTACGCCCAACGCCGGACCGTGTACGAGAGACTCTATTTAACTGGCTCATGTGGGATATTCAAAATACCCAAGTTCTTGATGTCTGCACAGGTTCAGGTGCTTTAGCTTTTGAAGCTCTATCACGTGGTGCTGCTTCTGTTTATATGATTGAACCTGATAAGACTCAAGCACGTTTTTTAAAAGATAATATTCAATTATTAAAAGCTCAGAACTGTCATTTAATCAATGCAACTGCACAACAAGCTTTACCCCGCTTAAAAGAGCAATTTGACGTTGTCTTTTTAGATCCACCTTATAGTCTTAATTTATGGCAAGAGCTTGCCGAATTAGCAGACCCTCTCATTAAAACCAATGGTTATATTTATGTTGAAGCTGACCGTGATTTGTCCCAACTTCAACTTCCTACTACTTGGCAACAAGTCAAAACAACCAAAGCCGGTATAGTTCACTCAGGTCTTTATCAGAAAGTAGCTAAATAAAAAGGTAGCCTAAAGCTACCTTTTACCTATGAAGTTATAACTAACTCAATCCAATAACAGCAACAATTGCCGCACAAGCACCTACAATTTTTTTGCCATAGGGCACATATCTTGTAAGCACAGCACCCAATGCTAGTCCACCACAGTAAATTAAAGCCATAGCTGTGACCATACCTGCAACCAAAGCAATAATATGCCCTGCATGCGATAGTTCTACGCCATGAGCCATACCATGAAAGCTTGCAAGCAATGCCAGCGGCAATAGGTAAAACACGATTTGATTTTGTCCATAGTGCAATTGCTGTCACAACTAAAGAAGCAACAATCCCATATTCAGCAACATTTGCAGGTACTAAACCTTGAGCACCGATTAAAAAGCCTACAATTAGGGTAACACTCAAAGTAATGATACCCGCAATTTTCCATTGTTTAGCTGCTGACCAGAGTAAAACGCCAAAAGCTAAGGCCATGACTAAATGATCTAAACCAGTAAATGGATGAATAAAGCCTGCCATAAAACCCGAATGTGCATGGTCATGTCCCGGGTGTGCCATTACAAGTGTAGGTAACAATGCAAGGAGCCCTATGCCCCATTTTTTAATGAAGTCCATAATCTCTCCTTAAGCTTTAAACAGCCCTTGTTTCTCAATAAATTGAATGATTTCTTCAAGACCATCTTGTGTTTTCATATTTGAAAATAAGAATGGCTTTTTCCCCACGCATGCGTTTCGCATCTTGATCCATCACATCAAGGTTTGCACCGACCATTGGTGCAAGGTCAGTTTTATTAATAATCAGTAAATCTGACTTGGTAATGCCTGGCCCACCTTTACGAGGGATTTTTTTTCTCCACCCGCTACATCAATTACATATAGCGTTAAATCAGAAAGTTCCGGACTAAATGTAGCAGCCAAATTATCACCACCACTTTCAATAATAATGAGCTCTAAACCTTCAAACTTTTCACATAAATCATCAATTGCAGCCAAATTAATTGAAGCATCTTCACGAATTGCAGTATGTGGGCAACCACCTGTTTCGACACCAACAATACGATCTGGTGACATGGCTTCATGACGAGTTAAAAAATTGGAATCTTCTTTGGTATAAATATCATTCGTCACTACAGCCATATTGTATTTATTACGCAAAGCAAGGCATAAATTGAGCGTAAGTGCAGTTTTACCCGAACCTACCGGACCACCAATTCCGACCCTTAATGGACTACGTTCTGTCATGATTTTTATCCTTTTATTTCCTAAAATTAAGATCTGAATAACCGTGAATATTGTGTTTCATGTTGCATACTCAGCATGGCGTAACGAGGTAAAGCGCTGCTCAATTGCTCATCTTTAAGTTTTAAGGCTTTCTCTATTGCTTGTGGTACCAAACCATGTAAATGCCATAAAATTCTTTGTCCAGCCATTTGCCCTAAAGGTACGGTTTTTACCGCAGCCAAAACCTGATTTTCTAGAACGGTAAAGGTGTAAGCTGTAAGCACATCAGCGTCTTTAAGCTCAAGTCGACCACAGAGCTGTGCATAGACAGGCACAAAACCAAACTGCTTTTTAACCTCAACAGGTTTTTTTAAAACATCTCTAATCCACGCATTTAAAGAAAATGCCAACTGCTGAGACTCTGCCAAAAGCTCTTTACTTTCTCGGCTTGCTCTATATAAATTTGCCCAAACCAAAAATTGATCTTGATCATCATGATGCTGCATGAGACGTTTCAGTACTGGCAATTCAAACCGCACTAACAGCATTTCAAGCACTTCTTCGAAATAAGCAATTGCTGATGTTTCATCATGTATTAAGCCAATATCAATGGCTGTTTCTACACCCTGTGAATAACAATATGCTCCAACTGGCAATGCCGTAGAAGACAGTGTCAGCAATTGAAGTAATTGCGCTGCGTTATGAATGGACATGGTGCAAAGCTTTAATCGGACTTAAGCGGTGGTCATGGCTATGCTGCGCATAAGCACCACTTTCAGGTTCAAACGGATGATCAATCTCTGTCACTTTCAAACCTAATCCCTCTACCATTTCTGCAAGAACATGATCAGGTTCAAAATATAAAGCTGTAGGCGTCAGCATTAATGGCACATGTCTATTCCCTAAATGATAGGCTGCTTTAAGCAAATCAAAATCGTTTGCAGCAATCACTTGCATTAAACGTTCAGGTTTAGCATCAACACGTAATATGTCGCCATCATTCGTCGCAATATATGAGCCACTCCGCAAAATGCCTGTACGCGGTAAATCAGCGCCCACATCTATGCCATTGGCTAAAGTCGCTCGAAACCGTGATTTTTGACGTGTATCAAAAGTGAGTTCAACCGTTTCAAATGTCTGATCAGGAGAAATGTGTTCAAGACGTTGGGTATAAATTTTCATGTAGCTTCTCTCTCCTTTATTTATTTTTTGCATTGCCATCTACATATAAGCGGATGGGAAATATCTTCATAAAATTAACTAAAACAAAAAATAACGCTGAGCCATTGGTAATACTTCAGCCGGTTCACAGGTTAATAGCTCTCCGTCTGCCCTCACTTCATAGGTTTCTGGATGAACCTGCATGACTGGACAATAAGTATTGTGTTTCATATCAGCTTTCGTAATTGCACGCGTATTTTTACAAGGGCTAATCAACTTTTTTAGATTTAGCTTTTCAGCAACTTTTTCATCAATCGCAGCTTGAGATAAAAAGGTAATACAAGTGTTATGTACACCACGCGGATAAGCGCCAAACATTGGACGGTAATGCACTGGTTGAGGTGTCGGAATTGAAGCGTTAATGTCGCCCATCGGTGCTGCTGCAATCATGCCGCCTTTAATAATCATGGATGGTTTCACACCAAAAAAAGCTGGCTTCCACAACACTAAATCAGCTAGTTTTCCAACTTCAATCGAGCCAATTTCATGACTTAAGCCATGCGTAATTGCTGGGTTAATCGTATATTTTGCAATGTAGCGTTTAACGCGATTGTTATCATGAAACTCGTTATCGCCCTCTAAAGGGCCACGTTGAATTTTCATTTTATGAGCAGTTTGCCAAGTACGTAAAATCACTTCCCCCACGCGACCCATCGCCTGAGAATCAGAGGACATCATCGCAATTGCGCCTAAATCTTGCAGAATATCTTCAGCTGCAATCGTTTCACGGCGAATACGACTTTCTGCAAAAGCGATATCTTCAGCAATTGCTGGGTCTAAATGGTGGCATACCATCAGCATATCTAAATGCTCATCAATGGTATTAATCGTATAAGGTCGTGTTGGATTGGTCGAAGATGGTAAAACATTACTTTGCCCAATCGCTTTTAAAATGTCTGGTGCGTGCCCACCACCTGCACCTTCGGTATGGTAGGTATGAATCGTACGATTTTTAAATGCAGCTAAAGTTTCTTCTAAAAAACCGCTTTCATTTAAAGTATCTGTATGAATCGCCACCTGCACATCGAACTCGTCCGCCACGCTCAAACAGTTATCAATCGCTGCTGGTGTTGAACCCCAGTCCTCATGTAACTTAAGCCCAATCACGCCAGCTTTAATTTGCTCTCGAATTGGGTCTGGTAAGCTCAAATTACCTTTACCTAACAAACCAATATTCATAGGCAAATCGTCAATGGCCTGCAACATGGTAGCAATGTGCCAAGGTCCCGGAGTCACAGTAGTTGCAGACGTTCCTGCTGCTGGTCCTGTGCCACCGCCAACCATTGTCGTTGTACCTGACATAAGTGCAGTTTCAACTTGTTGAGGACAAATCCAGTGAATGTGAGTATCAATACCACCTGCTGTTAAAATTTGCCCCTCACCCGCAATAACTTCTGTTGCAGCCCCTAAAGGAATCGTAATGTCTGGTTGAATATCAGGGTTTCCAGCTTTTCCTATTTTCCAAATGCGACCATTTTTTAAGCCCACATCAGCTTTAACAATTCCCCACCAATCCACAATTAAAGCATTGGTAATGACAGTATCAGCAACTTGATCGGCCAAAAGTTGTGACTGCCCCATCCCGTCACGAATGACTTTTCCGCCACCAAATTTAACTTCTTCACCATAAGTGGTTAAGTCTTGTTCAACTTCAATAAAGAGCTCTGTATCAGCCAAGCGAATACGATCACCCACTGTTGGACCAAACATCTCAGCATATGCACGACGTGACATTTTCATAACTTAATACTCATCTCTTCCATTATCGTTGTTATGTCTAATCCAACTTACCCATGACGCGGCCTGCGAAACCATACACTTCTCGCTTACCCGCTAAACTGACAAGCTCTACTTCCCGAGTTTGTCCCGGTTCAAAACGTATCGCTGTACCGGCCGCGATATTTAACCGAAAGCCTTTAGCTAGCTCACGATCAAACTGTAGTGCATCATTCGCTTCATAAAAATGAAAATGTGACCCCACCTGAATAGGCCTGTCACCAATATTCGCGACCACCACTTTTAAGGTTTCTCGTCCAACATTGAGTTCAATATCTGTATCTGGAGTAATGATTTCACCGGGGATCATAAGCGTTCCTTTTTATACGATTGGCTGATGAACCGTGACTAACTTAGAACCATCAGGAAAGGTTGCTTCGACCTGAACTTCTGCAATCATTTCAGACACTCCGTCCATGACATCTTCGCGCTTTAATAAAGTTGTACCGTAATGCATTAAATCACTGACCGTCATACCGTCTCGCGCACCTTCAAGTAAAGCTGCTGAAATAAAAGCAATAGCTTCAGGATAATTCAGTTTCAAGCCACGCGCTTTACGGCGCTCAGCAACGAGTCCTGCTGTAAAAATGAGTAACTTATCTTTTTCTGTTGGATTGAGTTCCATATCTCTTTCCTAAATAGCATTTATATTCTTTAAGCAAAATACGTGCTCAAAAATAGCTTACTTGTTTTAAATGTTTTTTAAATACACAATTTAACGTAACTTAGGTTTTCCAAATTCTTGGAAATTCCTCTTCCAAATCAAACCAGTAACGTCTTAATCTTGCTCGTATAGCTGCAAATGCGTCATGACAATTTCGGACATCATTTCCCAAAAAACGAGCAGAAACCACATCATCCAATAATGTTAATGTGACAGGTGCTTGCATGCGCATCATCAATTCTCGAATGAGTTCTAGCTGTTGTTCTAAATAAAATGATGAACGATATTTTTCGGGAGCAACTGCCCAAAAGCTTCCCATTACTGCTTGATTGTTCATACCTAAACATGAACTAAGCCAACGGTCTTCTCCGTCAAAACACAATGTATCTGCAACCAACAATTTTTGTTCTCGCCACAATTTAAACTGGTTGTGATAACTGCCCTGAACAAAGCGCTCAGCACGCGCCTGCCGCCCAAGTACCAACATATCCCATCCAATAAAACTTGCAGCATGATCAAGATGAATATGAGTTTCTGAATGCGCTAAAGCCCCATCAAACAGCATCGTTTCTTGTGGAACCCACTCTAAAATAGACTGATCTTTCACATGCAAATGAATATGCTGAAAAGCTTGCTTCCCATTGGTTTTGTACCATTTCCCCGCTCCGGGAGTAGTCACTACCGCATGGGCTTGATCTTTGGTTTCAATTTCAAAAGTAAGATGATCTCCTCCTGCAATTCCTGCGGGTGGATGAACAATAATGGCATGACATACACCTGTTCTTTCAGGCCAGAGCATTTTTTGCACCCTAACAGGGCCATGATGTTTTCGATGACTCATTATGGTGCGTGAATTTTCAAAACAAAAACCGAGCTCGAGTTGTGCATACCAAAATGGTGCTGAAGAGTTTTTTGGAAACGGTTGTGCCTGATTCATTCTGGTTCATATGTTCAAAATAAGTGCTTAAACTTATAAGCAAAATACGCACCAAATATAAAAATAAGCCGACTGATAAAATTAGATACAATTTTTCGATTTTAATGAGCTAAAAAATCATCAATGTCTAACATAAAAGCACAGTAACTTATGGAATTGTTTATACAATAGCGCCCATCGTTGCTTCCATACTTGCTCTCCATGAAACTTTTTTTCGTGTTAACCCCACTTGTCTTTTTAACTGGGTGTATTTTTGGCCAATCTAGTGAAGTCAAACGTGCAGAAAAGCTCCTGCACAATTTCGAATGTAAAAATGTTGAGACGAGTCAACTTGCAACAAGCTCGATTAATTCTTATTACCAGCAATCTTTAGCGGTAAGCAAAGAAAAAGCAACTTCATACGTAGAGAGCTATAAGAATGGTGAAGAATTATTCGATATGCCACTGGATGAAGTTCTAAAACAACAATACCAACTCTATAAAGCAGCATGCGACTCCTTAGGTGGAGTTTCTTCGCAACCGTAATTTATAAGGTATTCATTAAATCATTTTAGTGAATACCTCCTTCTTATTTTCGTTTTAATAATTATTCAAAATTTACTCACTTTACCTTTTGTTAAAATTAAATTACATACTTAAACTTTTATTAAGCTCTCATATTTCATAGCCTATTTATTGATTTTTTATTTATTTTCCGAGGTTTAGATCATCATGAAAAAAACATTATTATCAGTTGCACTTGTAAGTACCCTTCTTGTTGCTTGTAGCAAAAATGAAAATAAAGCCGACACGACAACACAAGCCTCTGCTCCAACGCAAACTACTGAAGCCAACAACAATGCAGTAGATACCGCCCATACAGCTGAAAATTCACTAGATTGGGATGGTACATATAAAGGCACTCTTCCATGCGCAGACTGTGAAGGCATCAAAACTGAATTAGAACTGAAAGATGATAAAACCTACGAGCTAACCGAAACCTACATTGGTAAAGGTGACACAAACCCGTTTGAAACCCATGGTACATTTACTTTTGACAAAGATAATACTTCTGTCATTACCTTAGATGATAAATCACAAAACCGTAAATTCTTTATTGGCGAAAATACCGCAACTGCTTTAGATATGGAAGGTAAAAAAGTTGAAGGTTCTTTAGCTGAACACTATGTATTGAAAAAATAATTTTTTTAATGATAAAAAAACCCGCTCATCTGAGCGGGTTTTCTTTTGAAATCAATTCTTAGTGTGCTGCGAATTGGTTCATTGTATTTTTAGCATCATCATGTGCTTTAAGTGCATTGTCACCAGAGAAGATTTCTTTGTGATCATCACCGATATCAGAACCTGCCATTGCTTGGTGTTTCACACAAGCGATACCACCGCGGATTTCTTTACGTTGTACGCCAGCAACATAAGCCAACATACCTTCAGAACCGAAGTAACCTTGTGCAAGCTCATGTGTAGAAAGAGCAGCAGTGTGGTAAGTCGGAAGTGTAATCAAGTGATGGAACACACCCGCTTCACGAGAAGCATCTGCTTGGAATGTACGGATCTTGTCATCAGCATCAGCAGCTAATTCAGTAGCATCATACTCAGCGCTCATTAATTTAGCACGGTCGTAAGCAGAAACGTCTTTCCCTTCAGCAACCCAACGGTCATAAGCTTGTTGACGGAAGTTTAAAGTCCAGTTAAATGATGGGCTGTTGTTATAAACAAGCTTCGCATTTGGAACAACTTCTTTAACACGGTTAACCATGTGAGCGATTTCTTCTACGTTTGGAGTCGCAGTTTCGATCCAAAGAAGGTCAGCACCATTTTGAAGGCTAGATACACAGTCAAGTACAACACGGTCAATTTGAGTGTCAGCACGGAACTGATATAAACCAGAAGGTAAACGCTTAGGACGGTGTAATTTACCATCACGTTTGATCAAGATTTCGTCTTCTTGAGCATCAGCAATGTCAATTTCAACTGTGTCTAAGAAACCGATGTATTGAGAAGCAATGTCACCTGGCTCTTTAACCACTGGGATTTTTTGAGTCAAGTCAGCGCCTTCAGAGTCAGTACGCGCAACGATAACACCGTCATCAAGACCCATTTCTAAGAATGCATAACGTAATGCATGGATTTTAGAGATGAAATCTTCATGTGGAACAGTTACTTTACCAGCTTGGTGACCACATTGTTTAGCATCAGATACTTGGTTTTCGATTTGAAGCGCACATGCACCAGCTTCAATCATTTTACGAGCAAGCAAGTAAGTCGCTTCTTCGTTACCGAAACCAGCATCGATGTCAGCAATAATTGGCACGATGTGAGTTTGGAAACCATCGATTTGAGCAGTGATTTCAGCAGCTTTAGCAGTATCACCAGCTTCGTTTGCTTTTTTAAGCGCACGGAATAAATCGTTTAATTCTTTTGCGTCAGCTTGACGTAAGAAAGTATAGATTTCTTCGATTAATGCAGGTACTGAAGTTTTTTCGTGCATAGATTGGTCAGGAAGTGGACCAAACTCTGAACGAAGAGCAGCAACCATCCAACCAGAAAGGTAGATATAGCGACGCTCAGTAGTACCGAAGTATTTTTTGTTCGCAATCATTTTTTGTTGTGCGATAAAACCGTGCCAGCAACCTAATGATTGAGTGTATTTGCTAGAGTCAGCATCATAAGCAGCCATATCACGACGCATAATCGCAGCTGTATATTTAGCAATGTCTAAACCAGTTTTGAATTGGTTTTGCATTTGCATACGTGCAGCATCTTCTGGGCTAATATCGCGCCAAGTGCTACCGAATTTTGCTTTTAGTTCGCGGATTGCATCAATCGCTGTTTGATATGTAGTCATGATATTGTCCTGTATTCATTTTAGGATTTCATCGATTAAAGCCTAGAGTCATGTACTTAAATTTCTTATGACACCAGCTGCTTCTTCATGAACACAGCTTAGACTTAGCCAATCAATTAATCCAATATCCTTTATTAATCTTCAGTATTTATTTAAAAAATGTACCGATAAATCGATATTATAGATAAAACAAAAAAACTTAACACTTTGTTTATAAAAATAAAATTATTCTAAAGGAGTATAGAGTTTTATTCTAAAAACTTAGTAAGTCTTATTTTTATACAATTTATGAAGTTTTTTCCACCCATTTTTAACCTTAAAAGTCAATTGTAAATTAGGCTATTTTTGCCAATGTAAAAAGTCAATTTCCATGCTAGATAGTAATAAGTTATATATAAATATATTCTATTTGTCACCTTCATACTTAAAAATGTAGCAAAGATAATAAAATCGAGCCTTTGAAGTACTTTTTACCCCTACTTAATTCCTACAAAAAATGTCGTTTTTCTCATCATTTTTTCACACAATAGTTATTAGATATGGCATAATTTGAAACAATTTCAGGGTTTTATTTTCGGTATTTTTTTTATGAATCTGGAGCGAGTAGATCTTAATCTATTAATATATCTTGATGTACTTCTTCGTGAAAAAAATGTTACACGCGCAGCCGAACAACTTGGGGTAACTCAGCCTGCCATGAGTAATATTTTACGTCGCTTACGTAATTTATTTAATGACCCTCTTCTTATCCGTTCTTCTGAAGGGATGACTCCAACAGAACGTGCTCTTGAATTACAACCTCGTATTCGTGATGCGCTTGCTGATCTCTCCATGATTTTGGAACCCCGTACCGAATTCCGCCCTTATACAAGTAATCGTGTTTTCCGCATTATGACATCGGACTATGCCGAGGCAACTTTAGTTCCTCGTCTTGTTAAAGCGCTCCGCTCTGAAGCTCCAAACGTTGTTCTTGATTTTCTTACACCAAGTGATGTGTCTTATAGAGACATGGAACAAGGTAAAGTTGATCTCGCAATTAATAGATTTAATGAAATACCGCAAAGTTTCCATCAGGTTTTAGTTTGGCGTGATAGTTTCAGTTGTATTCTTAACGACAAACACCCTGCTGTAACTCATTTAAATTTAAAAAGCTATTTAGATGCACAACATATCTGGGTTTCTAAAACAGGTATGGGTGTCGGTTTTGGCGTAAACCCTGATAAACAAGGTGGTTTAGGCTGGATTGATCAGGCATTAGAACGTATTGGTCAACGTCGTAAAATTTCTGTATTTACTCGTCACTACCAAATGCCAGCGTTACTTGCTCAAAACGTAGACCTTATTGCCACATTACCAACACGAATGGCACGCCTACAAACACAGAATCCCAAACTACTTATAAAGGATCCTCCTTTTTATATTCCAGAGTTCGAACTCAAAATGGCTTGGTGTCCATTGTTACATCATCACCCTGCTCATCGCTGGCTGCGCCAACTTATCTTATTTGTTGCTCGTCAAATGATTGAAGAGGAAAACCGTGAATTTCTAACCAATAATTCACAATTTTCTCACTATTAAATAAATTTTAATTTAATTGTCGATTTCAGGCGCTGAGCAATCAATCTGATTACCTCAGCGCTTTTTTATGTTAAAACATAGTCATAATAATGATGAATCTCAGGTGATTTGTGAGTCTCTTTCAAAATATCATTATCATCGTACTGCTCATTATCGGAGCGGGCTTTTTATCTTTAACTGAAATTGCACTCGCTGGTGCCAGAAAAGTTAAGCTAAAAATTCTAGCCGAAGCGGGTGAAGAACGCGCTCAACAAGTACTAGATTTACAAGAACAATCTGCTGACTTTTTTGCAGCCTCTCAAATTGGCCTAAATGCAGTTGCGATTTTAGGCGGTATTTTGGGTGAAGCTGCTTTTCGTCCTTATTTCGTGACTTTAGTTGACCGTTTCTACGCAGGTCCCTGGACACAAACGATTGGTTTTGCCCTATCCTTTACTTTAGTGACATCACTCTTTATTTTATTTGCCGATCTTATGCCAAAACGTTTGGCTATGATTGCACCCGAAAAAATTGCAATTAGTGTTATTAACCCAATTCAGGTTTTTATTAAGGTTTGTAAACCTTTAGCTTGGGGAATTAACGCAATTGCCAATCTGTTATTCCGTTTATTTAAAGTGAATACAACGCGAGAAGACAACATTACTTTTGATGATATTTCAGCAGTAATGGATGCAGGTGCGCAGGCAGGTGTACTTCAAAAACAAGAACATCACTTTATCGAAAATGTTTTTGAATTAGAAGAACGCAACGTACCTTCCAGCATGACAACACGTGAAAATGTTGTTTATTTCACTTTAAATGAACATGAAGATAGCATTCGCCAAAAATTAGCAGAGTACCCTTATTCAAAATTTTTGGTATGTAATGAAAATATCGATCAGGTCATCGGTTACGTCGACGCCAAAGACTTTCTTGTTCGCATTTTAAACAATCAATCTCCAACGCAATTGAATGAAACAACCATTCGTACTGTCTTGATGATTCCTGACACCTTAACCCTCTCGGAATTACTTGATCGTTTTCGCTCTACCAAAGAAAAGTTTGCGGTTGTTATAAATGAATATGCGCTTGTCGTGGGGGTTATTACCTTAAGCGATATTATGATTACGGTTATGGGCGATTGGGTAACCCCAATTGAGGAAGATCAGCAAATCATTAAACGTGATAATAATTCATGGTTAATTGATGGCAGCACACCAATTGACGACTTAAGACACGCACTTGAAATTGATGAAATGCCTGATGAAGAAAATTATGAAACATTAGCAGGCTTCATGATGTACCGTCTACGCAAAATTCCACGTCCAGCAGATTTTGTGGAATTCGGTGGATACAAGTTTGAAGTAGTCGATGTCGATAATTTTAAAATTGACCAACTCCTTGTAACTCGAATTTTAGAACAAAGTGAAGTACATTCATCAATTGATGAAAACTAATTTATATTAATTTAAATATCTCACAATTTTATGTGGGGTATTTTTCAACCTAAATAAATTTTTCATATATATATAATAATTATTTTAGATTCATAAATTCAATTTGCTCTTTTAATCTAAAAATAATATTATTTAAATTATCAATTATATTAAATCTTAAATACTGAAAAATAATAGAATAGTCTATATATCTTAATTAACATAAAGCGATTAGATCCCCATTTACATTATCATCAAACTTTTGTAACCTAGCCCAAAGTCAGTCTTTAAATGGTTCTTCTTCTCATTTCACCCATCAAAACATGTATAACTAAAAAAAATATCATATAATTTTTATTTTTATAAAGCCTTTATAATCTATTATTATGAATTACATTTATTATATGCTTACTATAATCCAAATATATATGTTCAGTATTTCTTCAAAATATACCTTTCCAACTGAATATATATTAACCAAATAAACTAAATATATTATTTGTCTTTTTGATAAAAATTAATAAGAATAACCAAGGTCAGAGTTTTGAATAAACTTGTTCAGTAAAACTATAGGCAAAGGATTGATTGTATGCTGACATTACTTGGTGTTGGCATGATTTTGTGCTTCATGTATTTAATCATGTCCAAACGTTTAAGCCCTATTATTGCTTTAATTCTCATCCCATTTATTTTTTCTCTTATTGCTTGGGGCCTAGGTCACTACTTTGAAAGTTTGAGTCACATTGAACTCAAAGGTCTCAGTGAGATGATGCTAGAAGGCATCAAAAAATTAGCGCCAACTGGCGTAATGCTTTTATTCGCAATTTTATATTTTGCCTTAATGATCGATGCAGGTCTTTTCGATCCACCAGTTAAATGGATTTTGAAAAAGGTTAAAGGTGATCCTTTAAAAATTACCATGGGAACCGTGTTTTTAACCACAATGGTTTCTTTAGATGGTGATGGTTCAACGACTTATATGATTTGTGTGGCTGCAATGTTGCCACTTTATCAACGCTTAGGAATGAATACACTCATCATGACAGCACTAATGCTGCTCTGTAGCGGTGTAATGAACCTAACACCATGGGGTGGCCCTACAGCTCGTGCTGCAAGCGCCCTGCAAATTGACCCAAGCCACATTTTCGTACCAATGATTATCCCTATGGTCATTAGTATTGGTTGGTTATTCTTCTTGGCATATTTATATGGTCGTTACGAGCAAAAACGTTTAGGGGTTATTGAGCTTGAAACTCACCATGGCGACAATATTACCGTATCGAAAGATCCTGAAGCGACCCGCCCACATTTACGCAAAGTAAATATGGTGCTCACAATCCTTCTTATGATTGCTTTGATCAAAGGCATTTTGCCTATGTCTGTGTTGTTCATGATAGCGTTCTGTATCGCAATGCTTATTAACTACCCTGACGTTGATATGCAGAAAAAGCGCATTGCAATGCATGCAGATAGTGTCTTAGCTGTTGTGGGCTTAATTTTTGCAGCAGGTATTTTCACAGGAATTTTATCTGGTACAGGTATGGTTGAGGCGATGTCTAAAGAGTTCGTCGCAATGATTCCTCCAAGCATGGGTCCATATCTTGCACCAATCACAGCTTTAGTCAGTATGCCTTTGACTTTCTTTATGTCTAATGATGCATTCTTCTATGGTGTTTTACCTGTTCTTGCCGAAGCTGCTTCACATTATGGTATTAGTGCAGAAGAAATTGCCCGTGCCTCGATTATTGGTCAACCAGTCCATTTACTATCACCTCTTGTACCATCAACCTATTTGTTATGTGGTCTTGCTAAAGTCGATTTTGCAGATCACCAAAAGTTCACTTTAAAGTGGGCATTTATTACTTGTATGGTTCTTATGGGTACAGCGCTAGTTATTGGTGTTTTCCCTTTGTTCCATTCACTTACATAAATTATCAGCAATAAAAAAAAGCCCCAAATGGGGCTTTTTTTTATTGCTCTACATATTCAATTAAGTGATCTAACACAATGTGAAAATGCAATGTAATGTCTTCTTCTAAAATTTTATAGGCATTATCAAACTGAACCATTGGCCAACCTTCTTTCCAAAATGGAAAAATATTGTGTAGGCTCTCAGTCACGATCGCATCTTCACGACTAATCGCTTGAGCAACTTGAGCTAAAACCTGAGCGGTTTCTGCCCCATCCATAGCTAAATAATCAAGACCACGTGCTTTAAAAATACGGATACGGTCTTTTTTATAACGAATCTTTTTCGCCTGACCTGAATTCAAGCCTAATGCCAGCGTAGCCGCTTCTACAAACTTTTCTTCAAAGTTTGCACTCAATGCAACTAAAGCCTGTTTATGTGCTTCTTGACGCCCAGCTTTCCCCCCCATTACGGATAATCTCATTTGCTTCCGTATCTAGCTTATCTTTTTTCATAGACTGTAAAATGTCTAAAATTTCGATATCGCTTAGAGATTCAGGAGATTGCTCAAACATAGGAGTCCTTATACATACAACTAAAGGCATATTCTCTCATAAAAGCACTACTAAAGCAGAGTAAAATTTTAAATAGCCTATTATCTTGACTATTTTTATAGTCCTAACTTCATAGACTACACTCATAAAATCAAATAATTCTTTGGTTATAATTTTAATTATTTGCCAAATTAATTTTACCCTGATAATATTATTTTACCCAGATAAAAATATACGTCTAAAATGAATACTAAAATCACCTATACTGCTTTCACTGGAAGCACGCTTATTGCGAGTGACTCCCTAGTTGAACTTGCAAAAAAACTTAAAGATCTTCCAAAACCAACGGAAAATATTCTGATTTTTAATGATCAAACAGGTCAACAAATTGATCTTGATCTTTCTGGTTCGGAACAAGAATTTCAACAACGTTATGCTGAACCGGAAGAAATTAAAAAAGTTGGACGACCTAAACTCGGAGTAATTTCTCGTGAAATCACTTTACAGAAAAAACATTGGGATTGGTTAGATCAACAAAGTGCGAGTGCATCAGCAATAATTCGTAAGTTAATTGATAAAGAGTTAAATAACCCAAATTCTGAAGGTAATATTATGCTCGCTAAACAAGCCATCGACCGTTTTATGTCTTCCATGTTAGGTAATATGCCAAATTACGAAGAAGCAACACGCGCCTTATATCAAGGCGATCGAGATATATTTTTAAAGATGATTCAGAGCTACCCTAAAGATTTAAGAGAATATTTAACTTTAAAAACTCAAAGTATTTTCTAAACCCAATAAAAAACCCGCTTACGCGGGTTTTTTCAAAATCAATCCAGCCTATTAAAGACGGACTAATTCCACAACTTTTTCAGCTGCCTCTTCAACGGTTTCAGCAGTAACTTCTGTATCTGTGCCTTCCACAGCCGTAGTGATAACCACAACACCTGTCTCACGCAATAAAGTAATTTGCTCAGCAGTTAAGTTTGCTTTTGCAATCGCAACTACACCTTGTTGGATCAATAAACTTTCTAAAACTTGAGCTTTCTCGATTAACTGTGCAGAAATCCCAATCACCGCAGGTTTTTGACCTAAACGTGCAGCACGATCTTCAGCAGTTACAGGGTTGCTATGTGCAGTCCACTCTACCGCAGACTCAACCATACCCGCACCAACCGTTACATTGCTTAAACGATCAATGAAAATAAATGAACCTGTGTATCGTGAATCTTGGTATTGATCAAATACGACTGGCGCATCAAACTCAACAACAACATCTGCAATTGCATTTAATTCAAGCTCTTCAACCTGAGTATGCTCAAGCGTATTCACATTCACACGATAGTGAATGTTAGTCACTTTGGCAGGAACCGTCTGTGTACCAATCTTAACGTTGTACAACTTGCCCTTGACTAGTGGGTGTTCATTCATCCACACCACTGAAGCACGAACACTGCGTGAAATTAATGGCTGTTCACCTGCCCGTACTAATACATTGCCGCGGCTAATATCAATTTCATCATTTAACGTTAATGTAACCGCCTGACCCGCAACAGCTTGATCCAGATTTCCGTCAAATGTTACGATTTCTTTAACTGTTGAGCGCTTACCTGATGGTAATGCAACAATTTCATCACCAACATTGATTTTACCTAAAGCAACAGTACCAGCGAAACCACGGAAATCCAGGTTTGGACGGTTCACATATTGAACAGGAAAACGAAATTCGCGTTTGTTTGATTCACGACTAATTTCAACTGACTCAAGAATGCTCATCAAGGTTTGACCCTTGTACCAAGCTGTATGCTCAGAAGCATTTACCACGTTATCGCCATTTAAAGCAGAAATCGGTACAAATTGAATATTAGCTGGACGACGATCACCTAATTGGTTCACAAAATTATCATATTCAACCTGAATTTCGTTAAAACGCTCTTCAGAGAACTCAACTAAATCCATTTTATTAATGGCAACAACAATATTTTTAATACCAAGTAAACTTGCAATAAAAGTATGACGACGAGTTTGAGTTTGTACACCATAACGCGCATCGATCAAGATAATTGCAAGATCAGCGGTTGACGCACCTGTTGCCATGTTACGGGTATATTGTTCATGCCCAGGTGTATCAGCAATAATAAACTTACGCTTTTCCGTTGAAAAATAGCGGTAAGCCACATCAATGGTAATACCTTGCTCACGCTCGGCTTGTAAACCATCTACAAGTAACGCCAAGTCTGGTGCATCACCGGTAGTTCCTACTTTTTTACTATCACGCGTTACAGCTTGCAATTGATCTTCATAAATCAATTTTGAGTCGTAGAGTAAACGTCCAATTAAAGTACTTTTACCATCATCTACGTTACCGCAAGTCAAAAAGCGCAATAGGTCTTTTTGTTCATGTTGCTTCAAATAGGCCAAGATATCTTGACTGATTAATTCTGATTGATGAGACATTGCTCAAACTCCACAAATTTAGAAATTGTCTTAGAAATAGCCTTCTTGCTTTTTCTTTTCCATTGAGCCCGCTTCATCATGGTCAATCATACGACCTTGACGCTCAGAACTCGTGGCTAAAAGCATTTCTTGGATAATTTCAGGTAACGTATCTGCTTCAGACTCAACTGCACCAGTTAATGGATAACAGCCAAGCGTACGGAAACGTACAGACTTCATCTGTGGAACTTCACCCTCTTTTAAACGCATACGCTCATCATCAACCATGATTAACGTACCGCTACGCTCCACTACCGGACGAACAGCAGAGAAATAAAGAGGAACAATTTGAATGTTTTCTAAATAGATATATTGCCAGATATCCAACTCAGTCCAGTTAGATAATGGGAATACACGAATACTTTCACCTTTATTCACTTTACCGTTGTAAAGATTCCAAAGTTCAGGACGCTGGTTTTTCGGATCCCAACGATGCTTACTATCACGGAATGAATAAACACGTTCTTTTGCACGTGATTTTTCTTCATCACGGCGTGCGCCACCAAAAGCAGCATCAAATTGATATTTATCCAAAGCCTGTTTCAAGGCTTGGGTTTTCATAATATCTGTATATTTTGAGCTACCATGATCGAATGGATTGATTCCAGCTTCGCGACCTTCTTTGTTCTGATGAACGATTAAATCAAAGCCATGCGTTTTTGCCATGTTATCGCGAAATGAAATCATCTCTTTAAATTTCCACCCAGTATCTACATGTAATAATGGGAATGGAAGTTTAGCTGGATAAAATGCTTTTAACGCAAGATGAAGCATTACCGCCGAGTCTTTACCAATTGAATAAAGCATGACTGGATTTTCAAATTCAGCAGCAACTTCACGAATAATATGAATGCTTTCAGCTTCAAGTTGCTTGAGATGTGTGAGTCTTGATTCAGTCATGAACACGTCCTTCTCTATCCATTTTGCCCATAAAATCTAGAAGTGGTATTAAACCGCCACCTAGAAGACCATGTGGAGGAACGAGTGCCATAACAACTCCAATTTTTTCGTAATAGATAATCCAACCACAAGCCTTTATATGGCTTATAGTATTAGTTATGCATTATAGTGATTTAAAACCGATTTCTTTTGCTTGTTTTTTCATATTGATATTCGATTTCATCATATACATGTAATATGCTGATTCACTTGCACAACTTAGTAATCCTAGCTTGTGTAGCCAACTTAAGCAAATCATGATCTGCTCTTTAGATTTCTCTAAAAACCATAAAAAAGAGAAGCCTTAATAGCTTCTCTTTTGTAAAACATAATCTAATCTTAGAAACCAAACATTTTACGTTCTAATGGAATTTCAATTCCAATAGATGCGCCTGCATCATTACCTTCTAGATCAGAATCACTTACCCAGCCATTAATTTTTAATGGAAGGTCAGGTTTGATGTAATGCGTCCAAGTTAAATCAAGCGCTTTAATTTCATCATCTTTAGGGAATGCTTTATTAATTGCCAAGTTAGATTGGTTAACCTTAACCACCATAGCACGACCACTTAAACGGTTCATGACATCAAAGCGGATATCACCACCCACTGAATACATTTGCCCATCACCACCCATCGCGTGGCCTAATGGGTAACCATGCTGGTAATAGCCATCTTTATAAGTTGAATGAGCATAAGAGATACCTCTTACATCACCATTAGTACGTGTATCTGCCCATTCTGCATAAAGTTGATAAGGCAAGTTATTGTAGCTAGATGAATAGTCCACACCTGCTAAGTACATTTTCTTAGAAGGTAAACCGCCCGCTTCATCTTCACCTACATATTGTCCATATATACTAACTGGAACTTGGAATAGCGGTTGTAATAATAAGCGACCATCAAAACCAGCAATTTGGTTTGATGGATCTGCTTCACCAGTTCCACCATTATCTTTATTCCCGACAAATGCATCCCATAAAGAGCTAAAGCTTTCAGGACGTCCATCCCCACCCCATTGAATAGCACGCGATGCGCCTAACTCAATATATGGCAACGGTTGTGCAGTTACACGCAAGCCAATTAATTTAGCATCAGGGACTGCTTTATAGTCATCTAATTGACCAGCAAAAGCTTGATATTGCCAAGGCCCAATCCAAGATAACCATTTTGTATCAAAAGCATTTTGTACAGCACGTTGTGCCGTTACACCATAAACCGGACGGCTAGCATCACCACGAATTAAACTACCATCATGGCCAGGACCCCACCATGTTGGAATTTGACCTGCAACTACCCACTGATTCCAAAGTTTACCAGCAACATATGAGCCTTCAACATTCACATCTTGTCCATTATCAATTTGTGGATCTTTTTCTGCATTTACTCGGATTTTTGCATCCCAGTTTTCACCACCTGCATTAAACTCTAAAGAACCTTGATATTGAGCTTTTTGGTTATCACCGAATGCTTGAGGAACATTTTTAGAATCAGTCTCAGCAAAAGCGCCTACTTTAACTGTATTGTTATCTGCTTTTAATGCATTAAGAACGGAATTAATAACTTTTTGTTGAGCTGGATGAGACACTTCTGCCCGAGAGAGTGCTCGATGAATTTCATCACCACTTAACGGCCAAGTTGAAGTGCTAATATTGATAACACCTTGTTGATTCAACCAATTTAAGTCTGTACGTAAGTCCTCATTATTTAGCACTAAACCTTGTGCAAAAATAGCGGATGAAGCAGTTGCCAATATTGCAATCGAAAGTGTTTTTCTTAGAAACATGCCAGCCAATTCTCAAAGTTATTTATGAGCAACACCTTAAATTTTTTATCTCAACTTTGCAATTGTTAAACTGTGCAATTACATTTTTTAACGCTATCTTAAGATTAGTGTAGATAGGTAAGTTTTTGAGATATAAAGGTAATAAAAAAGGCAGTATTTATACTGCCTTTTTGCCTTTAGAGAAGATTAACCTTCTTTACGGCGCATGTGCGGGAATAAAATCACGTCGCGAATACTTGGTGCGTCGGCAAATAACATGACCAAACGATCAATACCGATACCTTCACCTGCTGTAGGTGGTAAGCCATACTCAAGCGCTTCAACGAACTCTGCATCGTAATGCATTGCTTCATCATCACCAGCATCTTTCTCTGCAACTTGGGCTTGGAAACGTTCAGCCTGATCAATTGGATCGTTTAACTCGCTGAAACCATTTGCCAATTCACGACCACCGATGAAAAACTCAAAACGGTCGGTAACATGTGGATTGTCATCATTACGGCGAGCCAGCGGAGATGTTTCAGCTGGGTATTCAGTAATAAATGTTGGCTGACGAAGTTTAGTTTCAACAGTTTCTTCAAATACGATAGTTTGAAGCTTACCTAAACCAAAACCAGGTTTAACTTGTTCTTTTAATTCTTCACGAATAAATTGAGCAAGGAACTCACGGTCACCCACATTTTCTGGCGTAAATTGTGGGTTATTCTCTAAAATCGCATCAAACATAGAGATTTTCTTGTATGGCCCTTTGAAGCTAAACACTTCACCTTGGTAAGGCACATCAGTTGTACCTAAAATATCCAAGGCCAACTTTTCAATCATATTTTCAGTCAATGCCATCAAGTCTTTATAATCAGCATAAGCTTGATAAAACTCGATCATTGTAAATTCAGGGTTATGACGTGTTGAAACACCTTCGTTACGGAAGTTACGGTTAATTTCAAACACACGCTCAAAACCACCAACAACCAAACGCTTTAAGTAAAGCTCAGGTGCAATACGCAAGAATAATGGCATATCCAAAGCATTGTGATGTGTTTCAAACGGACGTGCAGATGCGCCACCCGGAATTACATGCATCATTGGCGTTTCAACTTCCATGAAACGTTCATTGTTTAAAAACGCTCGAATTCCAGCCACGACTTTAGCGCGGATTTCAAAAGTCTTACGTGTTTCTTCATTCACAATTAAGTCAAGGTAACGTTTACGGTACTTAACTTCTGTGTCATTTAAACCATGAAATTTATCTGGTAACGGGCGAAGAGATTTCGTTAATAGCTCAAAGCCTTCAAGGTGCACATATAAGTCACCTTTTCCTGAGCGTCCGATATAACCTTCAGCAGCAATAATGTCACCAAGATCTAGACCTTTAATGGTCTCAAGAATATCTTTTGGTAAACCTTTACGGTCAACATATAGCTGAATACGACCTGTCATATCTTGAATAACCATGAAAGAACCACGGTTTAACATGACACGACCAGCAATTTTTACATAGACATGCTCAGCGCTTTCAATTTGTTCTTTCGACTGATCTTTAAATTGTTCTTGTAGATCAGCAGCGTAATGTTCACGCTTAAACGTATTCGGCCAAGGACTCTTTCCAGTTTCCTTCGCAACATCTTGGATTTGCTTTAATTTGGCATGACGCTGTGCAATTAAATCGTTTTCGGAAATAGTTGGTTCAGAAGTCGATTGAGCGTTTTGTTGCGTCATCTCTGCCTCGATTAAGTAAAAATTAAGTGCTATATCTTAACAGATTGCGGGAGTTTTTCGAATGATTTCAATCAAACAAAAATGAAAAAAGACAATTTTATAGAACCGAACACTACTTTTTAAAGGCAAAATGACTTAGACCAATCGCTAAGATCATTTTTTAAAGCATTTAGTAAAATATAAAAAAATCCAAATAACCTCGATATTCAAAAGGCCCTATTTGCCTTTTATTTTATCAATGAGATTGTGTAGTAAATAATGAAAATTCTATTTTTACATGGCTTGGATTCTTCTCGTGAGTCGACAAAGTTCCATGCCATTTTACATCCTGAAAAATTTTGTATTGACGTCGATTATCGTAACTTAAGTTATGCATCTGTTGAGTACTTCTACCATCAGGTTATTCAGACGATCAAACCAGATCTGTTGGTGGGCCATAGCATTGGAGGCTATTGGGCGCTAAAAACTGCTGCTCAACATAAATTAGCTGTTATTGTGGCGAATCCCAGTCTTACGCCTAATTTTCGGGAGGACTATCCTCAACTTTCTGAAGAAGAACTCATTCTCTCTAATCCTAAAATGGCCTATTTAGAATTAGGAGATGAGCAACTTGATATGTATCAGGTTCAAGAAAAACTTGCTCCCTACATGAACATTGAAACTTTTGAAGGTGGACATCATCGCTTGGCCTATCCTTCACGAATTAATGATCTGATTATAAAAATTTATAAAAAATATTTGGCTTAGAGTTCAATAGTTCGATTATATAAAAACTGGTGTATATGTGAGTAAAAGAAGCTCTATTTTGCTTCTGCCATTTTTTTAACCACATCAAAACCTTGAACAAAGCCACTTTTCAACATGCCCATATATTCAGGTAAGGTGGCCACTTCAACTTTTAGAGTGGTTATATTATCTGTTTGGGTTAGAAAATATTTTTCTAAGGAACCACTCCACCCTTTAACCTCTTCACTTTCTAAATCCTCCTTACCCTCCTTAATCATTCCTAAATGTTTAAAAATCAATATTTCCGGTTTTTGCATTTGTTCAATCGTAGAAACCATTCCATTGCCTTCACCGTCAAGAAAATAAGTTTTACCACCGATTTTCCAGTCGGTACGCATGGTGGAATCCGGTGCAAAGAATTTCGTCCAAGCGTTATATGTCTCGCTATTCCAAAGTATGTCCCATACTTTTTCTATAGGCGCCTCAATTTCCACTTCATATACTAAATTTTCCATATTTCACTTCCCTGATTTATACCGTCTTAATGACAGCAAATTTTAATTTTCGGTTTTAATAATGACATTCTGTCACATCATAGTTTGTTGTTATTTAGCTTGCGTATGAAATGAATCTTTGAATTATGAGGTGCTCTTTATTTCAAGATACTTTCACAAATAAAATTAATTATAAGAATGCATTAGTTATTATTCGTTTATGGCGAAGTTTTGCCTAAATAACCAGTTATTTGTCCTAACCTGCCATTCATCTTTACTTACGAATGATTAAACTCCGTTATTTACTTTACTTTGAATGTAGAACTGCGTAAAAATTTGATATCCGATCAAAGGCACATTGGTTATTATTGACCGGATCGTAGTTACATTATTAATAGATGAAATAGTTTTACTGAAAGGCAGCTTTGAGCAAACTTATCAGTGCGGAGAGTCTCATGAAAAAATATCAATGTATCGTTTGTGGATGGATTTATGACGAAGCGGAAGGTTGGCCACAAGACGGCATTGCAGCTGGAACAAAATGGGAAGACATTCCAGATGACTGGACTTGCCCTGATTGCGGCGTTTCAAAAGCTGACTTCGAAATGATCGAAATCTAAGAACGTAAATTAAAAGGCCATGATCGACATGGTCTTTTTTACGAATATTACCCATCACCGTATTAAATAAATAATTCTAACTCTGGAGAAAAAAATGCATCCTATCGTCATTATCGGATCAGGCATGGCGGGTTATACCTTAGCACGTGAGTTTCGTAAGCTTAGCCCAGAGCAAGAACTTGTGATGATTTGTGCGGATGATGCAGTGAACTATGCAAAGCCAACATTATCAAATGCATTTGCAGGTAAAAAAGCACCAGAACAGATTCCATTAGGTGATGCTGCTAAAATGGGTACTCAACTCAATATGCGTATTGAGCCTTTTACTTTTGTAAAAGAGATTTTAGCTGAACGCCATGAGCTTGTTCTTGAAAAAGATGGTGTAACGTCGAAACAACCCTACTCAAAACTGATTTTAGCCGTGGGTGCTAATCCAATTCGCCTTGCAATTGCAGGTGATGGTAGCGATGACATTCATGTCGTGAACTCACTGATTGATTACCGTGCTTTCCGTGAAAATCTAGCTCAGCGTAAAGACAAACGTGTTGTTATTTTGGGCGCCGGTTTAATTGGTTGTGAATTTGCCAATGACTTACTTCATAGTGAATATGACATCACTGTAATTGATTTGGCTCCTCAACCATTGGGTCGTTTACTTCCAGCACATATTGCTTCTGCATTCCAGCAGAACCTTGAGGAAGCTGGAGTAAAATTCGCTTTAGGAACCACGGTTGAGAAAGTCAGCAAAGTTAATAATGGCGAAGATTATGCGATAACACTCGCCAATGGACAAACATTGGTTGCTGACCTTGTTCTTTCTGCAATTGGCTTACAGCCAAATATTTCACTTGCTAAAAGTGCAGATATTCAAACCAGCCGTGGCATTATTACCAATGGTTTACTGGAAACAAATCAAGCAGACATCTATGCAATTGGGGATTGCGCAGAAGTAAACGGTACCTTACTTCCATATGTTATGCCGATTATGCAACAGGCTCGTGCTCTCGCAAAAACACTTAGTGGACAACAAACTACCGTTCATTACCCTGCTATGCCCGTTGCAGTAAAAACTCCAGCGGCTCCGCTTACAGTATTGCCTGCTCCAGTTGATGTTAGAAGTGAACTGGGAAACAGAAGAGTTCGACGATGGTATGCTTGCCAAAGCAATTGACAATGAAGGAACATTGCGTGGTTTTGTATTGCTAGGTGCAACCGCAGGTAAACAACGCTTAGCTTTAACAAAGCTTGTTCCAGATCTTATTCCAGCCCAAGCATAAGGTTTGTATCAGGAATACTCTCTAAATGAGTATTCCTTTAAGGAATGAATAACATGAATAGCGCTTTACAGTTTAACATTTCACCGTACACATCTTTCATGCAAGAAACCAAAGTCAACTTAGGCAATGGAATTGAATTACATGTAGAAGTGGGCGGAAAGCCAGAACATCCAACCATTTTGCTGATTATGGGTCTTGGCGCCCAAATGCTTTTTTGGCCAGATTTCTTCTGTAAATCGCTGATTGATCAAGGATTTCGTGTTATTCGTTTTGATAACCGTGATATTGGCCTTTCTTCAAAAGTACGTCATGAGGGTAAACGGTTAAATACTGTCAAATTGATGGGCCGTTTTGCACTGGGGCTAACCAATCAGGGAGCGCCTTATACTCTGCATGATATGGCAGACGATGTATCTATGCTCATTGATCGTTTAGGCGTGAACAAAACGCATGTGATTGGTGCATCAATGGGTGGGATGATTGCTCAAATTCTTGCAGCAAAATATCCCGAAAAGGTTGAAAAATTAGGGCTTATGTTTACAAGCAATAATCAACCCTTTTTACCCCCCTCCTTTTCCTAAGCAACTTTTGAGTTTAATTGGTAAACCTGAGTCCCGTGATGAAGAAGGTATTGTTAATCATAGTTTAAAACTATTTCAATTGATCGGTTCACCTGGTTATCTCAACCAGATTGAAGCAATACAAACCGCACGTAAGCTTTATCAACGTAGCTACTATCCTGCCGGTGTACTTCAGCAGTTTTTAGCAATATTATGTACAGGTTCCTTACTTCAACTGGACCGTAAAATTAAGCAACCCGCTTTAGTCTTACATGGCTCTCGCGATCGTTTACTTCCACCTAGCCACGGTAAGGCTGTAGCAAAAGCAATTCCCGGTGCTAAGTTTGAATTAATTGATGGAATGGGGCATGATATCCCTGCACATTTTATTCCACAGCTTAGCGGTTTATTTGCGCATCATTTTAAATCATCAGACTAGGACACTATGGCTGCATTACCCTCACTAAGACAGCTATCATATTTAGTTACGTTGTCGGAAACTTTGCATTTTACTGAAGCAGCACGCCGCTCTTTTGTCACTCAATCGACGTTATCAGGCGGCATTATGGAGCTTGAACGTTTATTAGGTGGCGTTCTAGTAGAACGTGATCGTCAGAATGTGCGTTTAACACCTTTAGGTGAACAAGTCGTTGCTCGCGCCCGTGTACTACTAGCAGATGCTCAAGATTTAATGCGTTTGAGCCGTGAAATGAGTGAACCGTTAACGGGTGATTTGCATTTAGGTGTTATCCCAACCATTGCACCTTTTATCCTGACACGGTTACTTAATGAAGTGCATCAACAGTTACCTAAAATTCAGCTGCATTTGCATGAAGCACAAAGTGAAAAAATTGTAGAGCGCCTAGAACACGGTAATCTAGACATGATCGTTCTTGCTCTACCATTTGACACGAGAGGTCTAAAAACCGCTGAAATTTCGAAAGAAAATTTGTACCTTGTATGTAGTAAGCAAGATACGAATGCTCTTCAAGCAAACTCTCTAGATGATCTTGATTTATCAAGATTAATTTTGCTTGAAGAAGGCCACTGTTTACGTGACCACGTTTTAAGTGCATGCCCTATCGGTGAGCGTAAAAACGACAATCGTTTAAAAGCAAGCTCTTTACCAACATTAGTTGAAATGGTTTCTTCTGATTTAGGCTTTACGCTTTTACCAGAAATTGCAATTGAAAATAGTATGATCAAGTTTAATGATCAGATTACTGCAAAGCCAATTGAAGATGCACCGAGCCGTACCTTAGCACTAGTGACTCGTAAGAGTACGCCATTGCAAAGTGAGTTCGATGTCTTACTGCAAATTATGCAGAAAATCACGATAAGATTACATGAATAAAAAAAGGAGTCTTCGGACTCCTTTTTATTTTATTGAGGGGTTAAAGAAGCCCACTTAAACACCCAAGCGGATTGCATATTCAAACTATTATCAGCAATAATTTTTTCTCTAATAATTTGTGCAATGGCATAGTCATTTGCAGGGTCTACCATAACTCGTATTCCTTTAGTCGTTGCACTGGTTACAACTTTGTACCCTTTCGCCTCTAACTGCGACTGAACCGTACTTGCCTTACTTTGATTAGTGGCTAATGCAACTTGTACCATCCATTTCTTTTCACCATTTTCCAAAATTTCTTTAGCGACAGCTGCATCAAGTTGCTTTTTACCGTCAAATTTTTTCTTTTCTTCTATTTTCTTAGTGGGAACATCTTCAATTTTCTTTTGGGCTAAAAACTCATCTTGTTTTGGTTTTCTTTTTTGGATGAGTACTTTTTTATTTTTCTCACCATTTTTGTTAGCTTTAACATTAGAAGAATTTACAAAATAAGGATATATCGCTTGGTCATCAAACCTTTGAAATACGATGATATCCCCATAACACTTCTGATCTGCATAAGCACTCACTGGTATTATCCCCAAAAGTATTTTAATAAGTAAACTTCTAATAAAGCATTGCATCTTATTCATTTACCAAAGTTAAGTATATTTAATGCGGCGTATTAAAGTAGATTTCTTGTGTTTTGTATATTTTTAAAATTCAATGTTTTATGTAAAAAATCACATATTTTCAAAACATATTGCAGTGCTTCAAATTATTATCGTTTATCCAGCAACCATTTAGAAAAACTAACTAAATTACTTTGAATTTCAGATAATTAAAAAAGCCGACAAAATGTCGGCTTTTATTTAATCTTGTGAGTTCATTATTTAATAATTTCCAATAATGCCCTTTGAGCATTATGCAATTTTTCACCCTCTGCTGGCTCAGCACGAATCCAAGTACCATCACCTTGTAACAACCATGCCTGTTGATTATCTTGTAAGTAGTTCACTAAACCTTGTTGATAAATACGTTTTTTCAACGCAGGGTCTTCAACAGGGAAACACGCTTCAACACGATTAAATAAATTACGGTCCATCCAGTCTGCACTTGAACAATAAATACGCGCATCACCATTATTACTAAAGTAATAAACGCGAGTATGCTCAAGGAAACGTCCTACAATTGAACGTACCCGAATATTTTCTGATAAGTTAGGCAAACCCGGACGTAAACAGCAAATCGAACGGATAATCAGGTCAATCTGAACACCCGCCTGAGAAGCTTCGTACAATTTATTGATTAACTGGACTTCGGTTAATGCATTTACTTTAACAATGATTTGAGCTTTACGTCCTGCTTTCGCATTGGCAATTTCTTCATCAATAAAGTTAATGAGCTGAGCATGTAAGGTAAATGGTGCGTGTAATAGCTTTTTCAATTTCGCCATTTTGCCCATACCGGTCAATTCTTGGAATATACGGTGTACGTCTTCACACAGATCTTTATCTGTGGTCATGAGACCATAATCCGTATAAATTCGGGCATTCATCGCATGGTAATTACCTGTTCCTAAATGAACGTAACGCACCAGTTTATTATTTTCACGGCGTACCACCAAGATCATTTTGGCGTGGGTTTTATAGCCGACTATGCCATAAACAACAACTGCTCCAGCCTCTTGTAAAACGTTTGCTACTTCAATATTTGACTCTTCATCAAAGCGAGCACGTAATTCAATAACTGCAATAACTTCTTTTCCGTTACGCGCCGCTTCAGCCAAAATTTGCACAATTTCAGAATCAGCACCACTACGATATAGCGTTTGCTTGATGGCTAATACTTGCGGATCGCGTGCAGACTCGCGTAGCAATTGAATAACCGGCGCAAAAGATTCAAACGGATGATGCAGTAAAATATCCTGTTTTTGCATTGCCGAGAAAATACTCTCGGTCTTTTTAAACACTTTAGGCACAATTGGTGTATGCGAGTCATAACGCAAATGAGGACGCTTAAAATTTGAAACCAGACGAGCTAAGTTTACCGGACCATCAACTTTATATAATTGCTCATCGGTTAAATCGAACTCTTCAAGTAAATATTCATAAATGTGCTGTGGACAGTTATGAGTCACTTCCAAGCGAACCGCACGACCGAAACGACGAGAACTTAATTCACCTTTTAATGCTTTAGCTAAGTCTTCAACATCTTCATTCAATGCCAAGTCTGCATTACGTGTAACACGGAATTGGTAACATCCAGTTGCTGTCATTCCCGGGAATAAATCAGACACATGCTCATGAATAATTGCCGATAACATCACGTGATGTTCTTTACCACCTGTTAATTCATCAGGTAGTCGTACAACGCGAGGTAATGAACGTGGTGCCGGCACAACAGCCAAATCGATTTGACGGCCAAAAGCATCTTTACCTTCAAGGGTAATAATGAAGTTCAAGCTTTTATTCACAAGTCGAGGAAATGGATGTGCGGGATCTAAGCTAATTGGTGTTAATACAGGTGCAACTTGTTCCTGAAAATATTTTTTTACCCAAGCAGACTGAGCTGGAGTTAATTCACCACGACGTAGGAAGCAAATATCTTCTTCACGTAGCTTAGGTAAGATTTGCTCATTTAAAATACGATATTGACGCTCAATCGCAGCATGAGCAGTTTCAGATATTTTTTGTAAAACCTGTCTTGGCGTAAGACCATCAGGGCTACGACTTTCATTGCCTAGAGAAAATTGCTCCATTACTCCTGCAACACGAATTTCAAAGAACTCATCGAGATTACGTGAAAAAATGAGCAAGAAATTCATTCGTTCAAGCAATGGATGTAAAGGGTCTACCGCTTGTTCCAATACACGTAAATGGAAGTCAAGAATAGACAATTCACGATTTATATAACGGTCATTATAACTATATTCTATTGGGGTCGTTGCTGTAATCGCTGTATTCATGTCTAACTCTATTCTCTATCCAGCCAAATCTCTATGAACCAGTATGCTGCAAAAATATGACAATTTGGTAAAAACTAAAAAATTAACACATCTTTAAAACAGCATTATTCAGGAATTTGGGTGCCATTCATATAACGTAAAATAACGCGTTTTCTATATTGTAGTTTATGATCATTGCGGTGATCTTGATAATATTTCGGATCAGGCAATAATGCAGCTAAAAAAGCAGCTTGTTCGCGCGTTAAGCTTTTAGCACTTTTCCCATAATAATATTGAGCGGCTGCTTCAATACCATACCGATTTTTACCGAATTCAACTGAGTTCATATACACTTCAAGAATTCGACGTTTTGACCACATCCGCTCCATCATCCAAGTCGCGACTGTTTCTTGGCCTTTACGAATAAATGAACGTTTATTGTATAAAAACAAGTTCTTTGCAAGCTGTTGAGACACGGTAGAACCGCCAGCAACAATCTCACCCTTTTCATTATTTCGCTCAAGAGCAAAACGAATACCCTGCCAGTCAAAACCATGGTGATGAATAAACTTTGCGTCTTCGCCCGCTAAAATCGCATGTTTGAAATTGTCGCTAATATCATCATAGTCGCGCCATTCATGAATGATCGGCTCTGATGTATCAGACCAATAATCAATTCGCATGAACATGGTCGTATCCACTTCATGTGTCCGCCACCAGACCAAACTCGAAAAAATCCAAAGTTGAATAAGGAGAATCGCCCCAATAAAAATTAACAACACGCGAACAATAAAAGCTTTCATGTTCGTCCTGATCTCCTGTATTCAACTTTTTTCATGTTAAGCTATAAAGCATGTTCATATATAACAAAAGCATAGCATGACTCAATATCAGCCTCCGCACATTAATCGTAAACTCAATGTACAAAATTGGTGGCTGACCGCCCTACTCATCGCAATCAATGTAGGTTTGTTTGTCTGGCAAATTGCGACTGGTGTCGATATTAGTGACCCAGCCATGAAAGATGCCATTCATTGGGGTGCAGATTTTACACCACTTACTTTTACTGGGCAGCCTGAACGTTTATTTACCAGTATGTTTTTTCATTTTGGTTTAGTTCATCTCATGTTAAATATGTGGGCCTTATATATTTTCGGTAATGTGGCAGAGTCACTATTTGGGCGCTTCTATTTTATTGGAATGTACTTACTCGCTGGCTTATTTGGTAGCCTTTTAAGTAGTTATATGACCATTCAAAATGGACATGAATTACTGCAACATTTTGACCAGAGCTTGCTTCCTCATGTCAGTGCCGGCGCATCTGGTGCTGTAATGGGATTAGGTGCTGCGTTAACAGTTCTTTCTTTATTTCCACCTCTGCCTCATCAAGCCTACATACTCGATAAAAAAGCATTATTAATGATTATGGCAATCAACCTTATTTTTGGTTTTGTCGCAACTGGCATTAATAATGCCGCGCATATTGGCGGCATGGTTATTGGAGCATTTCTTGCACTGATGTGGTACTTAAGCTATGTCAGCAAGTTTAAAAACACACTCAAAATTTTAGGTCTTTTAGGTGCGGTTTTAATTACAGGTGGTTTTTATATGTACTGTGTACAACTCAATTCACCTTTACTTCCGTTATGGCATGAAATCATCATTCAAAACCCCGGAATTATTCCTTAAGTTACAACTGGTTTAATTCTCTTAAGCTTTGTAAAGGTGGTAAGTTGCAAAGATAACTGAGTCGATAACGACCAATCAAAGCACAGACCAGCATCATGCCAAGCGGTAAAATTAGCCATATTTCGAAATGCCACTGTATTGCCATATTCATTTTATAACTAGCAATAGCACTAATCACTTCTGCGAAACAGCAGGCTGCTATGCCTGCTAACAATCCTAAAAACCCTATCTCAAAACTAAGCATTTGCTTCATTTTATTTTTTGACAAACCAAATGAACGTAATAAAGCAACTTCACGGCGTCGCTCATCCATTAATAAGTTTAAGCATGCGATAAGTACTAATACCCCAGAGAAACCCAACTAAAGCCGCCAGTACAGTCACAATTTTGACCAAGACATTCATTAAGCGTTTTACTTCATCTAAAAATTCGATCAACATCAATAAATACCGTATTTGAAAACTGCTGAATGATATTGATCATTTTTGGTTGATCTGGCTTAGGTACATAAAAGCTACCCAAGTAACTTCCAGCATTTTCATCTAATGTTTTTGGTGAAAAAATAAAGAAAAAGTTAGGGCTAAAACTTTCCCACTCTACACTTCGAAAATTCACCACTTTGGCCTGTAAAGTGCCTTCCGGCAGACTAAAGGTAAGCTTATCCCCGATTTGAATGCCTAGGCTTTCAGCCGTTTTGCTTTCAACAGAAACTTGCCCCACTCCATTAAACTGAGTTTGACCTTTTGTAATGGCATTGTCATTCGGCAATTGATTCGATTGCGTTAAATTTAACTCGCGGCGCAAAGAATTATTTTGTTTTATAGCTTCTTCCGAAAAAGGTACATCATTCTTTGCCAATAATCGGCCACGGATATTTGGATATAACGGCGTGCTTTGCCAACCATTTTGTTTCAACTGTTGTTCAAAATCTTTTAAGTCAAATGGCGGTAACCCATAAACAAACTGATTAGGTGTTCCTTCTGGAAGTTGCTGCTGCCAACGCTCCAATAAATCTGTTCTTAATACACTGAGTACTGTAATAAGGCTTAATCCTAAAGCCAGAGCAGTAATTTGTAATGCACTTTGAGACGGAGAGCGAATATAAAAAGACAACCGATTTTTCATCTTTTTTAAGCTACGAAGCAATAACCAGACAGCGGTGTAAAGCAAAATACAAAGAACGATAATAGCAGCCAAAACCATAATGCTGAGCATCAAGTTTTCACTCAGCACCAAGCTAAAAACAATCAGGCTGCTAATACCGGCAAAAAACATAAAGAATAATGATTTTCGAGATTTGGCTTCTTCCCGAATCACTCGAATTGGCGGTGTATTTAAAAGCTCCCAAATACTTGGCAAAATAAATCCAAGCAGCACAATCACACTCGTAAAAATAGCGATTGGTAAAGGTCCAAGTAAAAGCGGTATTAGCGAAAAACTTAATTCCAGCTGAGGAATGAGTTGTAACATCAGTTGCAGTAGGCCATATCCCATGACTAAACCTAATAGACTACCCATCACAATCGAAATCGCACTAACAATAGACAGTAGTCCAATATATGCCCACAAGATTTGAAACTTACTTGCTCCTAAACATCTGAGAAGCGCAATGTGATCTTGGTTTTGTTGAACATATCGTTGACTCGTTAAAGCGATGGCAATACCACACAATAAAATCGTTAAAATATTGGCCAATTGCAAAAAGGTATCTAAGTTTTCAAGTGGGCGTAATAACCGACTATTTGATTCACTTGCATCACGTAAACGCAAGCCTGCCGTTTCATCTAATTCTTTATTTGTAGTTTGATGCTGCTGTTTAAACTGCTTAGAGAAAGCTTGAACCTGTTCAGAGCTACCTGCCATTAATAAGCGGTAATCAATTCTGCTACCTGACTGAATTGCATGAGTTTTAGCAATATCAGCTTGATGAATAATAACCGTGGGAGAAAAGCCAGAGAAACCTAACTCCTGATTTGAATCACGCACAATCACGCCACTAAAACGGAATGTACCATCCGCAATAGAAACAATATCTCCCCTTTTACTTTAAGTAAATCAGCAGCTCCTTTGACTTAGCCAGACTTCACCAGATTGAATTGCTTGCGTCTTTGGCTCAATTTCTAACTGTCCTATTAATGGAAATAAAGGCTCTATTGCTTTTACATTGACCATGACAAACTGATCTTGGGTATGAGCCATAGAACTAAATAGAGTGACATTAGTTTGCTTTAAGCCAAGCTGCTCTGCCCTTTTTTCCAAGACTGTTCAATAGGTTCGTTATTCGATAAAACTAAATCAGCACCCAACATTTGCGAAGCTTGCAAACTGACAGCGTTTTTAACTTGGTCATTGCTAAATTTCAGAGCGGTTGTTGCACTAATCGCAAGCGATAGAGCAATAATGAGCAGATATAATCCGCCTGTGCGGAAACTTTGTAGTAAAAGTGGTTTTAGAAGATTACGCATCATTTAACCACCCTGTACTGTCTTTAGTCGGCCGTCGTCTAATTCAACATGACGCTGACAAAGGGTTGCTAAATTAGGGTCATGGGTCACCAAAATCAGAGTCGTACCTAACTCTCGATTTAAATCAAAAAGTAGACTCTCAATTTCTTGTGCTGTCTGACCATCTAGGTTTCCAGTCGGTTCATCGGCAAAAATAATTTGTGGTTCTGCAATCAGTGCTCGTGCAATTGCAACACGTTGCTGTTCTCCTCCAGATAAGACTTTAGGTGTTTGTTCAACCTGACGACTAAGTCCCACTCGATGTAACCAATCTAAAGCTTTTTTCTCTGCGGTTTTATAATCGAAATCTTTACGTAACCTTAGGGGCAACATCACATTTTCAAGCGCACTCAACTGAGGTAAAAGTTGAAAAGACTGAAATACAAAACCAATATGTTGCATTCTAATTTGAGCGCGTTGTTCTTCTGTTAGCTGATGAACAGCTTGACCGCACAACCAAACTTCACCTTCAGACGGTTGATCTAAAGTCGCCAAAATTCCCAGCAAGGTCGATTTACCTGAGCCAGAACGCCCCGTAATTGCTACCTGTTCCCCTTCAAAAATCTCTAAATCGATATCTTTTTAAAATCGTAAACTGATTTTGGTTAATCTGAATAGTTTGTGTAACTTGATGGGCAGCAATGATGGGTTGTGGCATGATGTAAAAAGTCCTATGTATTCAGAATCAGAGTCGAAGTACAAATGTATAAATCTTTTTTGATTGGTTCTAAAAGCATCATGCTCATCTCGTTGAGTATGTTACCTATGCTTGTATCGGCGAAAACTATTTTAATTTTAGGAGATAGTATTAGTGCCGGTTACGGAATTGATCCCAAACAAGGTTGGGTACAATTGCTGCAAAAACGTTTAGACCAACAGTATCCCAAACAGCACAAAGTGGTCAATGCAAGTGTTAGTGGAGAAACAACCAGCGGCGCTTTAGCCAGATTACCTAAGTTATTGCAGACCTATAAGCCTAATGTGGTCGTGATTGAATTAGGTGGGAATGATGGTTTACGTGGTCAACCACCTCAAATGATTCAACAAAATCTGTCTCAACTGGTTCAACTAAGCCAAAAACAAAAAGCTAAAGTTATTGTTTTTGGTATGAAAATCCCGCCAAATTATGGAACTGCGTATAGCAAAGCTTTTGAAAATAATTATAAAGTTGTAAGCCAAAAATATCAGGTGAAATTACTGCCATTTTTCCTAAATGGTGTCGCAGGTCAAAAACAGCTTATGCAAAATGACTTGATTCACCCAAATGCACAAGCACAATCAAAACTAGTTAATTTGGCTTATCCATACATAAAAGGTGCCCTGTAGGCACCTTTTAGTTTTAAGAATTATTGCTAATATGATTAGAAATCAAAAAAGTAACTTCGCCAGTTTCTAGCGAATATTCAGCACCAACAACAATTAATTTACCTTGTGCAATTAAATTTTCTAGCACAGCCGAACCATGACGTAATTGATTTACTGAAGCAAAAACGTTCGAGCGCACTGCATGGCATGAAAGTTTTTTCAAATCATTTTTTAGATCAGTTTGCATCAAAATTTCAACTGAAGGCCGAACACGGTTCACAATCGACATTAAGTTTGCAGAGGGTGGTTGATCAGGATTCATCAACGTATCAATTGTTGCTTGAATCGCGCCACAATGACTATGTCCTAATACCACAACAACTGGGCAGTCATAACGCTCTGCTGCGAATTCAACACTACCTACTTGTGAAGGTGCAACGACGTTACCCGCAACACGAATTACGAATAAGTCACCAAGACCTTGGTCAAATACCATTTCTGCTGGTACACGAGAATCTGAACAACCTAATACAATCGCAAACGGATTTTGATCCTTTGCCATTTCAGCGCGTTCATGATGCGATAAGGTTTTTGCAAGGGAAGTATTTCCATTTACAAATCGTTGATTACCAGCTCTCAGACGATCTAAAACTTCTTGCGCAGTAGGCATTTTATATTTCCATTGTTTTTTCAAGGTTGGAAATCATTTTAATGTGTCAAATTTTGAATGTCACTGACAAAAAATTAAATCCTTTTCCATGAAAAATTTTAAAAATATGTCCTCTACTTGAATAGAGAATTTACTGCACATTTGCTACTGTTTAGCGAAAAAATAGACATACTTTGGTTCTCGGATTGACTATAATTTTTGTCCTTTTGATCATTGGGCAAATGACTCATTGGCAAAGTTTTTCAATAATTTTCAAACTCGCTTATGCCTCAAGGATGAAATCTTATGACAACGCTGTTTGTATCAACCAAAACTACCCTAAAAAAAACAGCTATGGCACTTGCCTTGGCCTGTAGCCTTACAACAATAACAGGTGTTTTTCAGACGCAAGCAGCTGATACGATAGATATAAACTTTCAGAATATTTTACAACAAGAGCGCAGTTGGGCAGGTTTACAAAGTAAAAGTTTAAAAGTTGGTGATATAACTTGGTCATATAGTGAAGGTGGGTCTGCCACTAAACCCACTTTACTCCTTATTCATGGATTAGGAGGGAGTCGTGATAACTGGAACCGTGTCTCTCGTTATCTGACAGCAAATTACCATGTCATTATTCCTGATTTACCTGGCAGTGGTGAAACCTTAGTTACACAAGACTTTGATTATTCAGTGCCTAATCTTGCCGAAAAATTACGTCGTTTTGTTGAAGCTGCAAATTTAAAAGGCCCTCTTCATATTGCTGGCCACTCACTTGGCGGTTCAATTGCCTTACTCTATGCTGGACAATATCCATTTGAAACCAAAAGCCTATTCTTAGTTGATAGTGGCGGTATTTTCCGTTCAGCAAATACAATTTATCTAAAAGATCCTGCTTACCTAAAACAACTTTTAGTATCTAAAAAGGGTGACTTTAACTATTTATTAAAGCAAACCATGTTTAATCCTCCGTTTATTCCAAAAGAATTTTTAGAAGCTCAAGAAAAGCTGATGATTAATCAGGCACCTCAAACTCAAAAACTGGTTGATCAACTTATTGCACTCAATAAAGTCTACACGCCTGATTCATTTGCAGTTCTCACCAAGACAATCGATGCACCGACACTAATTTTATGGGGTAAGCAAGATAAGATTATTAATGTCGAAGTCGCAAGTGAACTAAAACGACTTTTAAAAAATGCCCAGCCTCCAGTTATTTTAGAAAATGTCGGCCATATGCCGATTTTGGAAGCTGAGCAGTTGGTTATTCAACAATATGTACCGTTTTTACTTAAAGTAGAAACAAATCAGTCTTTAAGAACGACTACACCTTAAATAAAACTTCGGACTTGTGAGACCTTATGTCTACCCAACCGCTTATAGAAAAACTCATTGAAGCTCATCTTGATTTTTTAGATGAAGAATTCGCTCAGCCCCATGTTATCCAACAAGAATTTGAGCAATTTTATCATTGGTTGGGTAGTCGGCAACTACAACACCTCTGGACCTTTGAACAAATTCAGCAGCTGATTCAAAAGCAGATTTTAGACACCCCTGCTTCTGATTCCCTGCTTGAACAAATTGCAGAACATATCCGCTTTGCATTGATTCACCCAACCAATGACACTACAACAATTGAAGATGTTATTCCTGTTTTAACAATTGACGGAATTGCGCAATACGTTGCAAGTAAAGAACAGCATCGTAAAAAAATCATTAAAACGATTGTGAATAATCCTGCATTTTCAGCACTTTTGACTCAACTGATTCAACAAACAATGCATGACTATTTAGATGAGTCGATGTCAAAACGTGTGCCGGGCGTAGGGCGCTTTATGAAAATGGGGAAATCTGTTCTGGAAACAGTGACTGATTCAAATCTAGACGACACGATTAATCATTATTTGCAAAAGAATATTTTAAAGCTCAGCCAAATGAGTGAGCGTGTTTTAAACCAACATTTTGACAATGATAAGCTCTACCATTTTCAAGCAAATGTTTGGCATAAAGTTAAAACCATGCCGCTTTCTGTTTTAAAAAATTATGTAGAAGTTCAGGATTTATCAAAAACTGTGGGTTTAGGACATGAGATTTGGGATCACATTCGCCAAACTTCTTATTTGAAACAACAAGTACATGATGGTATTTACACGTGGTATGTGCGTAATCAGGAACATAATTTTGACTTGTTACTTCGTGATCTGAATATAGATGAAAGCTTAATTCAACATGAACTGACTCAGTTACTTGTTCCCGTATTACAGCAATTAGTTGCAACAGGGCATTTAAGACGACGTGCTCGTGTTTACCTAGAGAAATTTTATTATTCTGAAAAAGCATTAGATATTTTAAATAACAAAGGCGCTTAAAGCGCCTTTGTTATTACTATGGATTAAAATGAATATTTTAGAGAAGCGTAATAAGCACGACCTGGCTCATTGTAAGTTTGGCTAATCGAATTACTGTCTCTTAAAATTTGTTTATCAAATAAGTTGCTTACACCAATACGGGTACTAATATTGTCTGAAATTTTATAACCCATATTAATTCCAGCGGTACTATAGCTTTTTACAGTGCTTGGCTTAATCGCAGAATTTGATCCACCTGAACCAATGCCAGATTCGATTCTATTTTCGGCAAACTGACGTGATTTTTGACGGCCATATTGAGTGAATACAAAATTCACATCCAACTGATCTGTAATGTCGTAATCAAAGATTGAGTTAATTGTATAGTTTGGAACCAAAGATAATGGATTACCCGTTTGCTTATCTTTCGAGTCCATCATATAGGTAAAGTTATTGGTCCAGCGAATGTCGCCAAAGTCTAATCCCAAACTTCCTTCAAAACCTTGAATTAATGCTTTAGGCGTATTTTCCCATCGTAAGATATTCCACTTGGTATTGGTCACAGCTCCTGTATTTGCATTGGTACTTGAGCCATCTACAGTGCCAACAACATTAGTTCCTGCCACAATTTTATCTTTATAGTCATTACGGAACCAAGTTAAGCTTGCATTCACAATATCTTTTTGGAACTGGATGCCTAACTCTTTGTTTACCGAAGTTTCAGGTTTTAAATCACCATTACCTTGTAATAAACAACGCGAATCAATATTGGCTGGACAACCATTGCCGTTTGTACTGAGTAAGTACCCTTCAGCATTTTGATACATATTCGGTGCTTTATAAGCTTTAGCTACTCCACCTTTTAAAGTGAAATAATCATTGAGTCTTTGAGTAACGTTTAAGCTTGGGCTCCAGTTAGAACCAGATTTACTATGGTCGTCGAAACGCAAACCTAACACGGCATCAGTGCTGTCGGTGAGTTTCAAGTTATCTTCGATATATGCAGAAGCAATACGTGATTCCATTTTACTGCGATTGCCTTTAGCTAATTGATCGCCATAACCTGAACCGCTGCTATCTGTACCCTGATTTGTCGAAACATTATCTTTAAATCTGTCTTCAACCCATTCAGTACCGAGTGTTAATACGTGTGGTACATAATACTCAAACGGAATATTGGCTTCACCATTCAACCGAAGAGTTTCTAATCTTGAAGTGGCTTTATCATCCAGATTATTAATTTTTCCTTCTGTGCTGCCGCCAAGACCTTCAGGAAGACGTTTGTTGTGAGTTTTATCATATTGAGCAACTAACTTACTCTTACCCCAAGACCAATCCCCTTCGTGCGTTAACGCATAGCTATCACGGTACATCGTATTGGTTTCTTTACCAATAAGTTCCGAGAGAATTGCATCTGCTTCAGCATTTGCATTTAACTGAGAATCGCCAGAATAAATATTACCTTGCTTGCTAGATGAAACATCAAGTAAGACGGTTTGCTGATCTGTTGCTTGCCATGCTAAGCGTCCCGAAATATCTTTATTTTTAACGCCTTCACGCCCAGCGGCTGTACTTCCAATTGATTTATTAATATCAACATCGTCAGATTCTGTTTTATTGTAATTACCATATAGACGGTATGATAGAACATCTTTAATCAGTGGCCCACTTACATTAAAACCAACACGATTTGATGAACCTTCTTTAGAATCTTCGGGTTGTGATGTATAAAATTCTACCGAGCCATGGGTTTCGTTAGTGACTTTTTTAGTAATGATATTGACTACACCACCTGCCGCACCCGAACCATATCGAGCTGCCGCTGGTCCACGTAAAACTTCAATAGATTCGATTGCTTCTGCTGGAACCCAGTTTGAATCACCCCGTGTATCACGCTCTCCTTTCCAACCATAACGAACTGAATTACGAGAGTTAATCGGTTTTCCATCCACTAAAATGAGTGTATTTTCAGGACCCATTCCACGAATATCAATTTGTCTATTATTACCACGCTGCCCCGTTGCGCTATTGCCTGTTAAATTGACACCCGGCATACGACGCACATAATCAGAAATATCATTACGAACTGGTAGTTTTTCTAAATCTTCTTGGGTGATCACTGATACACCGAGCGATTGCTTTACTTGCTCTTCAGCCGTTACAAAAATTGTTTCCAATTTCACAGGTTCAGCAGGCTTTTCTAATGCTTGTTCAGCTTGTTCTTGCTCATTTTTTGCAGCATAAGCCATAGACATCATACTTGCCAGTACTGAAACAGAAAGCACTGACTGGATAATACGCTTCGACATAAGTATTCCCAATATATTGATTTATTAAACATCTCTCATTTTAAGTTCCGCATTGTAACAAATCTAAATAAAATTACAAATGATATTGATAATAATTATCATTATTTATATTGAATAATAAAAAAGCCTCAAATTGAGGCCTTTTTATTTCACTTTTCAAATAATTTGATTATTTGAAATAAGCACCTTCAGCTTGGGTATGGTCAGTTTCATCAACCACACGTTGTAGCTCAGGAATGTTCTCTTTCAAAGTCGTTTCTACACCTTGTTTTAAGGTAACGTCAATTGCAGAACATCCTTGGCAACCACCACCAAATTTCAAGACAGCTGTTAAACCATGTTCTGGATTATCTTGTACTTCTACCAAGCTACAATTTCCGCCATGCCCTGCAAGGCCGGGTTAATTTCTGCTTGAAGAATGTAAGTAATACGTTCTTCAATTGATGCATCTGGACCAACTCGTGGAACTTTAGAGTTTGGAGCACGGAAGGTTAACTGACCACCAAAACGGTCCTTGTTATAATCAATTACAGCATCTAAAAGGTAAGGAATAGATGGTGCATCAATATATGCAGGGAAATCAGGATAGTCCTGTTTATAATCCGTCGGGATCACTTCTTCTGGTGCACTATATGCCATACAGCATTCTGCACGTGGCGTACCCGGATGTTCAACAAAAACTCGAACGCCAATTCCCGGAGTATTTTGTTTCGACAATAAATCGTGCAAATACTCTTGTGCAGATGGTGTAATCAAAAGGTTTGGAATTTCTTCTGCAACAGCAGTGTTGGTGTTCTCAGTCGACATAACAATATTCCTCAAGCTGATGCCTTTATATTAACTGAAGATGAGGTAGATTGAAAAAAAATCAACTAAATTTGTCGGATTTATACACAACAGGGTTTCAACTTAAGTTTTTAATGGCATTATTGGGCTCAGTATTGATCATTTTTTAAATATTTCTTATGTTGCATTTGCCGTTTAACCATACCATTACCCTTATTATTATTACGGTCATTGTCTCTTTACTTGCTTTTAGCAACCAAAATGTGATGAATCGACTTATCTTTTGGCCACCAGCAATGCAGCGAGGTCAATTTGATCGTTTCATTACCCATGGCTTTATTCATGCAGATGGAACCCATCTACTTTTTAACATGATCACCCTGTTTTTCTTTGGCAGCATTATTGAAAGTTTTTACCGCCAATATTTTTATGACATGGGTTTTGTATTGTTTTACTTAGGTGCTTTGATCTTTGCGATTTTACCTAGCTATTTACAACATAGAAATGATACAAACTGGGCTAGTCTAGGCGCCTCTGGTGCAGTTTCCGCTGTTTTATTTGCTTATATTCTATTTCAACCATGGAAGCTGATTTTTGTATTCTTCATTCCAGTACCAGCAATCATTTTTGCTGTTTTATATGTAGCGTACAGTATTTGGGCGGGCAAACGTGGCAATAGTCATATCAATCATAGTGCTCACTTGTGGGGTGCAGCTTACGGGGTCCTTGTAACCATTTTGATCGAACCTAAAGTGATTCCACATTTCTTAGATCAACTGACTCGTATTCCGTTCTAAGTCAAGCATTCAAAAAAAGCCCGTAATGGGCTTTTCTTTTTTTCTCATTTATTTATCACCATAAATTCTCAGTCTTTTTTCTGATTTTCTTTGATCTTTTCCTTGTTTTGATTGCAAAAACCATCTGATTAAACTCATGCCAATTCTTTTAATAATTCAGATGATACAATGAAGTACAAAGCAATTTTATCTAGCCTTTCCATTGCCTTATTTAGCTTATCTTTGGCTGGGTGTAATGACAACGATTCACAAGAAACTGGTGTAAGTAAGCCACAACAGCCCAATATATTATTTATTATGGCCGATGACTTAGGCTATTCAGATTTAGGAGCTTTTGGCGGGGAAATTCATACACCAAATATTGATAGCCTATCTCAAGAAGGCCGTCTTTTAACTGATTATCATACTGCCCCAACATGCTCACCAACACGTTCTCAACTCATTTCTGGTACTGATCACCATTTGGCTGGTATTGGTGCAATGGCTGAGCTCACGCCAGAACATTTGAAGGGACAGCCAGGCTACGAAGGATATTTAAACGAACGTTCATTATCGATTGCACAAGTGCTTAAAGATAATGGCTATCGTACTTATATCAGTGGTAAATGGCATTTAGGGTTAACCCCTGAAACCAATGCACATGCGAAAGGTTTTGATCATTCATTTACATTATTACAAGGTCTAGATCACCACTTTAAGCAAGCGCCAAGTGCCTTTAAGCGAAATTCAACCTATACAGAAGATGGGCAAATTATTCCTGTTTCAGCATTGCCTGATGACTTTTTCTCGACCAACTATTTTACAGACAAATTACTTAGCTATTTAGACTCTGGTAAAAGTAGTGGAAAACCCTTCTTTGCCTATGCAGCCTATACTGCACCTCATTGGCCAATTCAGGCACCTGCTGAGTATCGCGAACGTTATCGCGGAGTTTACGATGTGGGTTACGATGCGATTCGTAATGCGCGTATCGCACGCCAAAAACAGCTTGGCATTATTCCGGCAAACTTTGAAGCAGCCGAACCGATTGCAACTCAAAATGCTCCACAAAAATATGGAAAATGGAATGAATTAACAACCGAGCAAAAAGCACTTGAAGCCCGAAAAATGGAAATTTATGCAGGTATGGTAGAAAATCTAGATGCCAACGTGGGCCGAATTATTCAATATCTCAAACAAAATAATCTTTATGACAATACCTTAATTTTCTTTGTTTCAGACAATGGTGCAGAAGGTTTCGTCCGTGGTGGTTATGGCAGTGAATCTGGCTTTGATAACTCTGTAGCAAATGTAGGTACGCCGACTTCGTATCACTATATTGGACCACGTTGGGCTGAGGTTAGTGCTGCGCCATTCCATTTATGGAAAGATACAGCCGGTGAAGGTGCAACTACTGCTCCTGCTATTGTGAAATTACCACATCAGAAAAAAGCAGAAGAAACGAATCATAGCTTTGCATCCGTGCTCGATGTTTTCCCAACTTTACTAGAATATGCTCATATTCCAGTACCTCAAGGCCAATATAATGGCCGTACTATTAATACGCCATCAGGGATTTCATGGAAGCCTTTGCTTGAAAATAAAACAACTACGATTCGCCCCGAAAATTTTAGTTTTGCCGATGAGTTACATGGCAGTAAATATGCAAAACAAGGCGAGTGGAAAATTGCACTTCAAGGGCGCCCTGAATTAGGTACAGGAACTTGGGAGCTATACAACATTAAAGCGGATCGAGGGGAAAGACAGAACGTTGCTCAACTTTACCCTGCTAAAGTGCAAGAACTCTTATCGGTCTATCAAAAATATACTGAGAAAAATGGTGTGCAGGAATATAACGCCAAATGAGATTAAAACCATTTTTAGTTATGACCATCAGCCTGTCTTTTATGACAGGCTGTAGCCAACCTTCACAAGTTTCTGAACCTGTATCATCGTCTCAGAAACAAACTTCTTTAGCTGACTTAGGTTCTATTGAAAAGTGTAAAAACTACACAGGACTGCCTCAAAGTTGGCTGAAGAAACCCACTGCTGGAATGGTTTTAATTGCCGATGGGAATTTTAATTTTGGTTCTGAGAAAGCCTATCCCGATGAACTTAATTTTGGAAAAAAGCAAAGGGAAGTTAAAGGCTTCTGGATTGACCAGACTGAAGTCACAGTTGCTCAGTTTACAAGTTTCGTAAAAGCAACGGGCTATATCACCGATGCCGAAAAACAAAAGCAGGCCGCAGTTTTTTCACCAGATCCTGATCATCCACAGCAATGGTGGCAACTAAAATCTGGATATACATGGAAAACTCCAAACGGCAGTAATGGCGCCGTAGCAAACTCCTAATGAACCTGTGCGATATGTGAGTAAAAATGATGCTGAACACTATGCAGTTTGGCTCGGACATGACTTACCAACAGAACTAGAATGGGAATATGCAGCTAAAGCAAACTCTCAAACTGATACACCATTGCACCAAGCCCCTACCGATGAACACCAACATCCTCAAGCAAATTACTGGCAAGGCGAATTTCCTTTTCAAAACCTAAATCAAGATCACTTTAAAGGCGTTGCGCCCGTTGGATGCTTTGCACCAAATAATTTTAAGCTATTTGATATGATTGGAAATGTGTGGGAATGGACCTCATCTCCCTATCAAGGTGCCCATGACCAACATATGGGGAATTATGCTGATTTAAGACAGCAACAGATCTCAAGTACTCAATATGTAATTAAAGGCGGATCTTTTCTTTGTGCACAGAACTATTGTTCACGTTACCGAAGCAGTAGCCGCTATCCGCAAGACTTTGATTTAGCAGCAACTCATGTTGGTTTTCGAACAATTTTACGATCTCCTTAATTTCTTCTTAATTCCACTAATTAAAGATATTTTTTAACCAAAATTAGGTCGAAAAATAATCAGAATATTTCTATAGTATAAAAGAGAATGATAAAAAAGTGAGAACATGATGAAAAAACTACTTCTTTGCGCGGCAGCCATTTTCACAATGTCACTGTCAGCCTGTGCCGTTCACACCCCAGATGGCAGTATTGTAATTGACCCAGATTCACCTTACTACGGACAACCTGGAGGTTTTTGCCCACCAGGACAAGCGAAAAAAAGGACGTTGTTAGTTATTACCTCTTCCAAAGCAATTTTTAAGTTGCTTTGGAAAAGTAGATTTTAATAAAAGTGATGAATTGAATACTTCAGCGGAGGGCTTCAGCCCAAAAATAGTTGGGATGAAACTAGAAAATTATGGTGCAAAAAAATCACCATATCCCCAAGATTTTTAAAAGACAATCTTATGTTGTCTTCTATCTAGTTTCACCCCAATTCTTTCTTATTCAATCTGACTTTTCTTATCTTTTAATAAAAAGTCTAGTTTTTAATCATTTCTGTATCTGTATTATTGATACATTTTGAACATTTTACCTTCAGGTTAAAACTGATGTATTTGCTTAATACAAAATAATCATTTATGTAACATAAGTCTATAAAAATGTTCTAAAAATGTGAAAAAAATTAAGACTAAAACGAGATGAATTTATCATAATAAATTTCTATTTCACGCTTCATCACAAAAATAATCAATATTATTTTGTCAGTTATTGCCACTCGTTTCCTTTCATTGGCATAGATAATGTATACATCTGTATATTAACCCAGTCGTATAACGAGATATTTTATGTCCAGCACAAGTCAAGTCGAAGGTCTACAATTTCCAGTACACGCCTCAACAAAAAAACAAAGTACATCTCTTACAGGCCAAGAGATTTTGTCAGAGGCTTTATCTGTCGTAGATAATAAAACTGCGCAACAAGTGCTGAATGAAAAAAACTGGCGAAAAAACTACCCTATATATTTTAAAGCACTTGTTAAACAAGGGATCTCTAATAGTAGCAACCCCATTACTATTGCTAAGCAAGGTTTGCATAAAGCTCACCATATTTTTGACTTTTATCGTGATAGTAAACACTATCTTTTAAAAGATGCGGTTCATATTGCTTCATCTACGCCTCTTCATACAGTAAAACTTAAAGGTGAAAGTGAAGCAGCACCAGAGTGGTATGTTCCTTATAAAGGACAAAAACTCAGTGGACAAAGCTTGCTTGACCAGATTCAGCATTGGGAAAATGCAGGTATTATGGAGCCGAGCCATGCACAGGCTTTACGTGAAGCCGTAGCCCATCCAGAATGGTTTGATTTATCTGACCGTACTATGGTGCTGTTTGGTGCAGCTTCAGAAGCAGGACCTCTACCTTGGTTAGCTAAATGGAAAGCGAATATTATTGCTGTCGACTTACCAAACCCACGTGTCTGGGGCAAAATTTTAAATACGATTCAACAAGGAAACGCAACCCTCATTGCACCATGTGTTGAACCAGTTGATTCATCAGCAAAAGTTTCTGAACTAAAAGATAAATTGGGTGCAAATTTACTAACTCAATTACCAGAAATTGCGCAGTGGTTAGTTCAGTTTCCACAAAAATTAGATTTAGCTGCAATTGCCTATTTAGATGGGGAAAAGCATGTTCGTGTTTCCATGGCAATGGACAGCATCATGCAATTTGTAAGCGAGCATAAGTCTGATACGAGCCTTATGTTTATGTGTACGCCAACCGATGTTTATGCGGTTCCTAAAGAAGTTGCCAAAGCTGCTCAACAAAAGTTTAAATCACGTACAAAAATACAAAAAATGGCAGTGAAAGGTGTTTCCGCTCTTTCGCTCAATCGTTTTTTTCAAGCGCCATATCAAGACTTAATTGCTTGTGAAAATGGAAAAACTTATGGCATTGCCGACTGTCTAGTTGTTGAACAAGGGCCAAATTACGCCTTGGCAAAACGCATTCAACAATGGCGTGCTATTTTGGCCCGCCATCAGGGACAACAAGTAAGTATTAATATTGCTCCATCTACAACGACTCACTCTGTGACTAAAAATCCATTATTGAAAGCAGCTTTTAATGGTGCAGAGCTTTTTGATGTAGAAGCATTTAGCCCTGAAACGACCAATGCCATTATGGCGGCAATCTGGATTCATGACTTAAGAAATGAGTCTTCTGTAGCAAATCCTGAAACTGAGCTGGACCATCCACTTGAACTCATGATGGAAGGTGCCAACCACGGCGGATTGTGGCGTGTTGCTTATTTAGCAAGAACTGCCCTGCCTTTTGCTGCAATCTATGGCTTTGCAACCGAAAAACTACCTTTTGGGAAATCATCTAAAAAATAATGATATTAAAGCCCAATTCTAGAATTGGGCTTTTTTCTGCGTTTATCTATTTATTTTGAAAGTGTGATAGATATTTTTGCATTTCATCAGGCGGCACCATACCGCCTCCTGTCGCCCATATCACATGGGTTGCCTGTTGTAGTTTCTCAGCTGATAGTTGATGTAAAGCCAAATAATCAGGACTCGTCTGGACATAGTATGGCCCTATCATTCCTGCCACCGCAGAAGGCTCAAGTTGAATATTTTCGGTTTGATTTAAAAGTGCAATGAGCTCATATAAACGTTCATCATCAATGGTGTAGTAGCCATCAATTAACTGCTGCATAGCACGTCCCACAAAACCTGAAGCACGGCCTACTGCGAGCCCATCTGCGGCAGTTACGTTATCCAGTCCAATATCATTCACTGAAATCTGATCATGCAAACCTGTATGGACACCGAGTAACATACATGGCGAATGGGTGGGTTCTGCAAAAATGCAGTGAACATGCTCACCAAAAGCCAGTTTTAGTCCAAAACTCACCCCACCAGGGCCACCACCAACGCCACATGGCAAATAAACAAATAATGGGTGTTCAGCATCGACTTTAATTTGTTTTTGCTCAAATTGCTGTTTTAAACGTATTCCTGCAACTGCATAACCTAAAAACAATGTTGTTGAGTTTTCATCATCAATAAAAAAGCAGTGCGGATCTTGCTCTGCTGCTTTTCTTCCCTCTTCAACAGCGACTCCATAGTCACTAGCATATTCCACAACATTAACGCCCAGTGAACGTAGTTTATCTTTCTTCCACTGCCTCGCATCGGCAGACATATGAACAGTTACTCTAAAGCCCAGTTTGGCACTCATGATGCCAATCGAAAGTCCTAAATTTCCTGTAGAACCTACTGCAACTTGGTACTTAGAGAAAAATGTTCGAAATGAATCTTGATCTAACTTACTGTAATCATCTTCTGTATTAAGTAAGCCCGCCTCTATCGCTAGTTTCTCTGCATGCGTAAGGACTTCATAAATTCCGCCACGCGCTTTGATTGAACCTGAAATAGGTAAATGGCTATCTTTTTTTAACCAGAATGCTCCACTCAGTTGCACTTGTTCTGTTGAAGAAAGTGCTTGTTGCATATGGGCAATTTCAACTATTTCTGATTCAATTTTTCCATGTTGTGCTTGAGTTTCAGGAAACACCTTTGCTAAGTACGGTGCAAAGCGCTCTAATCTGGCTTCTGCTTCACTTACGTCCTCTGCCGTGAGCCCAACTTTTTCTAAAGCTTCTTTTAAAGGATAACAATGTGGTGTAAACCAAAATATCTCTTGATAATTCTGCAATTTTTCAATAAGTGGGAATTGTTGTTTTAGCTGATCTATTTGAATCACATCCATAATCTATCCTGATATCAAAGTTTTAAGCCTAGCCTCTAAAGCTGCTTGATGCTCTATAAAGACTCGTTAATTTATAATTGAATGTACATGAAAATAAACTGAACATTAAAAAGAAACAAATAAAAAAGCCACTGTGAACAGTGGCCTTAATTTTTTAAATGCTTTTATACAAACTGTAAGAATAACCAGTACAAACCGCCTGACAAACAGATTGTTGCAGGAAGTGTAAATACCCATGCAGATAAAATTGTTTTAACTGTATTGAAGTTTAAGCCTGATCTATTCGCTACCATGGTACCTGCCACAGCACTGTTTAAAACGTGTGTTGTTGAAACTGGCATACCTAAACCGTCAGCAGCTGCAATTGTACTCATTGCTACAAGCTCAGCAGACATCCCTTGACCATAAGTCATATGATGCTTACCAATACGCTCACCGACAGTCACAACAATACGTTTCCAACCGACCATGGTGCCTAAGCCAAGTGCCAAAGCAACAGCTACTTTCACCCAAGTTGGAATGTATTGTAAGAATGAATCTAAGCTACTACGGTATGCTTTCACGAGTTTTTCTTGTGACTGATCCATTTTCGGTAATGCATTCGCTTTATCCAAACGTTTAAACGAAGTGGTGCTTAAATACATGTCATTACGAATTTCACTAATAGCAGCTTCTGGAATATCTTTTAAGTTGTTATAGCTAGAAACACGCTCACCCAAATGATCAGTCATGCTTGCCAATGCAGGCATAACTTCCGGAGTTTGCTGTTTAGTTTGAATATATTTAGTCAAAATAACACGTGCTTTTTCATCGGTTAATTCTGGCTGATTTTGATTCAAAAATACGGCAGTTTGAGAAGAAAGCTGATGGAATGATTGAACTTGTTGTGTATCAAGGTTTTTATTTAATGAATAAGCCAAAGGCACCAGACCAACCAAAATCAGCATGATGAGACCCATACCCTTTTGACCGTCATTAGAACCATGTGCAAAACTTACACCTGTACAGGTAAAAATCAAGATTGCACGAATGATATGCTGGTGGTGGTTTATTCCCTTCAGGTGGCTGGAATAATTCTAATTGGCGTTTAAAAATAGTTTTAACCAACAAGAATACAATCGCTGCAAAAGCAAAACCAATTAAAGGTGACAATAATAAGGCCTTACCGACTTTAATCACCTGATCCATATCAACACCACTGGTGGTTACGCCAGTCGATGCACTCAATAGATGGTTCATAATGCCCACACCCAAGATTGAACCAATCAAAGTATGAGAGCTAGAAGCAGGAATGCCCAAGAACCAAGTACCTAAGTTCCAGAGAATCGCAGCAATAAGAAGCGCAAAAACCATTGCGAAACCTGCACCGCTACCCATGTTCATAATCAATTCAACAGGCAACAATGCAATAATGCCGTAAGCGACTGCGCCGCTTGCAACCATTACCCCAAGAAAATTACAAAAACCTGCCCACATGACTGCAACTGGTGCAGGTAAAGCATTGGTGTAAATCACTGTTGCTACTGCATTTGCAGTATCGTGGAAGCCATTTACAAACTCAAAGCCTAAAGCAATCAAGAGTGCGGTAGATAAAAGAATAACCGAATAAAGACTCAAAGGCGGTACATGTGCTAAATCAGCACTCACCTGAAATCCAATATAAATAAGCGTTGCAACAATAATTGTCAGAAACACCGGCATAAAAAACTTAGGTGTCGGGACATGTACATTCGTCGATTTGACTTGCAGGTTTGCCGCAAGTTTTGAATCCGAAACAGGGGGTAGATTAGAATTCATGCAGACGGTAAGAGGATAGAAAAATCCTCTGTATTCTTAAATTAAATTATGACAATTATATGACAAAGCGGCGCCTGATGAAGTCAATTTTTCATATTTTGACCTCATTTGATGCACCTTTCCTCAATGCAATTTATTTTTTTTATTAAAATACAATAATTTAAATCAATTTATATCTTCCTTATTTATGACTATTTTTAAAGCAAAAATATCTAAAAAATTACCTGTATGATTATTTTTTAAACAGCTTAATTGTCATAAAATGGAATATTGAAGATGAAATATTTCAATATCATGATCATTTTATGAATATTTGATGAAAAAACGCCCTATTTTTATCCGAACACACTTTTTTTAACGAGTAATTTACGGTGAATGGCGGGTCGTCATAGATCATCATTTGTGCTGCTATTCTGTTACAATAGCGCCGCATTTTTTAAATTCGTATATATAAAGGTCAGGGTTTTCTATGTCTACGCTTGCCACCCTAAAAGCGCTTCTTGCTAAACGTATTTTGATTATTGATGGCGCAATGGGAACGATGATTCAGCGCCATAAATTAGAAGAAGCTGACTATCGTGGTGAGCGTTTTGCCGATTGGGCACATGACTTAAAAGGTAATAATGACCTGCTTGTTTTGACACAACCTCAAATTATTCAAGGCATTCATGAAGCTTATCTTGATGCTGGGGCAGACATTATTGAAACCAACAGCTTTAACGGCACACGTGTTTCTATGTCGGACTACCACATGGAAGATCTGGTTCCCGAAATTAACCGTGAAGCAGCACGTTTAGCAAAAGCAGCTTGTGAAAAATATTCAACGCCAGACAAACCTCGTTTTGTAGCAGGTGTACTTGGTCCCACATCGCGTACTTGTTCAATTTCACCGAATGTAAATGATCCGGCATTTCGTAATATTAGTTTTGATGCGCTAAAAGAAAATTATATTGAAGCGACTCATGCACTGATTGAAGGTGGTGCAGATATTCTTCTGATCGAAACTGTTTTTGATACTTTAAACTGTAAAGCTGCCATATTTGCGGTTAAAGAAGTGTTTAAGCAAATTGGTCGTGAATTACCGCTCATGATTTCAGGGACCATTACCGATGCATCTGGTCGTACCTTAACGGGTCAAACTGCCGAAGCTTTCTGGAACTCTGTACGTCATGGTGACTTACTCTCTATTGGTTTTAACTGTGCTCTTGGTGCAGATGCCATGCGTCCTCACGTTAAAACTATTTCTGATGTCGCAGATACCTTTGTTTCAGCGCATCCAAATGCAGGCTTACCAAATGCGTTTGGTGAATATGACGAGACTCCTGAACAGACAGCTGCCTTCTTAAAAGAGTTTGCAGAAAGTGGTCTCATTAACATTACGGGTGGATGCTGTGGTACGACTCCAGACCATATTCGTGCCATTTATAATGCAGTCAAAGACATTGCACCTCGCCAAATTCCTGAAACTGTACCAGCTTGTCGTTTAAGTGGTTTAGAACCTTTTAATATTTATGACGACTCACTTTTTGTAAACGTGGGTGAACGTACGAACGTTACAGGTTCAAAAAAATTCTTACGTTTAATTCGCGAAGAAAACTTTGCCGAAGCTTTAGAAGTTGCACAACAACAAGTGGAAGCTGGCGCCCAGATTATTGACATTAACATGGATGAAGGGATGCTCGATTCGCAAAATGCGATGGTGCATTTCTTAAACCTTGTGGCATCTGAACCTGATATTTCACGTGTGCCGATCATGATTGACTCATCAAAATGGGAAATCATTGAAGCAGGTCTAAAATGTGTACAAGGTAAACCGGTTGTTAACTCGATTTCCTTAAAAGAAGGTTATGACGAGTTTGTCGAAAAGGCTCGCCTCTGCCGTCAATATGGTGCTGCAGTTATTGTTATGGCCTTTGATGAAGCGGGTCAGGCCGATACCGCTGCACGTAAGCGTGAAATCTGTAAACGCTCATATGACATTTTGGTCAACGAAGTCGGTTACCCTGCTGAAGATATTATTTTTGACCCGAACGTGTTTGCGGTTGCAACAGGAATTGAAGAACACAACAACTATGCTGTGGACTTTATTGAAGCAACTGGCTGGATTAAGCAGAACTTGCCACATGCCATGATTTCAGGTGGTGTATCGAACGTATCATTCTCTTTCCGTGGGAATGAACCTGTTCGTGAAGCGATTCACTCTGTGTTCTTGTACCATGCCATTAAACAAGGCATGACCATGGGAATTGTAAATGCCGGTCAAATGGCAATTTATGATGATATTCCTAAAGAACTCAAAGCTGCGGTTGAAGATGTTGTTTTAAACCAGAACCAAGGTGAGACTGGTCAGGCAGCTACAGAGAAATTACTCGAAGTCGCTGAAAAATATCGCGGACAAGGTGGTGCACAACGTGAAGCTGAAAACCTCGAATGGCGTAACGAGCCAGTTGAGAAACGCCTTGAATATGCGTTAGTGAAAGGTATTACTACCTACATCGACCAAGATACTGAAGAAGCACGTTTAAAAGCCAAGCGTCCATTAGATGTGATTGAGGGCGCTTTGATGGACGGTATGAACGTGGTCGGTGACTTGTTCGGTTCAGGCAAAATGTTCTTACCACAGGTTGTGAAATCTGCACGTGTCATGAAGCAAGCTGTGGCTTGGCTCAACCCGTACATTGAAGCTGAAAAAACAGGCAGCCAGTCTAAAGGTAAAGTCCTGATGGCAACTGTTAAGGGCGACGTACACGATATTGGTAAAAATATTGTGGGTGTTGTACTCGGCTGTAATGGTTACGACATTGTTGACCTTGGGGTGATGGTACCTTGTGAGAAAATCTTACAAACCGCGATTGATGAAAAATGTGACATCATCGGTTTGTCGGGATTGATTACTCCATCTTTAGATGAAATGGTTTTTGTTGCTAAAGAAATGCAACGTAAAGGTTTTAATATTCCTTTATTAATTGGTGGTGCAACGACATCAAAAGCACATACAGCAGTAAAAATTGATCCTCAGTACCATAACGATGCGGTGATTTATGTTGCCGATGCCTCACGTGCTGTGGGTGTTGCAACTACCCTGCTTTCAAAAGAAATGCGTGGAAAATTCATTGAAGAGCACCGTGCTGAATATGTCAAAATTCGTGAGCGCTTAGCCAACAAACAACCTAAAGCTGCAAAATTAACCTATGCAGAATCCGTTAAAAACGGCTTTAAAATTGATGAAAGTTATGTTCCTGCAAAACCAAACCTTTTGGGAACTCAAGTCTTAACCAATTACCCGCTTGAAACATTGGTTGAATATTTTGACTGGACGCCATTCTTCATTTCTTGGAGCTTGGCAGGTAAATACCCTAAAATTTTAGAAGATGAAGTGGTTGGCGAAGCTGCAACAGATTTGTACAACCAAGCACAAGCAATGTTGAAAGATATTATCGACAACAACCTTTTTGATGCACGTGCTGTATTTGGTATGTTCCCTGCGCAGCGCACTGACGCAGACACAGTCAGCGTATTTGATGAAGCTGGTCAAAATGTTACGCACACATTTGAACATTTACGTCAGCAATCAGACAAAGTAACAGGTAAACCGAACTTGTCTTTGGCAGATTACATCCGTACTGACCGTGAGCAACAGGACTACTTGGGCGGATTCACTGTATCGATTTTTGGTGCAGAAGAATTAGCAAACGAGTACAAAGCCAAAGGTGATGATTACTCTGCAATTTTAGTTCAGTCGTTGGCAGACCGTTTTGCTGAAGCCTTTGCAGAACATTTGCATGAACGCATTCGTAAAGAGTTCTGGGGTTATAAAGCAGATGAAACACTGAGTAATGAAGAGCTGATTAAAGAGAAATATGTCGGTATTCGCCCTGCGCCGGGTTACCCAGCGTGTCCAGAGCACTCTGAAAAAGCGGTGTTGTTTGACTGGTTAGGTTCTACCGATAAAATCGGTACTAAACTGACTGAACACTTTGCAATGATGCCGCCATCTTCAGTAAGTGGTTTCTATTATTCACACCCTCAAAGTGAATATTTTAACGTGGGTAAAATCTCTCAAGACCAACTTGAAGATTATGCAAAACGTAAAGGCTGGACACTTGATGAGGCGAAGCGTTGGTTAGGGCCGAATTTGGATGATTCGATTGCTTAAACTGAAATAATTATTCAAAAGGTTTGTTCTCATCTTATTGAGAAAAGAACAACTCAGAATCGAAAAAGGGCGTGAAGGTAAATCCTGTCACGCCCCTTTTAATTTGAAAGCTAAATACTTTTATTTCAAATGTGACTTAATTTTCTCTTTAACTGCTTCAGTTGAAATACCATATCGATCATGTAAAGTTGGTAAAGCTCCTGCATCTAAAAATGCATCTGGCAAACCAATCATATCAAAACGAGGATGTTGTCCATTTCTTAAAAGTAATGACCCGACTGCTTCCCCTAAACCACCAATCACAGAATGATTTTCGGCAGTTAAAACAGGACGTTCGCCTTTTGCGACTTCATCCAAAATAGTTTGTTCATCTAAAGGCTTAATGGTAGGTACATGCAGCACTGAAACCTCAATGCCATCTTTTTCAAGCTCTTCGGCTGCCTCAAGCGCACGCATGGTCAACAAACCAGTCGAGATAATGAGTAAATCTTTACCCGGTTTAATCACCTGCGCCTTACCCAATTTAAACTGGTAATTGTATTTATCGAGCACTAATGGAACCTGACCACGCAATAGACGCATATATACGGGGCCATTATGAGCCGCAATCTGAGGAATCGCTTGTTCGATTTCCAAGGCATCACATGGGTCAATGACCATCAGATTCGGCATTGCACGGAAAATCGCAATATCGTCAGTCGCCTGATGACTTGGGCCATAACCGGTGGTTAAACCCGGAAGCGCAGCGACGATTTTGACATTGAGGTTATCCTCGGCAATTGCCATACAAATAAAGTCATAGGCACGGCGTGATGCAAACACAGCATAGGTAGTGGCAAAAGGAACAAATCCTTCACGAGCAAGTCCTGCTGCTGCGCTCATCAAAAGTTGTTCTGCCATGCCCATTTGGAAAAATTTGTCTGGGTTTTCTTTGGCAAAAATATGTAGGTCAGTATATTTTGATAGATCTGCTGATAACCCCACAATATCATCACGCTCTTTTGCCAAGGCATTGAGTGCATGACCAAATGGTGCGGGTTTAGTCGGTTGACCCTCAGCAGCAATGGAAGCAATCATTGCCGAAGTGGTTAGTTTTTTCTTAGGAGGATTGGCTAACTGGCTCATGATGTATTCCTTACTGTCCGTAGTGGGTCAAAATATTTAAAGCGTCATCCCATTCATGTTCATCAACACGAATGAAGTGTGTTTTTTCGCGGCTTTCCAAGAACGACACGCCTTTGCCCATTTTGGTGTCACAAATAATGACTCGCGGGCATGCTCCTTCATGGTTTCGTGCTTGATCGAATGCCTCAAGTAAAGCTTCTATGTCATTGCCATCTACGCGTTGGGTGTACCAACCGAATGACTGCCAACGGTCTACAATGGGTTCAAAAGCCAAAATTTCACTTGAGTGCCCATCTGCCTGTTGGTTATTTACATCAATAATGGCTATTAGGTTATCTAGCTTCCAATGAGAGGCAGACATCACCGCTTCCCATGTTGAGCCTTCATTTAGCTCTCCATCGGACAGTAAGTTATAAACAAAAGCATCCGACTTTTTCTGTTTCAGCCCTAAACACGCACCGACTGCAATTCCAAGACCGTGACCTAATGAACCACCTGTAATTTCCATGCCCGGTGTGTAAGAAGCCATGCCCGACATCGGTAAACGGCTGTCATCTGCTCCATAGGTTTCAAGTTCTTCAAGCGGAATAATGTTTGCTTCAATTAAGGCTGCATAAAGTGCAATTGCATAGTGCCCAATAGACAAATAAAAACGGTCACGGCCTTCCCACTCTGGGTTTTCTGGCTGATATTTCATGGCATGAAAATAAGATACGGCCAGTAGATCTGCGGCACCCAAAGCTTGTCCAACATAGCCTTGGCCCTGTACTTGCCCCATACGTAAAGCATGTTGGCGAATGTGGTAGGCATGTTGTTGCAACTCGGCAATTTGGCCTAATTTATCAACATTTAACATTGTCATTTACTATTCCTTATTAACGATTGACCAGTTTTGCCGGAACGCGCAGAACCAGACTGGCACCGAAAATTAATACTGCTGTGATTAAAAACATGCCGATTGCATTTGAACCTGTGTTGGTGGTGACCCAACCAATTAAATAAGGTGAGCAGAATCCAGCAAGGTTGGCAAAGCTATTGACTGCTGCAATACCTGCCGCTGCTGACACACCACCCAAGAAGTTAGTAGGCAACATCCAGAATAAAGAAGATGCAGTGAGCACACCTGAGGCTGCAATGCAGAGCCAAATTAAAGAAAGGGTCAGATTTGAAGCGAGCAAAGTCGCAAGTGTGAGTGCGATCGCACCCGCACACATTGGGATAATTAAGTGCCAACGGCGTTCTTGGAAATGGTCACCACTACGCCCTGCCAAAAGCATAACTACAATGGCACACATATAAGGAAGACTTGTGAGCAAACCGATATGCCAGTTATCACTGATACCTGAGTTACGGATGAGAGTGGGTAGCCAAAAGGTAATGGCGTATTGACCCATCACGACACAAAAATAGATACCTGCAAGTAACCATAAACGTTTATCAGCGACAAACTCTTTAACACTACCGTGACCTTCTTTGTGCTGGTTATCTTGAGCAAGCTCTTGCTTCACCAAGTTTTTCTCATCTTGAGTTAACCAGTTGGCGTCTTGAACAGAGTCTTTTAAAACAGCAAGTACGAGCAAACCAACGACAACCGTAGGAATCGCTTCAATTAAAAACATCCACTGCCAGCCAAACCAGCCATGCACACCGCTCATTCGGTCCATGATTAGGCCCGAAAGTGGTCCACCAATCATTCCCGAAATGGGAATAGCGATAAACCAAAGTACGGTCATGCGTGCCCGACGATAAGACGGGAACCAGTAAGTGAGGTAAAGTAACAAGCCCGGAGCCAAACCTGCTTCAGCAACACCCAGTAAAAAACGTAAGGTGTAAAATTGCCATTCAGTTTGAACAAAAGCAAAACAACCTGACAAAATACCCCATGTAATCATGATGCGGGCAATCCAGCGTCTTGCACCTACCTTGTGGAGTACGATGTTACTTGGCACTTCGCAAAGGAAATAACCAATAAAGAAAATCCCTGCACCCAATCCATATACAGCTTCACTAAACTGTAAATCGCTCATCATCTGGAGCTTGGCAAAACCAACATTGACTCGATCTAAATAGGCACAAAAATAACAAAGCATTAAAAATGGCATAAGCCGAAATGCAATTTTTCGATACGCCGATTTACGAACCACCGCTGCATCTACTTCAGATGAAAATACTGTATCCATCATGCGAATCCCTTTACATTTGGCCACAGTATCCTCTTGTGACCATCATTCTATTTTTAGTTTTTAAATGACAAGCTTTAATGAATCAGCATGCCACCATTTACATCAAGTGTTACACCCGTTAAGTACGCTGACAGATCACTTGCCAAAAATAATGCTGCATTTGCAACGTCTTGTGCTTTACCTAAACGACCGAGTGGAATACCCGCAAGAATGTCATGACGGCGGTCATCATTCATTAAACCGCCAGTAATATCAGTCTGAATTAGACCTGGAGTAAGTGAATTTACACGAATCTGATCGGCACCAAACTCACGAGCCATCGCTTTTGCCAAACCTAAAACGCCTGCTTTTGCAGCGCTATAATGCGGCCCGCCAAAAATACCGCCACCGCGTTGTGCTGAAACAGAAGATAGACACACAATGCTTCCGCCACCGTTTGCTTTCATTGATGGAATAACTGCCTGCGACATAATAAGCGTACCGCGCAGGCTGACATCTAAAACACGGTCATAATCATTTCGTTGAATATCAAGTGTTTTTACGGGCTGGGTAATGCCGGCATTATTAATTAAAATATCAATCTGTCCGTAGTGCTGTAGCGCTTGTTCAACAGCTTCTTTAACCTGTTCTTCGTTTGCAACGTTTGCAGCCAGACCTAAATGTCCTTCACCAAGTGCCTTTGCAGCGTTTTGGCTTTGAGCAAGATCTAAATCAACAATAATGACTTTGGCACCTTGTTGTGCAAAGATTTCTGCGGTTGCTCGCCCAATTCCACGTTCTGATGCTGCACCAGTAATTAATGCCACTTTTCCTTGTAGTAACATGTTGAATCCTCTTTTACGCTTTATTTCCTGAGTTCGGACCTAGATTCTCTTTTTTCAGGAGTTCCAGCAATCATCTCGAATTCAACTAGGCATGAAAAAAATTCATGCCTATGCTATTTTGAAATGAGTTTTAGGGATAAAAACGGTTTATTTTATGGATAGCAGTGAAAACAATTTCAACCAGATGCCCTCAATTAAAACACTACAGGCTTTTGAACAAACTGCCCGTTTTGGCAATGTCGCAAAGGCAGCAGAGAATTTAAATCTCACGCCTTCAGCAGTAAGCCACCAAATTGCTAAACTAGAAGAAATGATTGGGCAGCGTTTATTTATTCGTGGTGCCCGTGGTGTGACGCTGACCCCTTCAGGTGAACGCTATTTTCAAGATGTCACCACCATCTTACATAACCTAATGTTAGCCACTGAAAAAGCTGCCGATAAAAGCCCTAAAGACAGTTTATATATTCATTCATCCCCAAGTTTTGGCTTGCTTTGGTTGCTCCCTCGCCTTGAATCATTTAAAGAAAAGTTCCCGATGATTCAGGTTAACCTGTCGTGTTCTTATGAAAATTTGCACTTTACTCGTGACAAGATCGACATCGATATCCGTCATGGTTTACCCAACTGGACAGGTGTAGAAATCAGAACGATTCGTAATGAAAAGCTAGAAGTGCTTGCATCTCCTAAGCTACTTGAACGTAGTCCGGTACAAAAGCCTCAAGATTTATTAAAGAAAGAACTGATTTTATCGCGCTCAACCTTAGTCACTTGGCCCCAGTGGTTTGCGCATCAGGGCTTAAGCATTCCTGAGTTTCCCTACACTTTGAGTTTTGACCGCTCTTATATGTCACTTGAAGCGGCAACGCATGGACTAGGTTTTGTTTTAGAAAGTAATTTACTCACTCAAAATTATTTGGAGTCTGGAAAATTAGTTAGAGTTTTTGCAGATGAGTTATCAATTCCTATTTCTGCTCATCATCTGGTTTACCCGCGAACCCATCAGTTTATTCCTAAAATTGAGCTGTTTTTAAACTGGATTCATGATGAGTTGGCAGATTGAGAAAGCAATTTCTTAAATAATCTGAATTTGCTCAACTCTTAAGTGATGCATCATCTCTCGAACAAATACAAAGTAGGTAAAAATATAAAGCTGATTTGGGACTACTTGGCTTGTGTAGTAGCTCAAATGCTCAATAAATTCATTGAATCCATGCTCAAGCTCAATGCGACTGATTTGCTTTTTAGCACTAAAAAATAACTCACTGAGTTGTGTCATGGCTGTATCAGACGTAACAGCTACACCACTTATATTTAGGTCTCTGAGTGGCTGAGACTCTATAATTTCTTCAATAAAGTAAATCATCTTTTCAATAGTAAGCTCATCAATAACACCATGGTTGATGCTTTTTGACTCAACAAAACCCAAGCCCTGTTCAATTTGGATGTGTTGGTTGTTTAGGTCAAATGAAAGGCTATTAAGTCCAAGTGAAAGTTTTAAAACCGGAGTCAGAATGAATCATAAAAATGGCTTGCTGTTGAAGTTTGCTAAAAAAGTTACTTTATTTATAGCCTTAAATTGTGCTGGTTGTTGAATATTTAGCATTAACTGATCGATTATTATTAACACTATATATAATAAAAACCTCTTTAAAAAGATAAAAAATCAACCTTATATTCATCCAGTCCAACTATTACAAAATAGAGTATAAACATGAAAAAATTAGTAATTTTAAGTTTCACGATCTGTAGCTTTGCGCAACTTACAAATGCAGCAACATTAAATGTAAAACCATATGGTACGACTCAAGACGGTCAAAAAGTTGATCTATACACTATGAGTAATAACAAAGGTGTCTCTGTATCTTTTATTAGTTTTGGTGGTGTAATTACACAGATCTTGACGCCCGATGCACAAGGTAAAAAAAACAATATCGTTTTAGGCTTTGATGATCTAAAAGGCTATGAAGTCACTGATACCAAGGAAGGTATTCATTTTGGTGGATTAATTGGACGTTATGCCAACCGTATTGGCAATGCTAAATTTAGCTTAGATGGAAAAACGTATAATCTTGAAAAAAATAATGGACCGAATTCATTACATAGCGGGAATCCTGGTTTTGATAAACGTGTTTGGCAAGTTAAGCCCCTCGTGTCTAAAGGTGAAATCGTCAAAGCTTCTCTTAAGTTAACCAGTCCAAATGGTGATCAAGGTTTTCCCGGGAAATTAGATGTGGAAGTGATATATAGTCTTTCAGATCAAAATGAATTCCAGATTGAATATAAGGCCAAAACTGATCAACCTACAGTCGTCAATCTCACCAACCACAGTTATTTCAACTTGTCAGGTGCTGGGAACAACCCTTATGGCGTACTCGATCATGTGGTACAGCTCAATGCAGACCGTGTATTGGTAACCGATCAAAATTCTTTACCAACAGGTGAAATTGCTTCAGTTGCAGGTACACCTTTTGATTTTCGGACTCCTAAAGCAATTGTAAAAGATATTCGAGCAAATAATCAGCAATTGGCGTATGGATATGGCTATGACCAAACTTGGGTAATTAATCAAAAGTCTCAAGGGAAATTAAATCTTGCGGCTAATGTTGTTGACCCAAAATCTAAACGAACCATGCAAGTCTTCACCACTGAACCAAGCGTTCAAATGTATACGGCCAATCATTTATTAGGAAATGTTGCTGGCGCAAATGGCGTACTTTATCGACAAGCAGATGCGCTAGCATTAGAAACACAGCATTTTCCAGACAGTCCCAATCAACCGACTTTCCCATCTACACGTTTAAACCCAAATCAAACGTATAACAGTGTCACCGTATTTAAATTTGGTATTCAAAAATAGTCTTTTGAATTGAAACTATATTCATCTTAAAAAAGACTCTCAGCTTAATATGACTGAGAGTCTTTTCATTTATTTAACCTTTGTGTTTGGTAAAAATGCCGAATATTAACCGTCACCTCACTCCTATCCAACTAGTCCAAGGTGAAATGAATTACTTAATGAATATTTGTTCGAATTGAACCATTCACACTCACATCACCCAGCTTTGTACCCTTCAGTTGGATATAAGAACCATCTTTAGAAATCAATACATTTTTACAATCACTTAAAGTACAAGAGTAGCCATTTATCTGAATATTCACAGGATTTTGTCCTTGAACAGTGATATAACCATGCCCAGTAGTAGATGTAATAAAGTAAGTTATTTCTTTATTAGAGAGTTCATAAGCATAAACCTCGTTTGTATCAATTTTTCCTACATTTGTGATATCAATTTTGGCGTAACTATTGATTAAAGTAATATTTCCTGAGGCTATTTTAGAGTTAGATCCAGTTTTTGAATTAAAGTAAACGTTATTAAATTCTACATTTACTCGATCGTTATCTAGTTTTTTTAATGTTCCCATAGCCGCCGCACTAGAGAGAATCTCTTCTCCTGTATAATAAGTGTTAACCAACCCTGATGATTTACCTGTAAGCAAATATAAGCTCTCACCATTCGTAAATTGAACAACAAGCTGAGTATCCCTCATATAGGCTCGAAGAATATCCATTTTCTTACCATTAACAGTAATTTCACCATTATGGGTCTTTTCAAAATCTGTAAACACTAAAGGTTTACTGCTAATACTCCTTTTACCGTACCATTCAATGTAACTAAATACGTTATCTTTTCATTATTCGAAGAGGAATCTGTATAATATGAATCTTCAAATTTTTTATTATTAAATAATAGTGTTGAATCACCAGTACGATCATCATAAATCATACTAATTCCTTCACAACCTTCAGGAGTCCATTTATCATCCCTACAAGTTAAAGAAGATTTCTCCGTATCAATTCTTGCATTCACTACTTTACCAGAAAGCTTATCATACTCAATCCTAATAAATTGATTTTTATCTAATTTATAATAAAATGAAAGCCCTGAATTTCCATAAGTTCTTACACTATAACTAGGGTCAATCACACTTTTACTAGATCCATTACTTGGAACAAGCTGGGTTGATATGCCATTATTTTTTTCATTAATTATAGTGAGATTTTGCTCAAAAGTTGTAGTGTAATTAATCAAAGGTGTAGATGATAAAGTAGGGATTTCATTAGGATTTGATTTTGAAGATGTAGAAGAACCGTCCGTAGAACTTCCTCCACCACCCCCACCACATGCAACTAAAGTTAATGTAGAAACGAGAAAAACACTTAATGATAATTGCTTAATAGCGAACACTTCATACCACCCATAATAAATTTTATTTTATATAATAAATTCAATAAATTAAGAAATTATTACTGTTTCTACAATATTATCAATTTATGTCTTGATATATTGCCTTGCGATTTTAAACAATTTTTTTCATAGGACAAGATAGCCTATTGAATTAACTTTATTATTTTTAATTAAAATAAATTTATCACCCTAATATATAGTTCTCTGTTCTAATAAAAAATCCCCCAACCCTTTTAAGACTGGAGGATTTAAAACAACGGAGTGATGGTTTTATTTAACTTTTGTGTTTGGTAAAAATGCAGTTGCAAAACCAAGTAATGGCAACAATGAACATAAACCAAATACCCATTCAATGCCGTTAATATCAGCTAAATGCCCTAACCCTGCTGCGGCAATACCACTTACCCCAAACATCAGACCGAACATTAAACCTGCAATCATGCCCACACGGCCCGGAACAGCTTCTTGTGCGTAAACCACCATGGCTGCAAAAGCAGATGACAATATCAAACCTGCAATAATTGAGAAAACTGTTGTCCAAAATAAGTTTGCATACGGCATCATTAATGCAAACGGCGCCATACCTACAAATGAAACCCAAATAACCGCTTTACGGCCAATTTTGTCACCAATTGGACCACCCGCAAATGTTCCTAAAGCAACAGCAGCCAAGAAAGCAAACAAGTGCAATTGTGCCGTTTGAATGCTGATATGGAACTTTTGAATCAAGTAAAATGTAAAGTAATTACTAATGCTGGCAATGTAGGTGAATTTGGCAAACATCAACACACTAATGGTGCTCAAAGCAATAATGAGCTTACGACCATGCAATTTACTATGTGCTTGAGTCACCCGTGTTGCCACCTGACTTTTAGCATGACCAATCGTCCAGCGGCTTACACCAAATAAAACCCAAATGGCTAAAAGTGCAAATATAACTAAACCTGCAACTGCATGCTGTCCAAACGGTACAATCAGCAAAGCAGCTAACAATGGGCCAATAGCAGTGCCTGTATTTCCACCCACCTGAAAAGTCGATTGAGCCGTACCAAAACGCCCACCAGATGCCATTCGAGCCACCCGTGAAGCTTCAGGGTGAAAAGTTGCAGACCCTACCCCAATCAGCGCAGATGCACATAACAGCACAGTAAAGCTTGGTGAAAATGCCAATAAGATAATGCCGCAGAATGTAACCATCATTCCGAGTGGCAGAAGATACGGTTTTGGATGTTTATCGGTATAAAGTCCAATCCAAGGCTGTAGCAGTGAACCTGTAATTTGGTATACAAATGAAATCAGGCCAACTTGAGCAAAACTCAGTGAAAAGTTTGCTTTTAGCATTGGATAGATGGCTGGTAAGACTGCCTGAATCAAATCATTCAGTAAATGTGCAACCGCCACGGCGCCTACAATTTTAATAATCATTCCTTGAGGCTGATCATTAGCAACGGTATTGGCAATACCATCTTTCAATTGTATTGAAGACGTCATACCTGAAAAACTCCAATATTTTTAAGTAAGGTGCTTATTGTAAATTGTCGCTTATAAAGTTATCTTCCAATAATCATCGTATAAGTGACAATTTTTAGGATAGATTATGTCCGATTCTCTTATTCAGTCTGATTTGTCTGAACTTGTGATTGGGCTATCTTCCGAACATGCCTATCGAGAAATCACACCGACTCATACGCATGCACGTGCTCAGTTTTTATATGCATCTACTGGAAACATTCAGGTTTTTACACCAAATAATGTCTGGATTGTGCCACCCATGTGTGCGTTATGGATTCCTGCCCATGTCGAGCATAGTGTGATTTCACTGAGTCACGTGAAGTTAAATACCGCTCTGGTTGAAATAAATGCAGCCGCTTTAATGGGCCAACATTGCTTTATTATTCGGGTGAGCAACCTTTTGCATGAGCTTTTGATTCGTTTAAACGAAATTGAACGCGATAACTCGCCAAATATTACGACCTCTCAAGAGCTTTCTCGTTCTTTGCAAATTCTAATTTTTGAAGAAATTCATCGAGCCAATTTATTGCCTATCCAGATTCCATGGCCAAAAGACAAACGATTATTAAAAATTTGCCAAGCCTTATTACAGGCTCCTAATCACTCAAAAGATTTAACAGATTGGGCTGATGATATTGGTACGAGTTCGAGAACTTTAATGCGCATGTTTCAAAAAGAGACTGGACTGTCTTATCGGGCATGGATACAGCAAATGCATATTGCACTTGCCTTGAGTAAAATCGCGAATGGTGAATCTATTGCTCAAATTTCCGAGTCACTGGGGTACAACAACCCCAGTGCTTTTAGTGCGATGTTTAAACGACATTTAGGAAAAACACCTCAGCAATTTAGAAGTGTTGCGATGTCGTTATAAGTCTTTTTTTTGAGCGTATTTCATGCTTTTCGAGCAAATCGTCAAAATCATGATAGACGTGCAATTCTCGATCCTTATCGGTTCTCGCATGATCTAATCGTTGTTCAGGATCAACCAAAACGAGTGTATGACCATCATCAATCAGACGATCCACGCCCTCTAAAAACATACGTTTTCCTACGTCGTGGATCAGTGAAATCTGGGTTAAATCAATTACAATTGTGCTTTGGTCAGTCGTCTCGTCTTGTAAAATACGCAATAACATTTCAGCTTCGGTAAATTTCAATACGCCTCGAAGCACATACACACTCAATGATGCATCTTTCCCTGTACGATAATGGCTCTGTACAATGGTTTGTGCAGAAGGTGTACCTTCCATGAGGTGCAATCCCATGTCACGAGATAGGCGCTCTAAAATATCGATACCACGTATACTATGACCATGCTCATCTAGTCGAGGAGAAAAAGCAGCAATACTGACTTGACCTGGCAACACACCCAAAATACCGCCAGCTACACCACTTTTAGCTGGAATACCTACCGTTGAAAGCCAGTCACCTGCGGCATCATACATACCACAGCTCATCATTACACTGAGTACTTGCCTAACCACAGAACGGTTCAATAGGCGTTTTCCAGTTTTAGGAACAACCCCACCATTGGCAAGTACACTGCCCATACGTACAAGATCTTTAACCGTCACCAAAATCGCACATTGGCGAATATAACCATTCACAATATCGACAGGGTCAGTTTCTAAAATCCCCACAGTTCGCAACATATAACCGATCGAAAGATTACGATAGGCTGTTTTGACTTCCGAATCGTAAACAGACTCATCAAAACTTAATTCACGTCCTGCAAGCTCGCTCATAAAACGGCGTAGAATTTCTGCACTATGTAGACCATGTTTGACCTGAATCAATGAATGTACAGTAATTGCGCCAGAGTTGATCATCGGGTTTTTCGGACGACCATCTTTACCCAATGAAATTTCATTGAAGGCTTCCCCAGAAGGTTCTACCCCAACTTTATCGAGTACCGCATCAATGCCAAGCTGTTGCATAACATAGGCATAGACAAAAGGCTTAGAAATCGACTGAATGGTGAATTCGGTATCATCATCGCCAATCGAATAAATTTCACCATCTACCGTAGACATGGCTAAAGCCAATCGGTCTGGGTTTGCATTTGCCAACTCTGGAATATAGTCAGCTAGATGCCCGCTATTATCTACCTCACAGGCTTCTATCACATTTGCCAAATAATCTGGGAGAGGGGTTTTCATGGTGAGTAACCTTAAATGAGGAGATTTACACTTTCGAGCATTTTTTCAGCACAACCAGCTGATAATATTAAAATTATACTTTTTGAATGAATTAAAAATCACGATATAAGTATTGTAATTCCGATGCCTGATTTATTTCAAGCTCATTATACCTTTTTCAAAACTTTAAATAGAGGATTAGATTATTCTTTCTACAAATAACACTCCATTTAAATGATCGACTTCATGTTGAACAATACGAGCAGGAAAACCGTGAAAAATTGTCTCTACCACGTTACCTTCTAGTGTTAAGTATTTAACCTTGACCATTTCTGCACGTTCAACTTGTCCACGTTCATCTGGCACACTTAAACAGCCCTCTTCGCCCAAACAAGTTTCACTCGAAAACTCCAAAATCTCTGGATTTACCATCACCACCGCATCCATTTCAGGAGCATCTGGATAACGTGGATTTGGTCGAGATGCCACAATAATCACTCGTTTAGAGATGTAAACTTGCGGTGCAGCAATACCAACACCGTTACGTTCAAGCATAGTGGCATGCATAGCGGCTGCAAGCTCATAAAGCCAATCACTGTTCAACTCAATTGATGAGACAGGTGCAGCAATCAGTTTTAAAATGTCTTCACCTTGCTTGGCAACTGGTAAAATCACGCTCATCCCTTGGCCTCTAATCAAATTAGGTTTTACTTATTTTATTGTGTCGCTGAACGACTCAAAAGAAAAGCGATTCCTTCATCTGTTTTTGTTTCATCTAAAGCAATTTTTTGTTTTAAACAATTTTTATTCTTCATGGAACACAGTTTATCTAGGGATCGATCATACAAAATATCCTCCATTTACTTTTAATTCACTTTTCCATTAATATCCAAACTTCGATTACAACAATTAAGTAAAAAATGGATCAAGAATTAACCTTGCAGGATGCGAACTATCTGAATAAAGAAGATAAAAGAACTCTCGCCCTTTCTTCTCTGGGCGGTGCTTTAGAGTTTTACGATTTTGTGATTTATGTATTCTACGCCAAAATCATTTCCGACTTATTTTTCCCAAGCACACTCAGTCCGTTTTGGGCCATGCTGAATACTTACGGTATTTTTGCAGCAGGTTACTTTTTCAGACCGCTAGGTGGAGTCGTTATGGCTCACTTTGGAGATCTGGTCGGGCGTAAAAAACTATTCTCGCTTTCTATTTTGCTGATGGCTCTGCCTACCCTGTTTATCGGGATTTTGCCCACTTTTGAAAATATTGGTTATTTGGCACCGCTGCTTTTATTGCTCATGCGTGTTGTGCAAGGTATTGCGATTGGTGGTGAAATTCCGGCTGCATGGACATTTGTGTCTGAACACGTACCTGAAAGAAAAATTGGACTGGCAAATGGTTTATTAACTGCCGGACTATCTTTAGGAATTTTGTTGGGTGCACTGATGTCGCTATGGATCTCGCTTAATTTTAGTGAGGGGCAAATCCATGACTGGGCTTGGCGTATACCATTTATTGCAGGCGGTATTTTTGGCCTAGTCGCACTTTATTTACGAACCTATTTAAAAGAAACACCCGTGTTTAAAGCCATGCAGGCACGTAAAGAAATCTCCAAAGAAATGCCAGTGAAGCAAGTGTTAACAACTCATAAAACAGCCGTTGTTATTGGCATGTTATTTACATGGTTTTTAACAGGTTGCGTGGTAGTGGTGATTTTAGCCATGCCAAATTTATTAATTGGTTCATTTGGTTTTGAACGTGCACAAACTTTTGAAATGCAAAGTGCAGCCATTGTCATGCAAATGGTCGGCTGTATTTTGGCAGGTTATTTTGCTGATCGTTTTGGCTGTGGCAGAGTCATGATGGTAGGTGCTCTTGCTGTGGCACTTACAGCAGCATTTTTTTATAACAGTTTAGGTCACGCCGCACATTCAACCATTTTTGGTTTATATATGTTGTTGGGTCTATGCTCAGGTACTGTCGGCATGGTTTCGAGCAGCATGGTCAAAATGTTCCCCGCGCCTGTTCGCTTCTCGGGCATTTCATTTTCTTATAATTTGTCTTATGCAATTGTGGGTGGTATGACACTGCCTTTAGTTCATTGGCTCAGTCAATATAGTGATATTGGTGCGATGTATTATATTTTCGCGCTGACTATTTTAGCCTTTGTAACCGCTTTTGTATTTTGGAATAAGTTTGAGAAATCCAGATATTAAAAGTGTTCATTCATTAAATAAAAAAACCACGTCAGCTGCGTGGTTTTTTATTGCCGTTCACTTTAGAAAGTAAATCCGATATTAAAGTTCAAACGGTACAGCCACTTATCACTATTTGGTGAGCTGGCAGAGGTATAACCCGTTGAGTTGGTTGCCCCACCAATAATATTTGAGTTTTTACCCCACGTATAATCTGCCCAAACCATAAATGGCGATGCAATAAACATCATGCCTGTAGTGTTCATTTGCGAATCTGACCAATCATCACGTTTTTTATCGAGATAGCTATAGTCATTATAAAACTTAATAGCTTTTAGCTTGCCCATATTGGTCACAGGCAAAGTATAGGCAAGATTTAAACTAGCAATCGTCCCTTCCGAAGCAATGAAATAGGCAGGTGTGAAACCATTATTGCCCATTAAAGTCATGTCACTATTTACACCGTCCGGGTTTTTAGCATCGTATTGATAGTGAATGACTGAGCTTTGTAAATTAAAGCGTTTGTAGTTGTTGTCAGTATGCAAACCGACTGCATAATACTTGCCATCTTTATCAGTCATTTTATTATGTAACTGGGCAATTGCACCAGACACACCAACCTCTTGTTTACCAAAGTCAGTTTCTAACTTACGTACAATGCGAGTATTAAACTGATGGCGCTTTTCATTCTGGTAGGCTTTTTGAGATGGAAATGCGTTTTCTTCCAAGTCATCGTAAGTTGCACTTTCAGGCGAATAACGCAAATTGGTCTCTAGCATTTGCGGGTAATAACCGAGTTTTACATCCCAATCTTTGTCGTGATAATTCCAGTTAATCCCTGGTGCAATATTGTTGCCATAACCTAAAAAGAACGGAATGTGATAGGTCCAGCCATTTTGCGGATATGGATAAATCGTAAATGGTTTATAGACCAAACCTGCTTCAATACTGTTATTAGCATCCAAGTTATAGCCGACATATGCTTTTTCAATAGACGTTTTTTGTTGATCTTGGAACAGATAGCTGGCATTGATATAAGCATCATCAAACTTGCCTTTTAGGTCGACCCTAAAAATATCAAAATAGAGTTTACCAAAACCACGGTTTGGCCCTTCCCAATCTTCATAACGCTGATTTAACCGAACCACCCCACCTAACTTTAACGAGTCGGTACCATCATCACTTTTCCATTCAAGTAATGAATCTTTTGCAAATGCACTTACACTCATCCCCATGGTTAGTGGTGCAATGAATGCCATGATCAATGAAGTCTTTTTCATCTCTACATCCTTGATTGAGTTCCAGCGTCCTGCTGGAACTTTATTTGTTTTACCTGTAAAACTTCGTTTTTATTGTTTTTTAGATAAAAAAATATATCTAAAAAAAGGATGGCTTAGCAGCTCCCATCGCATATGTACTAAACCATCCAAACTGGTTAATACAGTTTCTTTTGCGGTGGACCCGCAAAGTTTAATGGGCCAATCGAGTTCATATCGAGCTCAATCACGGTCGGTCCTTCGAATGCAACCGCCTCTTGAATAACAGTTTTAAATTCATCTGCACTACCGACTTTCCAGCTCTTAACCCCCATTGATTCGCCAAGAAGTTTGTAGTCTGGTGTATGCAATTCATTGAAATACTGACGACCACCAAAGTAGTTATTTTGAATGCCACGCATTACGCCATAACCACCGTCATTCATAATCATTAAGACCATATTGGTGTTTTCTTGCACCATGGTTGCAATTTCGCCAATGCCAAGCATTAAGCCACCATCTCCGACCAAACCAATCACTTTTTTATCAGGATTGGCAACCGAAGCACCGATTGCAGTTGCAAGACCTAAACCAATTGCACCAGCGAGTGAGTGAATATTTTGGTTCGGTGCTTGTACAGGGAATAAGCGGCTGCCCCATGTACTACCTGACATGGTGATGTCACGTACAAAAATGCCATCTTGAGGTAAAGCTGCACGCAAGTGATCACAAATTAAAGCGTATTGGTCGATTTGCTTACGCAACGCATCAATCGCAGCTTGTTTTGCAGCAACTACAGCCGTATCGTAATCGGCATCAACTTTTGAAGTACCTTGAAGTTGTTCCAACACACGTGTTAAGACATCTTTAGCATCGCCACAAATGAAGTTACGGATTTTGTAATTACGTTGCTGAGCCACTGGGTTTGCATCTACCTGAATAATGTTTTCAGGGAATTCAACCGAATAAGTTTTGGTTTCATTACTACGTAAACGAGAACCTACCACAACCATTAAGTCAGCATCTTTTAATAACTGCTCAACCGCTGCCGAGTTGTGGAATGCACCTAAACTACGTGGATGATCATCTGGCAATACACCGCGACCATGCGTAGATGACACCACCCGGAATACCTAAATCTGCAATTGCTTTGACTTCGGCAACGCTATTTAAAGTTCCACCACCAATCCAGAAAATTGGACGTTTTGCTTTTTTGATTTCACTCACAAGAAGATCAATTTCAGCTTGATCCGCTTGTGGTAATTGCAATGCTTTGACTGGCCCAAGGTTAAGTGGCAAATCAATTTCTGCCGCTTGTACATCAATTGGCAATTCAACACTTACCGGCCCCATTGGAACAGTCGTTGCCACACGGATGGCTTCACGAATTACACCAATTGCATTATCTGGACTGGTAATACGAAATGCAGCTTTGCTTGATGCACGTAAAAACGTAAGTTGATCTTTAGTTTCGTGGATGAAGCTTGCATCGCGGTCAAGATATTCGCGCTCAACCTGACCTGTTAAATGCAATACAGGGCTGGCTGCATTCATTGCTTCAATGAGTGAACCCACCGCATTACCAGCCCCAGCACCAGTACTAGTCAGTGCTACACCCAAGCCCTTAAAGCGTGAATGTGCGTCTGCCATAGTTACCGCACCCGCTTCACCACGCGCAGCAACAAAGCGCATTTTTTCACGGCGCCCTACTGCATCGGCAATAGGTAAATTGTGGATGGAAATAACACCATAAATACTCTCAACTTGGTGCGCTTCTAAAACTCTTGCGATTGCTTCGCCTACATTTACACGTTCAGTCATGTCTGTTCCTCAAAATTTGTTTTCAGTCCTTGAATCTATTAGTCGCACCAAGGGTTAGGCTGTTCATTCAGCCCCATATAAATACTCTTTTGCTGCATGTACGATAAAATGCCCAAACGGCCTTTTTCGCGCCCAATACCACTGTCTTTAAAGCCACCAAACGGCGCACTAATCGAGAACTTTTTGTAGGTATTAATCCACACTGTTCCCACTTCTAACACACGTGCAATACGCCAAGCTTTACGGTAGCTTTCAGTCCAGATGCCTGCTGCAAGACCGAAACAACTGTCATTGGCTTGAGCAATCAAATCTTGTTCGTTGTCATATTTCATGACGACTAAAACAGGGCCAAAATCTCTTCCTGACAGGTTTGGGCACTATTACTTAAACCCGTAATAATGGTGGGTAAGTAATAACTGCCTTTGGCATAGTCACCAGTTGTTAATGCTTCGCCACCCACCAAAACTTGACCACCTTCGCTTTTAGCAAGCTGCACATAGCGATCAACCGACTGCAAATGTTTGTCATTTACGAGTGGCCCTAAATGCACACCAGCCTGTTCAGGATGGCCCACGCGTAAGCCTTTGGTAATTTCAACCAGACGCGTTAAAAACTGATCGTAAAGACTGCTATGAATAAACAAGCGAGAACCTGCGATACACGCTTGGCCTGCCGAACTAAAAATACCGTACGCGACACCTTTGGCAGCCAGTTCTACATCGGCATCCGGTAAAACGATTGTTGGTGATTTTCCACCTAGCTCAAGCGAAGTGGTAATGAGTTTGTCCGCTGCAATATGAGCCAAATGACGACCCGTGGTTGTTCCTCCCGTAAAAGAGATTTTACGAACCAACGGATGTTGAGCAATTGCATCACCAACGACAGAACCACGACCAACTAGCACACTGAGTAAGCCTTTAGGTAAACCTGCTTCTTCAAAAATTTTGGCAAGTTCTAAAGCAATGAGTGATGTTGCTTCTGCTGGCTTTAGCACCACGGCATTTCCTGCTGCTAAAGCTGGAGCAAGCTTTTGAACTTCACTTGCAATTGGAGAGTTCCAAGGCGTAATTGCTGCCACAACACCTACAGGTTCATGCACGCTCATGGTCATAAAGTCTGGAGCGCGTTGAGTGGTTAACTCATCATTCAGCGTTTCACATGCTGCTGCAACATAACGTGCAGTTGCCGCAGCACTCATCACCAAACCACGAGTTTCAGTTAAAGGCTTACCGTTATCGCGTGTTTGAAGTTTTGCCAATTCATCTACACGTGCTTCAATAATGTCTGCAACTTTGTAAAGAATACGTGCGCGCTCATGCGGTAAACTGTTTCTCCAGCTGGGTTGACGCCAAGCCTGATCAGCCTTTTTCAATTGCTTCATTCACATCTTCAAGCGTTGCCGTTGAAATCTCTGCATTGACAGACTGATCTGCCGGAAACAGGCTTTGGATGACCGCACCGCGGCCCAAACGCCATTCACCTGCAATATAAATTTCCTTTGCCATGGTCAAATCCTTCTTAAATCTGTATTGCTTCGACACTGTTGCGACAAGCACGAATCACGCTAAGCGCAGCCAAAGTTGATGTTTTCGGGTTACTTGCTAACGGCACGCCAACCAGTTCAATGGTCATTTGCCCAAAGCCGCCTTCTGCCACAATGGTGTGTTTGTTTTTGTTGATGGTTGGATCAACTGTTAACTCGACCATGGTTTCATCCATTCCAAGCCCAGCAAGTGCAATCGTTGCAGCGACGTTGGCATTGGCCGGAAATTTCATGGCAGCTTCACGAGCAGTTCCAGTGAAAAAAACCGTAGCTTCAGACACATGATCTAAATCGACCAATTGTTCTGCATAACTTCCCTTCCAGCTTTTTGGACTTTTACAGCCTTTGTAAGTGACTTTTTGCAAACCACCTTCTTTGGCTGCTGAAATACCGTCAATGCCAGCAATGGCACCTGCGAGTAAATGCAGATGGGCATTATTTTCTTCAGCGGTTTGTTTGAGCTGAATTAGAAAATCGCTATCAGCTAAAGTTCCAACCGAAATCAGTCCTATAGTCCAACCTTTCGCTAAAACCTTTTGAGCATGCTCTTTCACTGCTGCTTGACCTGCCACCTCAATGACATAGTCTGGCGCACCATCACATTGCTCAATATCTGAAATCACCTGAATCTCTGAAGACACTTGTGATTGAACTTTTTCAACGCTACGAGACGGTACGACAATCCATTTCAGTTGCAAATCTTGAGGCAAATGTGCATGCACTTCTGCTGCCATTGCGCCAAAACCAATCATCATCAACTTTTTCATGACAGCACCTGATATTTATAAATGTTTATTAAAACCACCTGAGACATCGAGTGCCGCACCTGTGGTGTACGATGCCAATGGCGATGCCAAGAAAACTAAAGCACGAGCAGGTTCTTCAGGGCGGCCTAAACGTTGCATTGGAATACCGCGGTTTTTAGCAATATTGCCTGTCCACTCTTCCCATGACTGATTTAAGTCTGAGCGAGTTTCATAACGTCGTTTCCACTGTGCAGATTCAACCATCCCAAGCAAAATTGAGTTCACACGAACACCATACTGAGTAAACTCATGAGCCAAAGAATGCGTCAAATTCAACAACGCCGCTCGTGCTGATGAAGTCGCAATCATGTGTGGCTCTGGTTGTAACGCTAATAAAGAGTTCACATTGGTAATCGAAGCATTTGCCGACTGTTTTAAATCTTCAAGAAAAGCCCGAACCGGATGCAACACACTGAAATATTTCAGCTCAATTTCTTTCATCCAGTCTTCATCTTGCGTATTTTCAAAATTTGAAACACGGCCTTGTCCAGCATTGTTAATCAGCATATCAACATTGCCCAAATTGAGTTTTACGTCTTTGGCAAATTGTTGAACTTCTTCTTTTTTCAACACATTACAGGCTTTGGTAAAAATATTGGCATGCGGATATTTTTCTAAAATATAGTGCTTAGAAGCATTTAAACGCTCTTCATCACGACCACACCAAGCTACTTTTGCACCCTCTGCAACCAGTATTTCAACAGCAGCCAGCCCAATCCCAGAGGAGCCACCCGTAACAACTGCAACTTTTCCTTCAACTTGGAAGCTCATAATCCTTAATCTCTCTTACGATTGTTCCTGAATCGTCAACATAATTTGGTTAAATGCTTGCGGTTGGTCGACATAACTTAAATGTCCTGCATCTTGGATGATGTAGTGCTGTTCCAACTGCAATTCCTGAGCAAGCTCTTGTATACCTAACGCAGGAGTGATTTGATCTTGCTGCCCTGCAATCACTGTGCATGGGACTTTTAAATCTGTTAAATAATGACGTATTTCGTCATAGGCAAGTAAGTACGATGCATGTGTAAAACCCTTTAAGGTCAACTGCTGCATCACCTCTGAAACTAAAGCTAAGGCTTGTGGCTCTTGTTTATAAATCAAATGAGGCCCACGGCTTTCAGCCATCCCTTTAGCGCCTAACTCTTTAAGCATTTTTGGTCTTTTTTCAAAAACCTGAATTTGTGTTTGTTCATCTTGACGTTGGTAGCCTTGAGCCAAATTGGCGATCACCAAATGCTCTACTCGCTCTGGGTAAAGTGCAGCAAATGCACTCGCCTGTAAGGCACCTAGTGAGTGGCCAACAACAATGGCTTTTTCAATTTTTAAAACTTCAAATAGCGCTGCCAAACGCTTTGCATAATCTGTGGCATTTGGTTGGTCAGTTAAAAGTTCATCTGATTTGCCATAGCCCGAGTGCGTCCCAGGCAATGACATGAAAATGATGAGACAGCACTTCAAGTTGGTTCACCCATGAAGCAGAACCTGAACTAATGCCATGTAACAATACGAGGTATTCGCCCTGACCGGCTTCTCGATATGCTTGTTGCTGGCCTTGTACAGTCACCGTTTTAACTGGAAATTCTGCTAACTTTTCAATGAGTGTCATCATTTTCATTCCTTTCCCTTAACTCACATCATCAAGCGCTTAACGTTTGATTTGAGACAATGGATGCTCTGGTGGATAGTTTGGAATTGTTGGTTTACCTGTTCCTAACATTACGCACATCAAGGCATCATCTTGACCTGGGTTAAATAAACCACGGTATATTCCCGGTGGAATTGAAATCAGGTCACGCTCTTTTAAACGGGTTTGAAATTTTTCACCGTTGTGTTCAATAAATAGGTCAATCTCACCGCGGAGCATAAAGAAGACTTCTTCAACATCATGATGAATGTGCAAAGGACCTTCACACTGAGGTGGCAGTACCATTGTTGAAAAAGTAAAGTTCTCTGCTGGTACAGTGTTACTGTCATCTGCAACTCCTGTCGCCCCCGTACCCATATAACGCATTTGTGCACGGCGATATTTAGGGTCGTAATCGGCTTGGAACTTCAAAGCTTCAAAGTCATATTTACGAGTGTCAAAGCGAGCAATACGAGTGTTTAACCAATCTTCTAAAGAAGCACCTTCCGGTTGTGTCCACGATTCGAATTGTTGTGTAGTCATTTTTAAACTCCTATACAGTGAATTAATAACGTTTTAATAAAGGAACCAAGAACAATGACCCGATGACAGCGACAGCAGCCAAGAAGGTAATTCCCAGATTAAAACTATGTGTTTGCATCACGATGTAACCGATCAGTACAGGCGCAATTGCACTAGCAAAATTGCCTAGACCATTAAATATTCCACCTGCGGTCGCCCCTACATTTGAGGTCGTTACTTTTGCAAGCAGAGCAAATACAGCGGCCACTCCAAAACCCCAAGCCATCGCACTTAAAGACATCGCTGCAATAATCAATAATGGCTCGGTCATGATGACCATCACATACATGAAAATGCCTGCTAGTAATAAACCGCTAAAGACTTGAATTGCGCGGCGGCCCAACTTGTCAGATAAAAATGCGCCGATCACTTCGCCAATTAACATGGCAATGAATGGAAAGCTTGAATACATTCCAAACTCTTTGAGGTTGAAGCCTTTGTCTTGCATAAGATAAGAAGGAACCCAGCTATTTAAGCCCCATAAATAAGTCATCAATGCAATGTTAAAGAGACAAACCAGCCAGAATGCTCTATTGCTCAAAAGTACCTTGGTATTGGCAATATGGCCTTTGAAATTGGTACGTTTGCTCTCGCCTTCAATTTCGACGGTTTTCTTAAGTTGCAAATTACGCAAACCGAAAACAATGCTGAAAATAGCGATTAGCGTTAATCCAGCCATCACAAAAAAGTGGTGTGCCAGTCGTGGTGTGCTAAAACATTTGCAGTGATTGGGAACCCAAGGAATGCACCAATTGGTGTTCCAAGTAAGAACATGGTTGAAGCACGTGCCTGCTGACGGTCTGTGTAAGTCTGTTTAACAATGGTATAAGCCAAGGCAAATAACGGACCCTCTGCTAAACCGAGAAGTACACGTAAAATCAACATGCCCGAATAACTGGTGGTGAACCCCATGCAAAACATGAGTAAGCCCCATGAAGTTACACTCCAAAACAGCATTTTCTTTGGGTTAAAAATGTCACCCAAAAAGCTTAGAAAGACTGATGAAAAACCATAAGCAAGTAAGAAACTTGTCATGAGCCATCCCAGTTTGGCCTTATCCTCATCAATTCCCATTGCACTTTGAAAGTGAGGATCTGAAAATAAAACCGCAATACTAATCTTGTCGAAAAATGCCAGTACCACGCACACCATAAGGACAAAAGCAGGTACCCAATGCTTCAATCCACTTTTTTCTTCATTACTCATGTGTCATTCCTTCGATTTGGTAATGAGAACCAGATTTAATGTTTACGGTTTTAACTTCATGACATTAAATTCAGAATCTGCTAACAGTTTTGGTTCTAAAACGGTGTTGGCTTGCATCCAACGTTTTGCCAGTTTGACCAATTTAGAATCATTAATGGCAATCATGTTGAGCAAACGATTTTCATGGTCTAGATATAAATAACTCACCTGATCTTCACCACCTTGGCGAATCACTAACTCTTTCGTTTTTTCAGGTTGATACGTACCTAATATCTGGATATTAAAGTGATATTGATCAGACCAAAGCCATGGAATATCACTATATTCAGTTTCAATACCCAGCATAGACTTTGCTGCGGCAATTGCCTGATTTTGTGCATTTGCCCAAGACTGAATGCAATAACCCAAAGCTGGGTGAATCGCGACATCGCCCGCGGCATAAATATTTTGATCGGAGGTTTGTCCAAAGCAGTTCACCACAATGCCATCTTTCACATCGAGGCCCGCATGAACACCGAGCTCTTTAGCAATTTCAGCACCCGCACCCACCACCACACAGTCAAATAACTGACTATTTTGTGGATGGTTCACCACTTCAACTTTCTGGCGAGGTGCTTCAACCAAATGCAGGCTTTTGCTATCTAAATGAATTTTTGTACCTTGGGTTTCATGCATATTTTTTAAAAATGCAGAGACTTCCGGACTCACGCTTCTTGCACATAAACGGTCGCCATATTCAAAAATATGAACTTCTTTACCTTGTTTACGCGCAGTTGCGGCAATTTCTAAACCAATCCAACCACCGCCAATTACAGCAACATTCTTTGCAGTCTTTAAAATTTCGGCCAAGCGTTCACAGTCATGCACATTACGTAAGGTCACAACATTTGGAATGAACTGCCATGTATTGACTGGTACACGTGCACGGCTTCCTGTTGCAATCAGTAATTTGTCATATGGCAAAACCTGACCACTTTCTAAATGAACTTGTTTTTGCTCACGGTCGACTTTTGTTGCGATTTCTGGTTTATGCCATTGAACATTGAACTCTTGAACCTGCTCATTAGAAAACAGATTCAAACTTTCATAAGTTGCTTCTTTTGAAAGTACTTGCTTAGACAGTGGCGGACGCTCATAAAACACTTGATCTTCATTTGAGACCACATGAATTTCACCCACATAACCATTTTGGCGTAATGTGCTTACTGCCCAACCCGCTGCCTGTCCGGCACCTACAATTACGATCTTTTCCATAGCCATCTTCCTTGTTCAGCAATACCTGTTAAACAGGCTTCACCTGACGGCGGGTTGTGTCATCAAGACCACCCTCAATCGCCCACTCGGTGAAAAGCTCTAGACGATGTTCTTCTACACGTGGCTGCCATTCTTCTGTCAAATAATCATCGTTGGTGTAATATTCAAATGCACCGCCTAATGGTGAGTTGACGTACCAGAAATATGCAGAAGAAATTGGGTGACGTCCCGGTCCAATAAAGGTTGACCATTCCGAACGATTCATATTTAAACCGCCCCCAATCACCTCGTGAATATCACGTACGACAAATGCAACATGATTTAGACCAGCAGGTTTATTTGGAACACTGAGCAAGAATAAATCATGGTGATAACCTTTACCGCGGCAACGTAAAAATGCACCACGATTTTTGTAGGCATCAGACAAATGAAATCCTACTTTTTCAATATAGAAATTTTCAGTTGCTGCTAAATCTGGTGTGAAGAACACGACATGTCCAATCGCAACAGGTTGACCTTTTTCATAGACAGGACTTGCCGCATTGACACGTTGAATATTGCCGTATTGGTTAATGCCTTCCGTTTTAAGTTCTTGAACATCTTTCACAAAACTTTGTTCAAAACGAATGTTCATGCCATTAGGGTCAATACATTGCACCGTGTTTTCTGAACGCGCAAAACCATTTACATCAGCTAAACGACCTGCCAAGTCTTCAAGGTCTTGAGCATGATCAACACCCCAAGTGACTTCACGTAAAGTTGAACCTTGTTCAATAGCAGCTGGTAAACGGTCATCATCACAATTAAACAGATAAATCTTGCTACCGTTTTGAGTCTGATATAAATCAGTGCCTTCAATATCAGAAGCACTTTGGCTTAAACCAAAATCTGCCAAAAACTTGTTTGAAGCAGCTCTATCTTCAACTCCAAACTTTAAAATCTCGATCCCTGTAATCATTTGACTACTCCTTAGTTAAAGACAAAACCGCCATTGACCGGAATATTTTGACCTGTCACAAAAGAGGACAAATCCGACAGTAGATACAATGCTGTTCCATTTAAATCTTGTGGAAGTTGCTGACGCTGAATCGCTCTTCCGTTGACATATAAATCGTGACGTTCCTGCGGTACATATTCAGTTGCTTCAACCAAAGTCAGACCCGGAGACAACGTGTTGACGCAGATATTGAACTGCCCCAACTCTCTTGCCATGGAACGTGTCATGGCAAAGATTGCACCTTTACTTGCCACATAAGCCATTAGGTTCGGTGCACCCCATAAAGCAGTATCTGATGCAACATTCACAATCTTGCCAGCAGCCGACTGCTTTAAATGTGGAACGCATGCCTTACTGATTAGCCATGTGCCTTTTACATTAATATTCATGACTCGATCCCAAAGTTCAGGATCATAATCAATCATATTTTTTCCACCGACATTGGTTGCAAGCGCCGCACAGTTCACAAGGCCATCTAGCCCTTTTAACAGCTCAACACTTTTTGCTACCGCATTTTCAATCGAGGTCGCATCGGCAAGGTCAACGGTGACTGCATGAACTTGAAGCCCTTGTTTCTGTAACTCTTGTGCTTCTTGTTGAACGAGCTCAGACAAAATATCTGCCATGACAACCTCAGCACCAGCTTCAGCAATCGCTTGAGCGAAATCTCGCCCTAAACCACGTGCAGCACCAGTCACTAAAACTTTTTTGCCTTGCAGCAACGCTACATTAGCCATGAGCTTCTTCCTGCATCTCGATACGGTTTGATGCATTTAGCGCAGCAATTTTCTTTAATTGCTTTTCAGCTTCTTTCTTCATTAAACGGCGTAAACGAGCAAGGCCAACATCGTGTTGATATAAGAATTCTCTTTCACGCGCATTTGGTGCAAGATTTTCTAAAATAATGCGGTCTTGTTCCAGCACATCCCAATGCAACTGTTCTAAATGATTGCGATATAAGAAACGCCATACATTGCGTTGCCAGCCACTTACTTTACGGCAGCGCCAGAAAAATACGCGAGTATTGTTAGCATCAATTGGTGTTGCATAACCCACGATCCAGAACTCACCACCCGGACCAAATTGCTTACGGTACGGAATTGAAAGACGTAACCAGCTTGCACCTGTCGAACCGTATTCAACCCAGTCAAAGTTCACACCAGTTTGGCCTTCTTTTTCAAAAACAAAACCATTGTCAGTCGTGCGATGCTTCATCTCTGCGGTACGTTCACCGTCTGCCATCGAGTGCGATGTCGCGTGTAAATAGGTCCCGTGCATCGGGTCCATCACGTTATCAATTGCATATTGATGGTTTACTTTCCAGTCCGCTTGGCAAAGGAATGCACTCCACTCTTCGCTTGCAAGTTGTTCTGGGAACTCAAGCGGTTTTGGCTGTTCATTTGCGTCGATACCAAACCAAATAAAGATTGCGCCATGCTGTTCACTAACTGGATAGCTTTTTAGGCATTTTGTTCCTGTCATCGGACATTCGTGAACGGCTGGTACATCTGCAACCACACCATCAGCACGAACTTCAACACCGTGATACCAACAAGCAACTCGATCACCTAAGTTCCAGCCTAATGAAAGACGAGCACCACGGTGCGGACAGCGGTCTTCAAGTGCGTGTACCTGACCTTCGGCATCACGCCAAACCACAATGTTTTCACCCAAACGGGTAATTCCGACCGGATTGGCAGCCACTTCCCAACTTGCTAAAACCGGATGCCATTGATCACGTAAACCGAGTTCTAAATATTCTTCAGCGCTTTGTGAAGCTGATACGATTGCGTTCATTTTATTCTTCCTTGAATTAATAACCTAAACGTTGCATTTCTTCTGTAAAGCTCGCAGAAGTCCATTCATCACCAGATTCACAGCGGAAACCCTGCTGATTAAGTGCAGAAACAACGTCATCTAATGCTGTTGCGCCCGCAGAAAATGCCTGAATCAAGTTCTTTACAAAGTCTTGTTCGTAGACCGTTGGTTCTTTATAACGTGTTTGCCAAACCAACAATTCTGGTTGACCAGGAATTTGAATATTGTTGATACCTGCATCGGTTGCCGGCGTTGCATAAATCCAGCTTGCCAACTTTTCATTAAATGTCTTCATTGTTCTGCTTCCTTGTACATGTGAGGACTAGAGTTGAATTTGAATATCCTGCCCTTCAACACGAACTGGGTACGTGCATAGGTTTCTACACCCAGGCCCACTTTTTTAGCTCACCTGTCTGAATGTCAAAAATTGCTTCGTGCAATGGACATTCAACAGTTTGATCTTCGATAAATCCTTCGGTTAATAAGGCATATGCATGAGGGCAAACATTTTCAATCGCAAAGTAATTTTCATCGACGAAAAATACGCCAATTTTCTTCCCTTCAATTTCGATGGCTTTCGGCTCATCTTCGCTAACGTCACCCTGCTGACAAATTGAGATCCAACTCATACCTTGCGTCCTCATTTTGTTTTATATACAAAACATAATTTGATTTTCAAAACATGGGTTAAGCATAATACCCTTGATCATTTTTTGTCAAAGTAAAAATAGATAGATAATTCATCATCTTAATAAAATTTAAATATTTTGTTACGTTTCAAACAGGAAACAAAGTTTTAAATATAAAAATTGTTTTATGTATTTTTAACAATTACAATAGTTCTAAAATAAAGCAGCATGCCCCAAATTGAACCTTGTTTTATTTATAGGAAAAAGACACGAATGAGCCTAACAATTGAAGAAGATTCACAAGAATCAGAAACAACAAAAAATGATGATCGATATTTAGTACCCGGACTTGTTCGAGGTTTAGCTATCTTGCAAGCTTTTAATCAACAAGCACAAGAAATGACAATTACTGAAATTGCTGAAATTTTAGAAGTGAACCGTTCTAGTGCATTTCGTCTGATCTATACACTCGAATCTTGTGGCTATTTAAGAAAAGCCTCTCAAAAAACTTATGCACTCGATTCAAAAGTAATGGAGCTAGGTTTTAACAGTTTATCTAAACTTTCATTACTTGATTTATCGACACCTTTAATGAAAGAACTACGTGACCAAACTAAATTGGCTGTTCATCTTTCTATTTTAGAAGGCACTCACATTGTCTTTGTAAATAACATTCAATCTATGGGTACCTTCACCAGTAACATTAGCTTAGGTACGCGTTGGCCTGCCCATGCAACCGTGATTGGTCAAATGTTATTGTCAGATTTACCGGAAACTGAAGTACGACAGCGTTATCGTAATTTTAACGACTGGGATAGCTTCTCTGAACTTACTCCGACTAATTTAAAAACGTTATTGCAAAGACTGGTTTATGTAAAAACACAAAAAACTATGGTGAGTTGGGGTCATTATAATCACGATATGGCGGCCTGCGCGGCGCCTATCTTTAAACAGTCAAATGGTAAAATGGTGGCTGTTATTTCAGTGAGTTGCCCAATTACCACCTATGATGAAAGAACGTTTAAAGACGATATCGCAAGTTTAGTTGTGGAAACAGCAAATAAAATTTCAAAATTTATTTATTAAAAAGGCGCTTTAAAATCGCCTTTTTCTTTTCAAAAAATCATTCAAACAAGTGTAGTGATCACATTACCTTGTTGATTTTTAAAACTGAACTTAGTTTTATCGGTTACATCAATCTGTAAGTATTGAGATTTAAAGGCAATAACAGCATAAAACTCTTCTGCGCCATCATCTAGTCCTGTGGCTGAAACTGTTGTACCTTTCGGGAACTCATTTAACCAAGCTGCTTTATAAAAATCGGACACAGAATCAAATTCACCATAGTTTTGTGGCTCTGCCATTATTTTTGCGGCTGCCTCGTCAAACTGCTGACACTTATAATCATCTAAACTCAATAACATTGAAATTCCCATTTTGTCTTCTCATGAAGTCGGTCGTATTATTGAGTAATAGTTGCTTGTTTTCTTTTCACCTTTTCCCATTGATACCAACCATAAGCAGCCATTAAAACAAACGCTGCATATAATCCAGCAGTTAAAAATAAATCTTTATAGATAAACATGCCTACATAAATAATATCGACAAAGACCCAAAGTACCCATGTTGCAATATGCTTACGACTGGTCCAATAGGTTGCCAGCAAGCTAAATGCTGCTAACTGCGAATCGAGCATTGGTACTGCCGCATCGGTAAAGTTTTTAAGAATTAACCCAAAGAGCAAGCCACCCACCGCTGCAATAATTATTTGAAAAATTACTTTTTGAACTGCAATTGGTTCAATCCGAATGTCATGATCTTGCTGCTTTCCCTTAAACCAGTAGTAAAAACCATAAAAATTTACGACCATGAAAAAGAACTGCAAAATCGTTTCACCATAAAGCTTAAATTCGTAGAACAAATATGCATATAAAACAAAGGCAAAGAAATTAAACAGCCAACACCACATGTTCCTAATAACAGTTAATCCAACTCCAATTAGGCTAATCAAGACTGCAAAAATTTCTAAAGGTGACATAAGAACAGCTTCTTATAGAGATCAATTCGACGAGGTATTATGAGAAAAATATCAAGTTAAGCAAACTGCTAATTTGAAATCAAAAAATCTGTGGTTCGTGCTTGAATATAATTTGTACTTTTCTATTTCTGTGTTATAAAAATATCATCTATATTTTAATATACTTATCATGTTTTTATCTAAAGCCCATTTATGTCTGGTTCATCAATTATATGCCTTAGAGGTCAATGTCTCTATGGCCGATTGGCGACGTCCTTATTTTGGACAATCTGGCGCTTTGGATGAGAAAATCAAGATATTCCATTTGTAATATACCCCCTGATTTTCATAACAAGCCGCCATAAAACGCGGCTTTTTTTATGCCTTTTAAAACACAAAAACCAAACTTTCTGGAGCTTTATATGAAGCCATTATTTGAACAACAGAGTATTTCTACCCCCGCAGACTCAGCCGGCTGTAGCACCCTCTTTAACTCCAACTCGCTTCGCTACAGCCGGCCAATTTATTGCTGTCGTCATTATTTGGTCACTTACCCCACTCGCAGCCGTCTGGACAGTACAAGAAATTCATTGGGCATGGGGGTTATTTATTCGATTCAGTTTGGCGATTCCAATAGCCTTACTCTGTCTACGATTTTTTCGTTTAAAACTCATCTTTAGTAAAAAAGCTGTTTTAAGTTATTGTGCCGGAGCTATTGGCTTATTTGGTTCTATGGGCTTTTGCTATATGGGTGCAGATAAAGTCCCCTCTGCCATTATTTCAATTATTTACGGTACTTCTCCATTAGTGTCCGGACTCATCAGCTCTTTTTTATTAGGACGCGAACGTTTTTCGGCATGGCAGTGGCTTGGGCTGGGTATCGCTCTGGTCGGGATGAGTTTTACTTTAGGACTATCTTCATCAGGTTTTCAGCTCAACCGCACCGGTATTATATTAGAGCTGATTGCGATGCTGTTTTATGTATTGTCGACTTTTGCCGTAAAATCTGTCGGAGCACATATTCCTCCAATTACACAAATGACAGGTGCCACCCTTGTTTCATGGGTAGGTTATGTATGTCTATTACCTTTCTTTTGGTCACATCTTCCAACTGAATTCCCAAGCCTGAAAATTTCAATAGCAGTCTTTTATAGTGCAGTCTTTTCATCTGTGCTTGCCATGATTTTTTATTATCAACTCATTAAGGTACTACAACTCGACCACTGTGTTGCTCATTACCATTATTACCCCTGTTCTCGCTACATTTTGGGGAACATGGTTCAACCATGAACAGCTCAGCTCACACCTTATTTTAGGTTTAACCCTGTTATGCCTAGGACTAGTTATGTATTCATGTCGTCCAACATAATGTTTGATAACCTGATTGGGACCACTCATCAGGTTATTCTACCCCCTCATATTTATATTAATCTTAAGAATAAAAGTTTAGTTTTATTTTAATCTCTCCTTCTATTTCTGTTTACGAAGTAGTCTATAAATTGTATTTGACAGTTTTCTAACGAACGTTTAAAAACTTATTAAAGACAAATAAAGGACATCACGACATGTCAAATCAAGAAGGAAAAGTTAGCCGTGAAACTCGCGGACATATTTTTTTAATTGGACTAGATCGGGCAGCAAAACGTAATGCTTTTGACAGCCACATGATTAAAGATTTATCACAAGCACTCACTGAATATGAAAATAATGATGAGCTGCGCTGTGCAGTAATATTTGCCCATGGTGACCATTTTACGGCTGGATTAGACCTCGTAGAGTTACAACCTAAACTTGCTACTGGTGTTTTTGATTTTAGTGATGAAGAAGTTAATCCTTGGGGCACAGTTGGACGAAAACTGAGTAAACCGTTGATTGTTGCGGTACAAGGTTATTGCTACACCGCAGGCATTGAACTCTTTCTAAATGCAGACATTGCTTTAGCAAGTGAAAATACTCAGTTTGCACAAATGGAAGTCCAACGCGGAATCTTACCTTTTGGTGGGGCAACAGCACGCTTTACTCAAGCCGCGGGTTGGGCCAAGGCCATGCGCTATTTACTGACAGGTGACCCTTTTGATGCAAAAGCCGCCTTGGATATGAACCTGATTACAGAAATTTGCCCTGAAGGTACGGAGCTCAACCGTGCCATCGAGTTAGCTGAACATATCGCTCAAGCTGCACCTCTTGCTGTAAAAGCCACCCTTGCCTCTGCACGTGAAGCCATCAATGAAGGTTATCAAGCTGCATTTAGTCAGTTACAAAATCATCTTCATCCCTTATTAAAAACTGAAGATGTACAAGAAGGAGTTTTTGCCATGTTGCAAAAAAGACCTCCCTGTTTTTAAAGGTAAATAACTTTCATCACGCTAGAAAAATAAAGAGAAAAGCAATGCAATTAGCAACTCAAACGAACGAACAGCTTAGCCAAAATGTACAATTTTCAGCTTTAGATGGCTATCAACTCTACGGCACACGTTACTTTACGACGACACCAGCTAAAGCCAATATTGTCGTTGCCGGAGCTACTGGCGTACCACACGAGTTTTACCGTCGCTTTGCTGAATATATGACGCAATATAGTTATCAAGTATTTACCTTTGATTATCGCGGTGTGGGGAAATCGAGTCCCAAATCTTTAAAAGGCTTTGATATGTCTTACCTCGACTGGGGCAAACTCGATTTAGCAGGTGCCATTGAATATTTGTCAAAAGAACCCCTACCACTTTTAATGGTGGGTCATTCTTACGGCGGGCATGCATTAGGGCTATTACCTAATCATGATAAATTATTGGCCTGCTACACCTTTGGCACTGGGGCTGGCTGGCATGGCTATATGCCACTCAAAGAACGTTTTAAAGTTCAAGTGGTCTGGAATATCGTGTTTCCGCCTATTGTTGCGGTGACAGGTTATTTACCTTGGAGCAAATTTAATATGGGTTCTGACTTGCCATTAAATGTGTATAAACAATGGCGAAAGTGGTGTAAAAATCCTAAGTATTTTTTTGCTGACCCAGAACAGCAATATTTAATTAAGCAATATGCCTCAGTTAAAATACCAGTTTATGCAACCTCTGCCCTTGATGATGACTGGGCTTTACCGACTTCTTGCCGTGCATTTATGCAATATTATCGACAAGCTCCGGTCACCTACATTAGCCTTCAACCACAAGATGTTTCAATGAAAACCATTGGGCACATGGGCTACTTTAAAAAAGGTGCTGAACAGATCTGGAGTAAAGTCCGCACCACTTTTGATGATTTGGTAAAAGCCTGATTTATGTTTTGGATAATTTAAGATGAGACCGCCGAAACTTGCGAAAGAAGAATTGCTCAAGCACTGTGCTTTGCAGTTTAAAACTTATGGATATGCGGGTACTAGTATGGACATGCTGGCAAAGGCCTGTGGCCTAACTAAAGCTTCTTTTTATTATTATTATCCAAACAAAGAAGCACTATTGCTTGAAGTGCTAAATGGCACTCATCAGTATTTAATCCATTCTTTATTTCAAAGCACAGCAAATTCTGACTGCGCTGCAATTGAACGGTTTGAGCAAATGCATGAGCGTGCTATTCATTTTTTACACAAGGTGTTAACGGCTGCTTAATAGGTATCATTTCTATGGAAGCAGCATATGGCTCACCTAAAATTTTAGCTAAAATACGCAGCATTTTTCAGGACTGGCAACTTTCAATTCAGTCTATTTTTGCAAAGTGCATTGCTCAAGATCAAGCAGAGATTTTAGCAAAACAAAGTATTGCTGATTATGAAGGTGCGATCTTGATGTACCGTGTCACCCATGATGAGTTTTATATTAATCAAGTCAAACAACGTATTCTTGGATTTCTCAGTTCATAAAAATAAAGCCCTCTTTAAGTGGGCTTTATTTGATTAATAAGGCTTATTCAACTCGAATAATTTTACCTAGTTCATCGTGGTGAACGACTGTAATTTTTTGGCTACGCCCCTGCTCAATTTCATGCTCAGGTAAATCAAAATAGCGTGCATAATCATCAGTCTGTTTCATTTTAAGCGCACTACCACCGACACGACGCTCCGGTAGCACATGGCTCCACAACAATAAACAAATTGCACAAGCAATTAATGCTGTAAGGCCATGTTCAATTCCTAAACCAAAGGCACTAAATAAACGGTGTACCAAATGTGTTTTTTGCAGTTCAACCAATAGCCATACAAACACGAACGGACGCCACAACAACAACCAAACCGCCCACATCATGGCTGTGCTTGTTGTAGAAGCATAGCGTTTATGCCATGGTAATTGACGGCGTAAATCAATAATCAACGAATCTGTCTTCATTTCTCTCTTTACCTAACGAAGTGCTGTGGTTTTTCCCCAGACATCAATACAGCACGATCTTTAAAATCTCATGACTCTTGCATTTCATTCTAGCGAATGCCCCGATCTGGGCTCACCCAACGTGCTCGTTTCTCATCTCCACGTCGTAAGACTTTTGGAAATGCCACAATGGTTGCCGAAATCGTAATTAACCAAAAGACAAGCGGGTACCAAATCATCCAGAAATAATTTTTTCCTAGGTTTGGTTCATAACGACTATCCATCCATTTGCTTAAAGCAAACTGAATTAGACAAGTTGCCCCCAATAAAATGCCGCTACCATACGGTAAAAATGGAGAGCTCACAACGGCTAGTGCTGGTAGTGGTAAAATAAAATGCGCCAACCACAATACAGCCATCGCTAGCATTAAATATGACCATACTAATGTTAAGCAAAGCTCAAACATTAAAGGCCATAAAAAATTCAATTTTGGTTTGGTGAACACATCAATATTTTTAATTAATACTTGTGCGCCACCCATTGCCCAACGTAACCGTTGTTTCCACAACCCATTTAAGGTTTCAGGCATTAAAATCCAGACCAAGGCATTCGGTTCAAACTCAATATCCCAACCTGCACGCTGTAATTTCCAAGTAATATCGATATCTTCAGTCAACATATTAGGTGACCAATAGTCGACTTGGTGAACGGCGCTTTTACGAAAAGCCGTAATTACGCCTGATACGGTAAACAGTCGACCAAAGGTACGTTGTGCACGTTTAATCATACCTACAATCGAAGAAAACTCACCGACCTGAATACGCCCTAATAAAGTTGAGCGAGTGCGGATACGAGGGTTTCCAGTAACCGCAGCAACTGTTGGATTTTCAAGAAAATGACGAATCATCCACTTTGCTGCATGTGGATCAAGTAAAGCATCACCGTCAATACCAATTAAAAATTCAGCATCGGTCATTAAGCTTCCGGCTTGCAATCCCATGGCTTTACCTTGGTTTTGAGCCAAATGAACAACACGTAATTTTTCATGTTGTTCTGCTAAACGGTCAAGTACTTCACCTGTATTATCTGAGCTACCATCATTAATCGCGATGACTTCAAAATGAGGATAGTCCAGTTTTAAAGCATGGCTAATAGTTTCCTCTGCATTATCGCCCTCATTAAAACAAGGAACTAATACAGCAACTTTTGGATAACTTTCTAATGGAGCTGGTTGATCGTAAGGCGTAGCCTGACGTTCTTTCCAATAGAAAATGATCGCCCCCATCATCCATAAATACGACATGAATAATGGATAATAAAAAACGAATTTTAAGGCATGCGACCATATCGCAGCAAAGATTGTCATGTTTCAGCCCCGACTACGGCACAAGACGAGATGATTTTTCAGCAAATGCTTTATGCATCACGTCAACATCTGGATGATCTTTAATTGGGTCATCTGGGTAATAACCGACATGCATTACACCTTGCTGATAAAGAGAATGAATTGTTGCTGCCATTTCAGTTGAAGGTACCTTTTCGTTTTTACGCCAGTCGGTTGCCTGTAATTCAAAAACGGTTTTCTTGATGCCATTCGGGTATTGTTTTACCCGATCAATCATATCTTTATAGAATTGATCCGCATTATCTACTTGCTCCATATAAGGCATTGCCATTATGGCTGTAAAATCATAACGCTTTAATGATTCTTCAAGAGATTGAGAATACCAGTTTTCAGCATATGGTTTTAAAGCCACTTGCGCATATAAATTACGTGCAGTCAGCAAGAATGGCTCATATTGTCGAACATCTTCAACCAACTCCATAGCGAAATCATCAAGGTATCTGGTCTTAAACGCTGTCCATTTTTGCAAGTCTTGATCATTTTCACGAATCTTGGCCAAATCTGTTGGCAAACCATGTTTCGCATAGGCTTTTAACGCATCAGGGCTTGCATCTTCATAATCAGATAATGTCACATCATCATGGAACAAGATGCCATTAAACGGCGTTGATTTTGCCAAATCTTGATAAATTTCACGAATTGTTTGGCGGGCTTCTGGCGAGAAAGGACTCAAACGGATATAGCCCATGTTCAGGTGTTCACCTGCTTTCTCCTGCTGAGTCACCACCAAGTCTTTAGAAACAGGATCAGTCTTTGGTAATTCCCATGCCAATAATGGCATCCATGCATAAATACGACTTACAGGTGTGCGTGTCTGGATTTGCCACGCCACACGGTTAAACAAGTCTGCACGCATTGGAATATGGCGGTTTGGGAAATAAACCATATCAGCAGAACCATTGGCATCGGGATCTGAAAATGCCTGTAAATAAACGGTATTTACACCCATTCCATTAATTCGATCTAACAAGTGTCCTAAATTACGCTCTTGTTGTTTCGGATCTGGATCATAAATATAGTCCAGATCAATATGCATGATTTTTTGAGGACGATTATTATCTGTCAGATTTAATTCACGACTTTTAATTTCCTGAGATAAATCATCAGTTGTCATTCCACCTTCGACCAAAATACGGCTCATATTTTGTAAAGACTGTTTAGCATGATCTGCCCCATCATCAAGTGTGATGGTAATAGGCATTCCAAGGTTTTTCGCAATTTGAATGGTTTGCATATTATAGCGACCATATGGCCATACCATAATACGAGGCGAACGTAAGCCATGGGCTTTAAGTAATTCATTATTCTTTTTCAGGTCATTATAAATACGAGCCTGATATTGTTCGTCGTTTTCGTAGCTTTGAGTTTTAATATCGTAAAAACGTGTGGTTGCCGCAGGTTCTGAATTACCTTGAGGGTTGCCCGTAATACCGCGGTGCAAATGATAGCTATGGCTCGCAATTTCAACCAGACCACTGTCTTGCATCTCTTTTAGCTCATTCCAGCTCAAGATTTTATCACGTGAAATTTCTTCACCAGAAAAATCAACCTTCTGACCGGATTTTGGCTCTAGCCATGAACCGACCACTGCTAAAACAACAGGAATCTTTTTAGCTTTAATTACAGGGTATGCATTTTGATAAAAAGATTGATATCCGTCATCTACCGTCAATAATACTGGCTTAGTCGGCAGTCGATATTTACCTTGATGTGCACGGATTAACTGATCAACAGTAATAAAATGGAAGCCATTCTTTTGTAACCATTCAACATGCTGAGTAAATTGTTGAGTCGTGACCGCATACTCAGGAATCATTGCATTTTTTGTATCAGTAATTTCATGATACCCAATGACCGTAAGTGTTGAAGCATCAATTTTTTGTGGTTTAGCCAATGCCATACCTGACATGCCAGCAAGGGCCAATCCAAGAGTAAGATTCAACAAAGGAGATGCAAAGCGGATAATCATGAAATAGCGTCTCAATATAGATGACTGATGTGAAGTTTGATCCGATGGACTTTGGATTTATCTAAGCCGACCTTAAGATCAAAACTATTTATAAAAAACAGTTTTTCAGATGCCATTTATAATCAAATAAACTGAAAGTAATCTTAAATATTCAAAAAGCTAAAATATAAATTATGAATGTATTTATATTTAAAGCTCATATAAACAAGAAAGCCCCCTAAAGGGCTTCAAATTTTTCACTAGTCCCGGGTTTTAACATCAAACAATTCAATTTCAAAAATCAAATTAGAATTGGCTGGAATAATCTTACCCATTTTACGCTCACCATATGCTAAATGAGCAGGTACGATTAATTTACGTTTACCGCCAACTTTCATTCCCATGATACCTTGGTCCCAGCCTTTAATGACACGACCTGTACCAATCACACACTCAAAGTAATTACCGCGATCAATTGAAGAGTCGAATTTGGTACCATCTTCTAACCAACCTGTATAGTGAGTGGTAATTAAAGCGCCTTTAACAGCTTCTTTGCCTTCACCTATCTTTAAGTCGATAATTTCTAATTCATTTGACATGGTTTACCCCTTGAATCGAATTTCTAAATAGCAACTGGTGCCTAGTGTACCAATTGAATCTGTCGAATTTGTTGCGCTTTTCTATTTTACTGTAACTGGGTCCACACCACATTGGCTTGCCCCTTATCACCTAAAAGGGTCCACTCTGTGTCCATAACATTTAACTGTAGTTGCATGGTACGTTCACATAGTTTTTCTAGCTCTACTGTGCTCGCGGGCGCAAGCTGCCAGACTTGAACATTACTTAACGTTTTAATTTTGCTATTTCTCTTCCACCACTCTTCGACTTGTGTGCCATAGACAACAATTACAACTTTTTTACAACGCGCACTGGCTTTTTTGACTTTATCTTCTGAAGGTAAACCCACTTCAATCCATGTTTCTAGCTGACCTGTTAAATCCTTTTGCCATAGCGCAGGCTCATCAGTTTCAAAAAGGTCTTTCGTAAACTCAAGTTCATCACTTGCAAAACGGGCAAAAGCCATTAAACGAACCATTAATCGTTCTATAGTTTCAGAAGGATGCAAAGCGAGTGTAAGTTGATAATCACCGTAAATATGGTCATCCATATTGGCAATATTCAAATCTGCTTTATAAATTGTTGCTTTAAGCGCCATGGTTAAAATGTCCCAAAATTTGGCGCTAAGGATACTCGATTTTAGCTAAAAAATTATAAAAAAACTGAGTAATACGAAAACATAGCAATATGAAATTTGCATATTTCTCCAAAACGCTCCACTTATTTTAGAGTTGGCTGGCTTTTTGCTTAAAAGAGATATTCTCTTCTTCCTAAAATTGATGACTCATGTGGCAAAAGCTCAAGCGTAGTTTATTTTTACAGGTTCTTTGTGCTCTCTTTCTTGGTGTTGCAGTTGGAGCTGGTTTTCATGATTTCTCCCTATCTTTAAAGCCATTGGGTGACGGTTTTATCTCTTTAATTAAAATGCTGATTGCACCAATTGTGTTTTGTGTCGTTGTACTTGGTATTTATGGTGCAAATGATATTAAAAAAATGGGCAAAGTCGGTGCAAAAAACCATTCTCTATTTTGAAGTGGTCACAAGTTTCGCTTTAGTTTTAGGCATTATTGTGGCCTATGTATTTAAACCTGGCGTCGGCATGAATATCGATATCAGCCATTTAGATGCAAAAGATTTAAGCACCTATACCGAACGTGCCCATGAAATGCACTCCGGTTCTGATTTCATACTGAACATTATTCCAAAAACATTTACTGGTGCTTTTGCTAACGGCGATATTTTACAAGTTTTACTGATTGCCATTTTATTTGGCGTTTCCCTACTCTTAATTCCAAAACATTTAGCAGAGTTAGTACGACAAGCTCTTGAGGCTTTCTCTGAAGTCTTCTTTAAAATTATGGGGCTGATTATTCGTTTAGCCCCTATTGGTGTGTTCGGTTCAGTGGCCTACACCACTGCTAAATTTGGTTTAGATTCACTTCTACAATTGGGCTATTTGGTTTTACTGTTTTATGCGACCTGCATTTTATTTGTTGTGGTTGTTTTAGGTTCAATTTTAAAACTTACCGGTCTCAACATTTTTAAATTCGTGGCTTATTTTAAAGATGAGTTAGCCATTGTTTTGGGTACCGCCTCTTCTGATTCTGTTTTACCCCAAATTATGAAAAAGCTCAGAAATCTGGGAATTAAAGATTCAACCGTAGGGCTGGTCATTCCAACTGGTTATTCTTTTAATCTGGATGGATTTTCAATTTACTTAACTCTAGGTGTTATTTTTATTGCACAGGCCTGCAATATTGATTTATCTATGCATGACTTACTGGCTATTTTACTGGTTTCTCTCATCACGTCTAAAGGCGCTCATGGAATTCCTGGTTCAGCATTAGTTATTCTTGCTGCCACACTCTCAGTGATTCCAAGTCTTCCTGCGATTGGTTTAGTACTTTTACTTTCCGTAGATTGGTTCATTGGTATTATTCGCGCCTGTACCAACTTAATTGGCAATTGTGTCGCTACCGTAGTGATTGCTCACTGGGAAAAAGATATTGACCATGCTCAAGCAAAGGCTGTGTTAAATACAAAACCTTAAAGCTGCCTCCCGTCAGAGAACATTGATTTATTAGTTCTCAATGTTCTCTATTCTTGAATCCTGACAAGCCAGTAAAGCCGTTTCAAATGCCAGCCAATCGTGTTCTTGTTGGCTAATCATTTCAATTCGGTTATCAATTCCCTCTTCACCAGACTTATAATTAAACTGATCAGGATTAAAATTAAATATTTTCCATCCTTGATCTGTATTAAAAATTCCCTTAATACGTAGCCAATCTTGCTGTGCACACAATAAATCTAGCAAAGCATAAAATTCAAATTTCCAGCGTTTAGGCAACTTCCAACCCGCCACGATATAACCTTGTGCCGACTCTACATAATGGTAAGGTAACTGCTGAATTTCTTTAGTCACTTCAGCTTCAGTCATTTGCTTTTTGAAGTTTAAGTAAAGGTTGTATGGATCTCTCGGTTAAACGGGCGGCTACATCAATTTCATTTAATGCTAACTGACCATATTGCGTCTTAATCCATTCTTGTTGATAGGGTTGATACTCTTCTTTTAGTGACGCAAGTGTCTGCTCATCTTCAAAAGTCATGATATCGGTATGTGACACCACTACTATCTGGGCCGCTTTTAACTGGTCTTCATAAAGGTTTAGTTTGACCCAGTTCGTATCATGCAAACGGCTACCATCGACTACAGTCACCAAAGCACGCATTGCCAAACTACTTTGCCAATGAGGCTCAGTCAGTTGGTCAAATAATTGAGAAGGATGCCCAAGACCAGTCGGCTCAATAAAAAGACGGTCTGGCTTTTGCTCACTCAACAGGCGAGCTAAAGCAATGTGCATAGGCAATTGACTGCTACAACATAAACAACCGCCTAATAACTCTTTTACCGCGTAACCTTGTTCTTGAGGTAATAGTTGTTGATCTACTCCAATTTGCCCAAACTCGTTCATTAAGACAGCCCATACCTCATCTTTAGGTTTCTGGCTTAATAAATGCTGTAATAATGTGGTCTTTCCTGCCCCCAAAAAACCAGAAATAATATGGGTAGGAACAGTTTTCTGGGCAATAAATTTCACAAGGCACTCAAATTAAAACGGTCTCAGACATTTTAGGTATATCACTATTTTTTGTCATGTAAATGATTTTTAAATTTGGTCTATACTTTTTTAATTTCTACTTAACAACTAAAAAGTGAGACTTAAGTCCCACTTTCAATCTAAAATAACTCTAAGCTTGTCCCCACCCAACGGAATATTCTATTTAAGCGTATTCACAATTCATGCCAGAGTGTTTTGTTTACGTAACAAACCTGATTCTTTTTCAATCAAGAAGAAATATTTTTTCACATTTTAAGGGGTATTTAAGGGCCTTAGGGTTACAGATTCCGCACATAAATGGCCCATATATTTTTTATTGTTAAGATAGGCGTAATAGATTGTTAAGTTAATTGATGTAATCCTAAGCTCGGCTTAGCATGTGTCCTAGCTTAGTCATTCAGCCATACACGTTTCATGTATGTATGAACGATTAGGTTTGATTGATTTTTTAATGAATTTAAGGATGCCATAAAATGAAATTAGCTAAAACTCTACTTGCAACTACTTTAGCTTTAACTGCTGCTTCAACTTTTGCTGCTTCTAAACATGAACAAGCGCATAGCACTGCTGGTGAAGAGAAAGTTGTTGTTTCAACTCAAGAACAAGCGAACACAGCAAATGCTGCTTCTGAAGCTGTAGGTTCTGCTTCTGAAGCTGCTCCTGCTACTCGTTAATTATCTCTGCACTCTCCTCCAAGCTCAGAGATAATTTTACTGGAAAGAAAAAAGGAATTTGAATTTCAGTAAAGAAAAAGGATCGAACCATGCTGCGGTTCGATCCTTTTTTAATTCAATTTTTTTAAGAAGATTTTTTATACATACTACAAGATGGGTTGTGATTTTCTTGTAGACGTAAAACCTTGCGGTGTTCTGCTGCTTCAAAACGACAGCGATTTCCACTCAGTCTCAAGTTTTAAAGTAGGCACTTCACAAGGCTTACCCTGTTCATCAACAGCCACCATGGTGAAATAACAGCTATTGGTATGGCGCACTGTACGCTTCTGGATATTTTGGGCTTCAACACGGATACCCACTTCCATTGAAGTACGGCCAACATGATTCACACTTGCCAAAAAAGTTACCAGTTCACCCACATAAATCGGTTCTTTAAAATTCACCTTATCTACAGACAATGTTACGACATAGCTGCCTGAATAACGGCTAGCGCACGCGTAAGCGACTTGGTCTAGTAGTTTTAGAATCGTACCACCATGAACATTACCTGAAAAATTTGCCATATCAGGCGTCATTAAAACTGACATCGTCAATTCTGACTGATCATCAGTCACTGTGGTCATTTCATCTAATGTAGGCATAGCTCAACTCTGGTCTCAAACAAGCTCAGTAAATATTATGGTTGATAATTCACAAAAAAAACATGATTAAATCCAGAACATGGCATTGTATTTTCTAATATCTGTCATTGTTTTTTGAAATTGGGATTTTTTAAAAATATTATTTTTAGAAATTTTATAATAAATATGAAAGTATTATAGAAAAATATCTATGCCATTTTATTCAACTCTCAATGGCATAGCAGGCTTTTGCAATTAAGTTGTTATACCTTATTAATTACACCAGTCACGCCATTAATAATCATATCAATAGCGATCGTACCAATTAATAAAGCAGATAAACGTCCTACAATATCAAAATAACGGTCAATATGTTTGGCATGTCTATAACGTAAATGATCATGTGAAAATTTCATCAAAATCAAAATGCTGCACGTTAGAAACATGGTAAAAGCAATGACCAGTGCCGCAGCACCAATTGACATTTCCATTCCCGTGACTACAGCAGCACTAATCGTTCCAGGGCCAACCATGAAAGGCATGGCAATGGTGCCTGCCAGATGTTCTGGCGCACCCCGCATTTCACCGATGGTATCCGCACCCTGAAACACATAGCGATAGCCAATCACTAGAAAAATCAACCCACCAAAAATCTGGAAGGCTTCAAAACGTACATTCAAATATTTACTAAAAAATTGCTTCACCGCCCCATGCAAATAGCATAAATACAATGTAAGCAATTACACTTCCCTGAATCAGTGCTTTATTAAACACCCTTGTTTCTGAATGGCGAATCAGACCAATCATATAAATGCTCATCAAAAATGGATTGAGCAAAGAGAAAAAATAAAACAAAAGAATGCAGATATGGAGACGCCATGCATATTCCCCTTAAGCTTGTGGATCTGGGAACAACGGTCGGTTCCCCGGGCTAATACGATTAATATGTAGAAACGTCATATGTCTTTCATATTTATCTAAAATATCATTAATGACTTGCTCTTTACCGTAACCCACTAGATCATTATCTTGAGAACCATCATAAAGATAGGTTTCTAATCGATAATAGAACTGTTTACCTCGTTTCACACGTTGACTGAAAATCGGTGCGCTATAACGCACAGGCCAGATCTGGTAAACGAAGTTTTGCTCTTCTTCTAAATGAATAGTGAAGTCCAGATGGTAAAGCGTATCTTCATCTTCGAGTAGCGTTTGCTGCACATCCACGTTCATTCCTTGCTTGATGAGCTCATCAGCAACGGCCTGAACTGCTGGTCGGCAGACAGTGTCTAACATGCGCAGAGTTTCAGTGGTTCCCGGATGATGCATCACACGGGTTAAACGCTGTTTCCAATTCAAAATATCAACGTTACCGACCACAGGAGCTGCATTCATACTTCGGCTAGCCTGTCTGTAATCTTCAAGTCTTAAGGACTTATAAAGCCCTGCCATGACAAGGAACATCACGAAACTAAACGGCAATCCCATAATAATGGTCGCGTTTTGTAAAGCCGTAATTCCGTTGGTCATCAGCATCGCTAGCGTGAGTAAACCAATGGCAATTGCCCAGAACACACTCAGCCAACGCGGAGCATCATTATCAATATGCGTTAACTTAGTGGTGAAATTACCTAAAACCAGCGCGCCCGAATCGGCAGAAGTCACATAGAACAAAAGCCCTGTTACGGTGGCAATTGAAGCAATGAAAGTAAAGCCCGGATATTGTGCTAACAAATCATAAAAACCATGAGCCGGATTCGCCAACACAGTAGCAGCTAAGGTTTGGTTCCCTTCAAAAATAACGCTGTGCAATGCACTATTACCAAAAATAGATAACCACGTTATTGTAAATAGAAGCGGAATAATTAAAGTACCGGATACAAACTCACGAATGGTACGCCCTCTTGAGATACGAGCTAGAAAAAGCCCTACGAACGGCGACCATGCAATCCACCATGCCCAGAAGAACAAGGTCCAGCTACTCATCCACGCTTTAGGCTGTTCAAACGCAAAACTTTGTAAGGCCAAAGATGGGAATCGACTTAAGTAATCACCAACATTTTGAACAAGGGCATTGAGTAAAAACTCAGTATTTCCCAAGAACAAAATAAACAGCAATAGTCCGATCGAAACATAAATATTAATTTCAGATAAAATCCGCAGGCCTTTATTAACGCCTGATGTCACCGAAATAATACTAATACCAACCGCGACAGCAATCAGGATAAACTGCATCCAGATGTTTTCTGGTAATCCCAATAACACATGTAGGCCATAATTCAGCTGTACCACCCCAATCCCGCAGGTCGTTGCAATACCAAAAATTGTCCCGATAACGGCAGCTGTATCAACACTATGCCCGATCACACCATTAATTCTTTTACCAAAAATTGGGTAGAGTGCAGAGCGAATGGTAAGCGGCAGATTATAACGATAGCTAAAATATCCCAATGACATGCCAATCAAGGCATACATACACCAACCAGTTAAACCATAGTGGAACAATGTCCAGACCATACTTTGGCGTGCGGCTTCATAAGTCTGAGCTGCACCTACTGGCGGTTGCATATAATGAGATAAAGGTTCGGCGACCGAGAAGAACATTAAATCGATACCAATACCAGCCGAAAACAGCATGGCAGACCAACTCAGTAAACTAAACTCAGGCTTTGAATGCTTAGGTCCTAGCTTAATATTGCCATATCTTGAACAGGCAATGAAAATTACGAATGCCATATAAAGTGTTGCGGCAAGCAGGTAATACCAACCAAAGGTCGAAGTTACCCACTGAAGTACTGTATTCATTACCCGATTTGAAAAATCATTGAACAAAAACGTGACGAGAGAAAAAATTAAAATAAGTACAGCTGAAAAATAAAAAACCACACGGTTGAGCGGGTCTTTTTTAGATTTAGATAATGTTAAATCATCAACTGCTCTTGGATTATCTGTTGCCATACAATCCTCAAGGAATAAAAAATAAAAACAAAATGTTTAACTTCGTCTTTTCACTATTCAAAATAATGAAAAGACGATATTTAAACGCAAAAATAATATATAGATGTGATCGATGGAGGTTATAAAACCTCGGTCACTTTATTCTGGTCACAATTTGATGGGACAGAAATGTCTTTTGAAACAGCCAACTGCTTTTTCACTAATTGAGGGTCAAAATCATCTTGCTTTAACGCTTTGGCTAAACCGAACATGTAAAGCAAAATAATGACTGAAAATGGTAAACCACATAACACCACTGCACTTTGCATGGAGTTAAAACTACCGGCCAGTAACAAGCCAATACTTACAATGGTAATTACCACAGACCAAAAGACGCGTAACCAAATTGGCGAATCACTATCATTTGTGCCCCCTTTTGAGGACAAGTTAGCGATCATAAGTGTACCAGACCCAACTGGTGTCAAAAATAAAACGAAACAAATTACAACAACAATGCCAGCAACATAAGGATTAAATGGCAGATATTCGAGTAATTTAAATAATGATAATGCTGGGTCACTTAAAACCATATCACCCAAAACTTTCTGTTTTTGATTCAAGATTAAGTAAATTGCAGTATTGCCAAAAACTGAAATCCAAGCCAGTGTAAAACCTAATGGAATCAGGCAGACACCCAAAACAACTTCACGAATTGTGCGTCCTTTTGAAATACGGGCAATAAACATACCCACAAAAGGTGCCCAAGCAATCCACCATGCCCAATAAAATACGGTCCACGAACCTAACCAACCACTTGCCTTCTGATTGTATAAATACATATCAAAGCTTTTACCAATAAAATTGTTTAGATAATCACCGACATTTTGCACAAGACCATTTAATAAATGATTTGTAGGGCCCGTTAAAAATACAAATAAAAGTAAGGCATAGAGCAGACGTAAATTAATACGAGATAACCATGCCAGACCTTTTTCAATACCAACAACTGTCGTTATTGTGGCAACAAACATCATGACCAGAACAACGGTAATTAAGGTCGCAGAGTTATCAGGAATTTGAGGAAGTAAATAGCAAATACCAGATACGAGTACCAAAGCCCCAATGCCTAAATTGGTCACCAATGAAATAACTGTTGCTAAAATTCCAAAGCCATCAACGAAATCCCCCACCAAGCCATGAATACGTTCTCCAAAAATTGGGTAAAGTGCCGAACGTAATGCCAGTGGCAAATTTTTTCTAAAAGCGAAGTAACCTAAAGTGACTCCAAGCAACGCATAGAGCACCCAACCATGAATTCCCCAGTGTAAAAAGCTATAGGTCATGGCATTTCGGGCAGCTTGAATGGTTCCAGCTTCGCCTTCTGGTGGGCGTAAGAAATGATCAACAGGTTCGGCAACACCATAATAAAGTAGCGCAATACCAATCCCTGCCGAAAACAGCATTGAAGTCCATGCCAGATAACCAAACTCAGGTTTGTCGTCGTCTTTTCCTAACGGAATCTGGCCAACTTTTGAAAAAGCGAGCCAAGCCACAAAACCGAGGCACAGCACAATCACCAGCATGTAATACCACCCAAAAAAGTGATTTACCTGCTCTTGTATATAGGTTAACCAGAACTGGCTCTTTTCAGGAAACAGCACAAAAAGTAGGCCAAAAATGCCAATACTGATGGCCGAACTCCAAAATACAAAACGATTTAACCGAATATGGTCTGAAGAATATCTATCACTTTTCAACACCATCTTATTGCTCCTTGCAATCGGTGTATTTTCTCAAAATAACGTGATAAGTACTGTACTTATGCGCATCATCCTATCCTTAAGAATCTTTGATTTTACCTCTTTATTTTCAGAGCTAATCTTCAAAAATTCATTGATTTTTACATATCATACTTGTTATTGATTGAACGTTCAATCAATAACAAGTATGATAAAAAAAGTGCTATGATGCTCTGCAAGTTAACATGCTGAATTTAAAGCACCGCTAAAAGTGCTGATGTGGAAAATCATGACAAAACGCAGAGTAAAACCAGAGCACGTGCGACGTGAAGAAATCATGAACGCTGCACTCGACGTAATTTATGAAGTGGGGTTATCCAATACCACCATTGCACAAATTGCAAAAAAAGCCGAGTTGTCGACTGGCATTGTCAGCCATTATTTTGGTGACAAACAAGGGTTGATAAACACCTGTATGCAAGAAATGCTGAATGTTCTGCGTCATAAAACTGAACAGTACAGAGCAGAAGCAGATACGCATCCAGAGAGCCAGATTAAGGCCATTATCGACTCTAACTTTGACATTAGTCAGGTCAATGAAAAAGCAATGCGGGTCTGGTTAGATTTTTGGTCAGCAAGTTTGCATGTGGTTTCGACTTATATATAAGGATAATAAGATCATTTCTAATTAAGCGGATTTATTCTCAAGTGCTGGAACAGCATTCATTATGAGTATTTTTTTAAGTTTAATAACATTGATTGATTGATTCATATTTTTATAAATTCTAATGTCCCTTAACGGTTTGGCTGTGTTTGAGCTTTGTTCAAACCAACCATGTGATCAATGAAACTTTGAAGCATTGTTAACTTTGTTTGGAAGGTAAGCGGAATGATACTAAGATTTCATATAACTACTGTGATCATGTTTGATCCAGTTAACAATGATGGCGTGTTTGTTTTTGATCATTGATAATATTAACGTGCAGCGACAATCGCAACTCTTCACGCTCAAAGCTTCGACAAAATGTGAAGGACTATATTATAAGTATATTCAAAGTCAGCGATACAATAAAGCGTGTTTTCATATGGACGTCTTGTATTTACCGGCGCGATCGTTTTACAGTAGACCATCGTGGTGAAGCGCATCTCGGAAGTGCTCATTTCGTCGGTTTGAATTAAACAATCTTGAAAAATGGACGAAAGTAGCAATATTGTTGCTGGGAAGTTTATCAAGGCTATTCCATACGAGCCACCTGCAGCTGTTCAGTGTCAGTTCAACAAAATCAAGTTTCTTTTATACACGCCGTGAACCTTTAGGCGTGGTTGCAGGTATTGGTGCCTGGAACTATCCAATTCAAATCGCTTTATGGAAATCTGCCCCTGCCCTTGCTGCCGGCAATGCCATGATTTTCAAACCAAGTGAAACGACCCCCTCTTACTGCATTTAAACTTGCAGAAATCTATACAGAAGCTGGCTTACCAGACGGCGTATTTAACGTCGTTCAAGGGCCAGGCCGTGAAATTGGTCAGTGGCTCACTGAACATCCTGTGATTGAGAAAATCTCATTTACTGGTGGTGTTGAAACTGGCAAAAAAGTCATGGCAAGTGCTGCTGGCTCTACACTTAAAGAAGTGACGATGGAACTTGGCGGTAAGTCTCCACTGATTATTTGTGAAGATGCCGACCTTAACCGTGCAGCTGATATTGCTGTCATGGCGAACTTCTTTAGTTCAGGCCAAGTGTGTACCAACGGTACGCGTGTTTTTGTTCCGAAATCACTTTTAGCCGATTTTGAAAAAGCCGTTGTAGAGCGTGTAAAACGTATTCGCATTGGTGACCCAATGGCTGAAGAAACCAACTTCGGTCCACTCACCAGCTTCCCTCACATGGAAAAAGTGCTGTCTTTCATTGAGTCAGGCAAACAACAAGGCGCTAAAGTTTTAATTGGTGGTGACCGCGCAACAGAGGGTGACCTTGCTAAAGGCGCTTATGTACTACCGACTGTATTTAGTGACTGCAACGACCAAATGGCAATTGTTCAAGAAGAAATTTTTGGACCAGTCATGAGCATCTTAAGCTACGAGACTGAAGAAGAAGTGATTCGTCGTGCTAACGACACCACCTTTGGTTTAGCTGCTGGCGTTGTCACTCAAGATATTAGCCGCGCTCATCGCATTATTCACCACATTGAAGCTGGTATTTGCTGGATTAACACTTGGGGCGAATCGCCTGCCGAGATGCCAGTGGGTGGCTACAAACAATCTGGTGTGGGCCGTGAAAATGGTCTAACCACGCTTGGGCACTATACCCGTATCAAATCTATTCAAGTTGAACTCGGCGACTATCAAAGTATTTTTTAATGCATCAATTGCCTTAAACACTTCAACCTAAATCACATATGCAGAGCAATCTTTATAGATTGCTCAGGCAAACTGTTAGTAAAAAAAGGATAGTTATGAATATTAAAGAATATGATTACATTATCATTGGCGCAGGATCTGCCGGAAATGTACTTGCTGCACGTCTTACTGAAGACAAAGATACCACTGTTTTATTATTAGAAGCTGGCGGCCCAGATTATCGTTTGGATTTTCGTACCCAAATGCCCGCAGCTTTGGCCTTCCCTCTGCAAGGTCGCCGTTATAACTGGGCTTATTTAACTGACCCTGAACCACACATGAATAACCGCCGTATGGAATGTGGCCGCGGTAAAGGTTTAGGTGGCTCATCTTTAATTAATGGTATGTGCTATATCCGCGGTAATGCAATGGATTTAGAACAATGGGCAACCCATAAAGGCCTAGAAAACTGGTCTTATGCCGATTGTTTGCCGTACTACAGAAAAGCAGAAACCCGTGACATTGGTGAAAATGACTACCATGGCGGCAATGGCCCTGTGTCCGTTGCTACACCAAAAAATGGCAACAATGTCTTGTTTCATGCCATGGTTGAAGCTGGCGTACAAGCCGGTTACCCGCGTACCGATGACTTAAACGGTTACCAACAAGAAGGCTTTGGTCCAATGGACCGTACAGTTACGCCTAAAGGTCGCCGCTCAAGTACCGCCCGTGGTTATCTGGATATGGCAAAAGGTCGTCCTAACCTCACCATTTTGACTCATGCAACCACCAATAAAATCTTGTTTAACCAAAAACAAGCCGTGGGTGTTGAGTACATTATCGGGGCTGATCAAAACAACTTACAACGTGCGTTGGTTAAACGCGAAGTCTTACTGTGCGCGGGTGCAATTGCTTCTCCACAAATTTTACAGCGCTCAGGTGTAGGTCAAAGTACCTTCTTAAAATCAATGGACATTGATGTCGTTCATGATTTACCGGGTGTAGGTGAAAACCTGCAAGACCATTTAGAAATGTACTTGCAATATAAATGTAAGCAACCTGTTTCTTTATACCCTGCCTTGAAGTGGTATAACCAACCTGCCATTGGTGCCGAGTGGTTATTTAACGGTACAGGTGTTGGTGCAAGTAACCAATTTGAAGCAGGCGGATTTATTCGTAGTTCAGATGAGTTCAAATGGCCAAACATTCAGTACCATTTCTTGCCAGTTGCTATTAACTACAATGGTAGTAATGCAGTGAAAGAACATGGTTTTCAGGCACACGTTGGTTCAATGCGTTCGCCTTCACGTGGCCGTATTAGACTTAAATCAAAAGATCCGTTTGAGCATCCAAGCATCTTGTTTAACTATATGTCGAGTGAACAAGACTGGCGTGAGTTCCGTGACGCGATTCGTATCACCCGTGAAATTATGCAGCAACCTGCTCTTGATCCATATCGCGGTGAAGAAATTAGTCCGGGTAAACATCTTCAAAGTGATGCAGAGCTGGATGACTTTGTTCGTAATCATGCAGAAACAGCTTACCACCCTTCTTGTAGCTGTAAGATGGGCGAAGATGAAATGGCTGTAGTTGATGGTCAAGGTCGCGTCCATGGTATGCAAAGCTTACGCGTAGTTGATGCCTCAATCATGCCGCTGATTATTACCGGTAACTTAAATGCAACGACGATTATGATTGCCGAGAAAATTGCAGACCAAATTCGTGGGCGCGAAGCGTTACCACGTTCAACTGCACCGTTCTATGTAGCGTCATAAAACATCAAAGGGTATATTTCTTATGCAGAGATATACCCTTATTTTATTATCACCAGATGGTCATTAATAAGAACTTTGTATTAGTCCAATCTAGAAAACTAACGACAAATAATAACTTTACTCACTTTTTCTTATTATGTATTTCTTCAACTGGTTCACCTTTAATCAATTTTTAATTATACTTTTAAATTCAACAACATAATCACAAAAATCAACTTAAAACTGCATATTAAAAACTTAAAATGATTAAATATAAATCACATTTATGAGTTTGATGGGTCCCATTTATTATAAAAATTGTCTTGTCAATGCAAAATTAGTCTAAAATATAGAGTGTTTGCGATAATCCCAAGTAATTTTATTTTTTTATAAGTTCTCAAATTTTGAGAATTTACTTTCGCATTTATATCCATTTTGTCTGGATACGCTGTCTAGGTTTCCTCACACCTTAAGTGACTCAAATAACTTATTTTAAGGTCCCCCTTACATGAAAAAGTTTTTGAAATACCTTCTGGTATTAATCATTCTTATTTTAATTGCAGGAATTGTTTTCTTGTTTAGACCGACTGCGTCAAAACAAGTAGAAACTGCAAAAGATGAACCAGTTGTTGATGCTGTTCTTGTTGGCGGCGGCATCATGAGTGCCACTCTTGGTACTTATCTCACCGAGCTTGAACCAAACTGGCAAATTCGTATGTATGAACGTCTTGACCAAGTTGCTCAAGAAAGTTCAAACGGCTTTAACAATGCCGGAACAGGCCACTCTGGCTTTATGGAAATGAACTATACCGAAGAAAAAAACGGTAAGATGGAAATTGTCAAAGCTGAAAAAGTTGCTTCTCAATTTGAAGTCGCTAAACAGTTTTGGTCATATCAGGTAAAACAAGGCGTTTTAGCTGATCCAAAATCATTCATTAACCCAGTTCCGCACATTGCTTTCGTTTGGGGCGATAACGTTCAATTCTTAGAAAAAACGTTATGCTGCCATGATTCAAAGCCCGTTGTTCAAAGGCATGAAATTTACTGAAGACCCAGCTGTAATTAAACAATGGGCACCTTTAGTAATGAACGATCGTGATCCTAGCCAAAAAGTTGCAGCGACCCGTATGGATGTTGGCTCTGACGTAAACTATGGTTCTATCACTAAGCAATTGGTGAATCGTTTAGATCAAAACCCGAATTTCAAATTACAGACTTCAACCGAAGTGTCTGGCATCAGCCAAAATGATGACAAAACTTGGACTGTGTCTTTCAAAAATTTGAAAACTGGTAAAGTAGATCACGTTAAAACACGTTTTGTATTTATTGGTGCAGGTGGTGCAGCAGTTAAATTATTGCAACTCACTGGCTTACCAGAAGCGAAACAATATGCAGGCTTCCCTGTCGGTGGTGAGTTCTTAATTACTGACAATCCAAAAATTACTGCAGAACACACAGCAAAAGTATATGGCCGTGCTGAACTTGGTGCGCCTCCAATGTCTGTGCCACATATTGATACGCGTTATATCGACGGTAAAAAATATGTATTGTTTGGACCATTTGCGACTTACTCAAACAAGTTCCTGAAAAATGGTTCTCAGATGGACTTGCTTGCATCAACGAACAAAAACAACGTTTTACCAATGACCACTGTTGGTTTGGAAAACCTTGATCTTGTTAAATACTTGGTGAGCCAAGTCATGATGTCAGAACAAAGACCGTCTTAATGAACTTCGTAAATACTACCCAGATGCGAAAGCTGAAGACTGGCGTTTAAGCCAAGGTGGTCAACGTGTTCAGATCATCAAAAAAGAACCGGGTAAACCAGCTACACTTCAATTCGGTACAGAAATCTTTGCGTCTAAAGATGGTGCTGTAACTGCGTTGTTAGGTGCGTCTCCGGGTGCTTCGACTTCTCCATACATCATGCTCAACTTGCTTGAAAAAGCTTTCCCTGAGCAAACTGAAGGTAAATGGAATCAGAAGCTTCATGAAATTGTTGTTTCGTATAAACAAGACCTAAGCAAAGATCCTGTATTACTCGACAAAGTTCGTCAATACACAAGTTCTACACTTGGCTTGAACTATACATCTCCGTTCAAAGCTGCAAACGATGAAACTGCTGCTGCTCCTGTTGCAAAAGCAAACTAAGTTTGATGATGTATAAGTAAAATTCCAAAAGGATGAATTTCGATTCGTCCTTTTGTTTTTTAGACTTCAGTTGAGATATTTAGAATAGCTATGACGCCTTTAAACTCATCATCCCGCCTCTTTTCATTTTGTTTTAAGCTCGTGCTTATTTTGCTACTGGCTTATCTTTGGTTAAGCGGTTTTTATATGTGGATGATTGGTGGTACAGCCATTTACATAAGCTCAGCCATGTTGCTCGCAATGACCGCTTATGTCTTTAAGCTCGGCAAATATCAGAAATTATTTTCAATTTTAAATCTACTGTTAAGTGCTGCTGCGTTATATTTCAGTACTGCTCATTTATTTTTCTCTTCTGTTCAATTCTTTATATTTTTACCTGCCCTATTTTTTGTACTGTTAGCTTTTGCTCGCCTAGAAAAAGTTCGTGACTTATCTAAAGTTTTAATATTCATGAGCTTATTGATTTGGTCAGGCATACATTTCAGTCAACTTGAGCAACTTAAAGCCTATTATAAAACCCAGCACACTGGGGAGAGTTGGCAACAATATGGCGCACTTTAAGCTTATTTTTTAGGCTATAGCCCTATATAAATAAGTTTTCTTTTTCACATAAAGTTCATCAGTAAAACTGAACATCATCTACAGAATTTCTTTTAAGAAAAAATATTCATAACAATCTAATTTATTTAGAAATATATCGAGCATATTAGCGATTGAACATGTTTCATGTACCCGCTAGATTAGCTGAATTATTTTTCTCCCTTTGTTTTGTAATTTATGAAAATTTTAGATGGCGGTTTAGGCCGTGAACTTGCTCGTCGTGGTGCCCCATTTCGTCAACCAGAATGGTCTGCACTCGCACTCATTGAAGCGCCTGAAACAGTAAAAGAAGTGCATCTTGATTTTATCAACGCTGGTTCAGAAGTTATTACCACCAATAACTACGCTGTTGTGCCATTTCACATCGGGCAAGAACGCTTTGAAACTGATGGTGTTCGTTTAATTCAAGTTGCGATCGAACAAGCAAAAAATGCAGTTAAAGAAAGCGGCAAAAATGTCAAAATTGCAGGCTGCTTACCACCTTTATTTGGTTCTTACCGTGCAGATCTGTTTCAACCTGAGCAGGCTAAAAACCTTGCTGAACCCATCATTAATACATTGGCACCAGAGGTGGATTTCTGGTTAGCAGAAACTCAATCGTGCTTAAAAGAAGTCGAAACGGTGCATGCGTTATTACCAAAAGATGGTAAGGACTATTGGGTATCGTTTACGCTTCAAGACGAAATTAAACAAGAGCAAGCGCTACTTCGTTCAGGCGAAAACATGCAACAAGTGGCTGAGTTTATAAAACAGTCAAATGCTAACGCGGTTTTGTTTAACTGCTGTCAGCCTGAAGTGATCTTGCAAGCCATTAATGAAATTAAAGGTCTCATTCCAGAGTCTGTACAGATTGGTGCCTATGCCAATGCGTTTCCACCACAAGATGACAACGCAACTGCAAACGATGGTCTTGATGAAGTTCGTAAAGATCTTGATGCTCCAGCTTATCTTGGTTTTGCCAAGCAGTGGCAACAAGCAGGCGCAAGTTTAGTCGGTGGTTGCTGTGGTATTGGCCCAGAACACATTGCTGAACTTTCTCAATTTTTTAAAGAATAAATACCATGTCTGCTGCCAAAATCGGATTATTGTCTCTTACAGCGCTGGTCTTTAGTTCTATGGTGGGGTCAGGCGTATTTAGCCTTCCCCAAAATATGGCTCAAGTCGCTAACGGCTCTGCCCTTCTTGCTGCATGGCTCATTACCGGAGTCGGCATTATTTTCTTAGCGCTCACGCTATTACATTTAACTCGCCAACGCCCAGATTTAGACGGCGGTATTTATAACTATGCACGTGAAGGTTTTGGTGACCTGATCGGGTTTTGCTCAGCTTGGGGCTATTGGTTATGTACCACCATTGGTATTGTTGGTTATGTGGTGATTGCCTTTTCAGGCGTCGGCATGTTTACCGATAGCAAAGACCATATTATTTTTGGTGAAGGTAATACGCTCTACGCACTGATCGGTTCAAGCATTTTTGTATGGCTGGTGCATTGGTTGGTCAGCCGAGGCATTAAAGAAGCGGCTATTGTGAATTTACTGGCGACCATTGCCAAAATCATTCCAATGGTGGTTTTTATCTTCTTTACTTTTATTGCCTTTAAGTTTGACCTGTTCAAACTCAACTTAAATGACTTCTACTTTAAAAGTTCCACTTTGGCAGCAAGTAAAAGACCTGATGCTGATTACCCTCTGGGTCTTTACCGGCATTGAAGGTGCTGTGGTTTTATCATCGCGTGCAAAAAACCGTTATGACATTGGTAAAGCCACTATTTTAGGCGTGCTACTGGCGTTAAGTTTTTATGTAATGGTCACCGTTTTGGCTTATGGTGTGGTCAGTCGTGAAGCACTTGCAGGCATGCATAACCCTTCAATGGCAACCATTTTACAGCAGCTCATCGGTTTGCCGGGCACTATCGTTATTACCATCGGCCTTATTATTTCAGTTTCTTCGTCTTATTTAAGCTGGACTTTATTTGCCACTGAAATTCCATATTTAGCTGCAAAAAATGGCGCATTCCCGAAATTATTTTTAAAGAATAATCAGAATAATGTGCCGATTTCATCACTTTGGCTCACCACTCTGGTCGTGCAAGGTGCATTAATTGCGGTGTATTTTTTCAATAAAAACTACACCCAGCTTTTACTGATTTCTTCGGTAATGATTTTGCTGCCTTATTTTCTGGTGTCTGCTTTTTATCTTAAAGAATCGATTCGCCACAAACGCACGCCACATATTGCCATTGCAAGTGTCGCTTCAATCTATGCGCTTTGGTTGCTCTATGCAGCAGGATTAGATTTATTGCTCTTGTCTGTGGTGTTGTATTTAGTCGGCTTGGTTATTTTTTCAATCAGCTACTTTGAGCACAAAAAATCGCTTAAACAAAACGAGCTAAATTAATTATTTCAACCACTGTTGACCCATTTCAACAGTGGTTTTCTAAAATAAATCGCTCTATTTTAAAGGCTGCGACTGCATTAAATGCAATCGTAAAATACGACGTAATTCTAAAATCGCCTCTGGCGTTGTTTGAATAGAATGCCCACCTTTAATCATCAGCTCCGATTGCTCACCTTCTAGATGTGAACTTTGGTAAGGCACTATCCCATCACTGCTTTTTAACTTATCTTTTGTACCATCCACGTTACCCATAATCGAGTGATAGACCACGTTAGAGGATGGCTGAATGGCCTGCGTAAGCTGCATAAAGTTTGAAGAACGACTTAAATTACTCGCCCCATTTTCAATTAAGCCTTTTCTGAGTTTCGTATTTTTCTCATCTCTCATTTCAACCGCAATAAAAAAGTCAGCAGGTAAGCGAATAACACGGCGTGCAATTTGGGTAAACCATCGGTCTGCGTAGTCGGTACCATGATGCGGCGACGAAACAAAAACCACGCGTTTAAAATATGGAAGCGCTTTGAACTGAAAACGCTCTTTAATCACTGGATTTTCTTTTAAACGATTTAACTGCGCGTCATTCATTTTTTGCATGGCTAAATCGGAAACATCAGCATTACTGACCAATAAACGGCTAATCACACCGCCCATACTATGCCCGACCAATACTGCATCGTGTGCAGCATAGCTATCTTTAGCAATGTTTTGAAAAGCCTGATTCAGTAAAGAATAAATCTGAAAACGACTTTCAAAAATGGGCATATTGGTTGAATAGAACACTTGCCAAACTTGGTAATTTTGTCTTAATTCGGCATCGCCCATAATGTCATTGGTCAGACTCACCCAAGCTTCTGGGCTACTTGCTAAGCCATGAACAAACACAATGATTTTCTTATTGGGGTTAAAAGGTTCCAGCATATATAAATGCGGCATGATTAAATTGTTTTCTTTATTAATTAAAGACCAATAACCCGCTGCACCTAAATTATATTTTGACAGCCAAAGCCCATAGGGCGCCGAATAGTTGGCAGTGAGCGGATAGTCCACACCTTCAACCTTTACACGGCTTTGTCTGTATGGATCGAACATCGCGATTTCTAACTCTGCCCCAGCAATCACCTGATCAGCTGTTGCCTGTTTGTTTAGGATAGGCAATGGCAGTGACCGGAAAGAACCGCGGTAAATGAATATTAGGATTGGTCTGATGAGCGTAAAAAGCATCGGGGTCTAAAATGAAGCCATGATTCACATCATTTTCTTTGCGCCCCACAATAAACTCTGCGCCTAAGCCATCCTTACGGTTGACGGTGTTAAAACCAGAAAAATTCATGTTATAGCTGGAGCGAAAAGTATCGACTTCAATCTTTTGTACATCTACTGCATGATCAAAATTGACATGATATTGATGCCCATCTGCTTTCAGTAGAGACGGAAAATAATGCGTATTTAAATGATCAAAATACGTGGTCATGAGCTTCGACAAAGCGACGTTATAAAAAATACGCACCTGATTTTGCCGATGGTCAAATACTCGATCGAACGGAGACTCTTCAGAGTCAAATAAATAGACATAACTATAGCGCAAGCTTTTATCGAACAAAGCTAGTTCATGCTCAACGCAATTTTTACTTTTATTAATGACATTACACTGACTGCTACGCCCAACATCTAAAGCCTTGGCTAAATAAATTTCGCTCAGTGCAGCATAACGTTCTTCTCGGCTCGTATTTTCGGAGAGACTCTGAATTTTATTTAAACAATCATCAAAATTTTGCAGGCAAGACTTTTCATCTTTTTTGACCAAATACAGTAAGTTTTGGGTTTGATGACTTAAAGTGTTGTCGGTCAGAATACTTTCATTCTTACGTTTTAAAGCATTGCTTAAATTACTTTCTTTAAATGAATGACCTGACAACCGCTGAGCAGTCCCATTATTGTTATCATTAAATAATGGCAAGACTTTGTCATTATGCATTCCCTTAGCGAATGTATTTCCCCATCAGGTCATTATGCCTGCAAAGTCATAGCTGAACAATTTGAATACGCATTTTTAGTCGGCAAACTGAAGCCCATAAAAAAAGCCCGAACTCAATTTAATTCGGGCCAATTCATCCACTACCTTAATTAAGCTTGGTTAAATTTTTGCTGCGAAGCTAAATAAGAAAAATATAAAATGGGTAAATAAACGGCGCTACGCTCCAGAAATCAAAATAGACATACAAAATTGCTCCCAAGAAGGCGCCAATCACAAACCCGACAACAATACTGGCACTTTTAAGAAAAACTTGCCCGATTGGCTGCATTATTGTTTTTCAGCAAGTTGGCAATATCAATACCGAGCTGCGTGGTATTGCCGGTCATCATGGTGCTTGGGCTAATATTTTTAATAAGCGTTTTGCTTGAAGTATTACGAATAGCTAAGGCAATTAAACCCAGCCCACCTGTTAGTGCAACCGTAATTGCATCGGCATTTTTAAACGGTTCGAAGTAAAGTCCTGCAACCATAAAAGCACACAGAAAGATGGCTTCAAATAAAAATAAATAAGACAGCGTTTTATGCTTCACCTGACTACGGTCAATTAGCAGCTTGGTAATCACAACTGTCAAAATAAATAGTGGAATAGCAGCAAGCTTAATCCATAAACCTGCACCGCCTTTAACCATCGCAGCCCCCGCCAACACCAAGTTTCCAGTCACATGTGCGGTAAAAAAGCCAAACAAAGCAATAAAACCAATGGTATCAATTGCCCCACCAACCATGGTCAATAAAACAGGGTCCCGACATATTGCCCATGTACTTTCTGTCTCTTTTTTAATTGGGATATCTGGCATATGACGTGTCCTATGAAAGTAAAATTTTAAAGTGATCGAATTGTTTAAAAATAATTTTAAAATTAAAAATGAATAAAATTAAAACGTTTATGAAAGCAAAAAATGATGTAAAAAAATAGGGTGTGTAATGTCGTAACACTGTCTCTAAAATAGCAACAATCAAAATTGTCTATTTTAAGGACAATAAAACAGTGATCATCTTCAAATCAATTTGACCTCTAAAACAGTTCTAACTATGATGAAGCCGCAAGTTGATATCAACTGATTTTGAACCTGAAAAAGTTATGCCAAAATATGGATAATGAAAAACAACAATCATGAGTAGATATATGTCACTTTATAATTATTCAGTTTTTCTAGGCGGATTATTATTTGTATCCGTTGCTTTCGCTGGTCAAAAAAATAATGCTCAACGTGATTTTTATTTAAAATGTATGGCAGCGGGCCATAGCCGTGCAAGTTGTACGTGCATTTATCATCGTTTAGAACGTCAATATTCACCTAAACTGATGCTTAAACTCGGAAGTTTAAGTTTACAAAGCCCTGAAGTACCACGTGATTTTATAAAAACCATGAAGCGTACTATGCAACAGTGCAAATCTTAAATCTTCAATTTTTTAACCACATCCAAATTAATACCCCAGCCATACATAAAATTGCCGGATAGACAAACCACGGATGTGGAATAGTCCAAATCATAAAAATAGCCGCCAAACTCATACTGAATGTCGAGATATATTTTGCCTTTTTAGGAATACGCCGATGTTCTTGCCACTCGCGAATGAGTGGACCAATATAACGATGATTTCGAAACCATTGATGAAGTTTTTCAGAGCCTCGAGCCGCAAAGAAAAACAGCCAAAATTATAAAATCAACGGTAGGTAAACCCGGAATAAAAACACCCAATATGCCAAGTGCAATACACAACCAAGCCAAACCAATAAACACCCAACGCGCCCAAACAGAACGGGCAAGCTTACTGACTGGTTGAGCGGGTGCTAACGACTGCTCATGTTTTACGATCACATTTACTTGATTGAGTTTGTCCATATCGGGTTTTCCCTTTATCCACTTTTTATTATTTCAATTCATCAAGCTGATCAAGCGCCTGACCAAAATATCCAAAGGCATCTAAAGCACCTTGTACAACACGATCTTGCTGGGTCCGGTCGAAACCCGTTTCATCGAGTGCTTGCACAAAACGTTTCCAGACTTTAGCGCGCCCTTCGGGATAGGCTGCTAAATTACGCGCAGCAAACGTTTCCGAAAACCCTAGATGTTTTTGGGCCTCTTTAAATAAAAATGCAGCCCCTAAGGTTGAACCTTCAGACACATAAATCCAGCCTAAAGCTTCGGGTAGCTGTACGTTTTCACTGTGTAATTGCTGTCCGTTAGGTTGAATACCTAAATCATTTAAATCGGCAAGTGCTTGTTTTGAGCGGCCGCGAATATCGAGGTCCGGAATCAGTCCTGCCACGCCCTCTTTTTCAAAAAAGATGTTCAATTTCGCGCTGAAAGTAATATTGAGACAACGTAAATTGTGCGTATTTTTCTTTACTTGAAAACACCTTTGCTTGCGACATTAATTGATGCATACGTTCATGTTCAGCAGCGGTTTCTTGTTTCAAACGTAAAGACAAGCTGTTGCTAATGATTTGTTCTGTAGATGAGTTCATCATCTTTCTCCTGCAAAATGGATATGGCTCATCGGTTAACGGCCCCGATTGAGTTTGAGTTGGACTGGAAAATCCACAACAATGGTCACGGCCCGACCATTAATTTTGTGGGGTTTAAATCTGGATTTACGTACAGCTTGCATGACCCGTTCATCAAGGCTTTGAATGCCTGAACTTTGACGTACCTGTATGTCAATCGGTTTACCTTTTTCATTAATACGAATACGCACCTCAACCAAACGATTTTGTTGTTTTAACTCGCGGTCATCATAGTCAAGCCCGCCAAAACTCAGCACATCCACACTACTCACCTGAACAACGTCATCGTGTTCAACTTGAGTACTAGGTGCTTTTGAATATTCTTGCTGCGTTGCAGGTGTTTTGATACCGCCACTTTTGGTTATGCTGCTGATGTTTTGTGGCAGGTGCTCACTTTTCGTTTGTGCAATGTCTGTCGAACTCAACTGTTTGTCTGTATGGGCCGCCAGCCTTTCTGTACGCTGCGCTGGTTGGAGTGAAGCTAAACTGTTTAAATTTGCTTTTGATTGTGCTTGCTGTTTGTCACTTAAATTATTTTGCACCACCTCTTTAGAAGCAGTTTTTGACACTAATGTCTGAACATTTTTAGGCGAGTTTTTTGATTCTTCAGGTATAGAAGATACCGAACTGTTTAACGTAGATTTAGGCGTTAAACTTTTTCCGATAGGCTTACTTTCCGTCTGGTCATTTGATGGCTTTTTAGCAGGTGCCAGCGACACAAAACTTACTTTTAAGGCATCTACTTTTGGTGATGTCGCAAAAGTGTAAGGTTCAATTAAATGGCTCAGCATCCAAACAGCAAACACATGCAGACCAATCACAACAGCTACGGTTAAGCACTTATAAAAATGCTTCGGCCATTGTGTTAAAGGCAGTTTGACCATTGGCTCATGTGTAGGGAATAAAGATTTTGATTTCATAGCTTATTCCCTAAAAACGATGCTCAAGCTTGAGGCTAATGTTGTGTTTATCGTAGGAATACAACCAATCGACATTGCTTTTATTATGGTTATAGCGGTAGGTTAAATTGGGTGTCATGCCATAAAACTCAAAGCGCGGCATTTGCACAACAAAGGTATAGTTCTGTTCAAAATCATGACGGCGTGCCAAGAAAGTTTCTGCATATTTATCAAACAGACGCCAACGGTAAGAGCTCAATAAAGTGGTGTTAAATCCTGTGCCCCAAGATTTGCTTAAGCCCAACCGCATACCTTGCTGCTGGTATGCAGCCATATATTTTTCTTGGGTCGAATGGTCGACTACATCTAAACCACCAAAAACAGTCCACTGATCTGGAAAAATCTTCCAGAAAGTGACGAAGGCCGAACTTTCTACGCCATCTAGAGTTTTATATTTCTGATAATTTAAATCTTTACTTTCAGCTTCAAGCTTAAAGGCTTTATCTGCCGAGATAAAATGCATCCATTCAGCACGTGCCCCCCACGTATTGTAAAGACCATCATTGCCATAACGTTTATGTTCAAAAAGCGGGCTCACCCCAATTTGATTTTTTAAGTCAAAGTAGCTATAGCCTGCATTAATGTTAATAGTAGATTCATTAAATGCCGCGTGGTCGTTATAGGACTGTCCAAAAGCCAACGCACGTAAAGCCACGCCATGATGCCCCTTAATCGCATAGCGTTTAATCAGACTAGCTTCATAATCTAAACCTGTTGCCGACTCAGCTTTAGGCGTCCCACGGGTAACTTGCTCAATCGGGATAATATTACCGTCACTATCTTTGCCATAAAGCGTCCATGTTTTGCTCTGTTCAGACGAACTATTTAAATTACTGACATAGGTGTAACCCGCTGAAACCGAGCCTTGCCAAGAGTCTCGTTTTTTTAGTGCCTGAACAAAAGTATTTACTGTTGTTAAAACTCCAGACGGGATTACAGCAGGGTCGCTTTGTTTAAGTTTGTCTTGAATGGAAATAAAAAAGGCGTGCTGCTTCCTTATTCTTCTGTTGTTCAAACAGCACGCGCGCTAACTCAAGTTCACAAATTAAATTATGAGGTTGTTGTTTTAGGCTGCTTTGAAATTTTTGTTCAGCCAATTTCAGTTGACCCTGAGAACGTGCAACTGCCCCTTCGGCAAAGTCGGTTAAAGCCCGATCGTAGCCAACATATTTCTTATAATGTTCTAAATAAACCGTGGCTTTGAGCCACTGTTTTTGCATGACTGCCAAATATAATGCCTTGGCAAGATCATTCTGGTTTTGCTCAACACTATATTCTTGTCCATTAATTTGAAGTTTAGGTAATTGCTCGGCGCTACGAATGGTTCCCTGCTCGTGAAACTGGCGCTGTTCTTGTAAAAGTGTTTGGTCCAAGCTTTGATTGAGACGAAGCTGTGTGTCTTCGTCGGCATATAAAAATGGACAACTCAACAATGTCAGACAGCACAAAAGCGTTCGTTTCATAAAACAATAAACCTGAAGCAACCAAGCAAAAGCCCAAAAAACAAAAGGAATCTACGTGTGTAGATTCCTTTTGCATTCATTAATTTTTAGCACCGCCAAATGCAGTGTTGTAAGACACGTTATCAAACTGGGCAATACCCGCTAAAGCCGAAGCATTTGCACCGAAGAATTGACCTTGAACCACACCAGAGTTGTCGACACCAGCCGTACCGTTAGCCGTTGCCAAACCTGCAAAGGCAGCAGTACCCGGGTTAAATGCCACACCATCTAGACTTAAAGATGAAACAGCCGTACCTGTTCCTGTAAGCGTCCCTTCAAGTGTGCCCGCGCCATAGTTTGCCGTGAACGTACCACTTAACAGATTGCTTGCAGAGCCATTAATACCTGCAACGGTATAGGTCGCAGTACCCGCGGTTGGAACCGTGGTATTGGTGTTATCACCCGCGTAGTAAACGGTATGGCTCGCGCTTGCCGGCGTGTCGCCCGCTTTCCACCATTCACCAAAATAGACTTCCTGTGTGCCCACCTGACCAAAGTTAAAATTACCTAATGCACTGTGTGAAGGCGGCATTGCCGACACTGGAATATGCGAAATATTAAAGGTTTTGCTACCAACTGTTACATTGGTGTTGCTCGTTCCCTGAGCAGCAAAAGCCTGAGCCAAACCTTTTAACGAATTAAAACCTGTAAAAGCGTTATAGGGCGCACCCGCAGCTTGAACCGATACTGCTGCTACACCACCCGGATGGCTCGCATTAGCAGCAGCACCGATTTTGATGTTACTTTCATTACTCGAAATACCATCAATACCTGCATAAGCAAATGCAGTTGAACAAGCAACAAGACCCAAGAACAATTGAGAGATTTTCATTTGTTGTTACTCCATTTTTTTAAAACTAAGTTATTGTTTAATTTAAAATAACGTTTTCGCTATTTTTAGTTTATTGAGTAGGCCCAGTTGCAAACTCTACTCGGGCTTTTTGTAAATAATAATCATTCAATTTTATTATTTACCGTTACCTGACTCCCCTTTTATGTCTGTGTAGAGGGAATCAAATTCTGTTTAAAATTTTGTGGTCCAACTGATTTTCATTGTTCGGCCAGGTGCGGCCATGGCGCTACGGGTTAAAGGATCGATATAAAACTGGTTAGAAAGATTACTGCCGACAAATTCAACCGTGTTGTAGTCATCGACCTGATAACGCGCATAGGCATCAAAAATCCACGTGTCATCCCATGCCAAAGGCACATTGAGGTAATAGCCTTTATTGACGCTAGCATCATTGTTTTTGCGTAGTGGGCTTTCATAAGCTTTATAGAATGTTGCACGTGCACCGAGCTCTAACTTTTCATCAAAAAAGCGTGCGCCCAGCAAACCGTGAAAACTCAGTTCAGGTGTAGCCATTGTCACTAAGTAGCCATTTGGGAAACCGTCATCGACACAGCGCTGATAGGGTTCACGGAACGCAATACCCTGCTCGGTTTGAACTGTGCCGCCTAAAATCATTTTGTTAATGGCACTATTGGTGTCACACACTTCATTTTTTAAGTTATAAGCCACGCTCAAGTCTGTGAAGAAGCCTCCATTATCAAAACGGCTTTGTAGCTCTAAACCTGATAGTTTTTGTTCATCCATATTGGTAAAAATAAGGTTCTGGTCACGTTCAATCACATTTTTGGTTTTGTTGTAGTAATAGGCGAGTTTAATATCGGCGTTGCGTGCTGTGCTGAACCAGTCACGCATGTCATAGACATAGCCCACTTCGTAGTTAAAAGCGTGTTCAGGTTTGATTGCTTGATAGGGCAACATGGCAGAAAAACCGACAGTGCTTTCAAACAAACTTGGTAAGCGATATTCCTCTGCATAGCGCGCATAGATTCTGCTGTTTGGCGTGAGGTGAATTGAGGCACCTAACTGCGGTGCCCAGCCACTATCTTTAACTTTGTCGGCAGACTCAACAGGAACTTGGTCTACCACTGACATAAAGTTCCCGCCAGTTACTACGTACTTTTGTCCAGAGGCATTGAGCTGGTTTAAAGGATTATCGGCAAGCGACAATTGCCCGTTGGCATCTGCTTTCCAGCTCAGCGTATTTTTCTGTGACCAGATCATGTTATATAAAGTGCTCTCTGAGGCAGGCACGGTATCGAGCTGTCCATCCCATTCAGGATTTTTTGTGGCATAGCGCTGTTTTAAAACATTGATTAAACGCTGCTGAGTCGAGGTGTAACTCTCGGGCATGGTCTGATATTCAAAGGTATATTCTTTAAGCCTACTTTTTTTGGTAAATAGCGCATTTAAATTCGGGTCAATCTCGCTCTGCAAAGACTTATTTAAAAATCATCAACAGCCCAATACGAGCGATAACGCATGCCCGCATCAAAACTTAACCAAGACAGCGGTCGATAATTAAAATTAAAGTCGAACGTTTTTTCCTCACGGCGCCCTGCTCGTGGCAATGCTTGATAGAGCGAATAACTTGGGCCAAATTCGCCATATACATCGTCAGATGTCAGCTTTTCTTTTAAGAAACTTCCACCGAGCGTCAAATCAAGCTGGTCTAACAAACGGGTTTTATTACTGACCGTAATGCCTTTACGCGTATTGTCAGAATGGCTTATCGCCGTGTTAATAATGGTGTTATCCCGAAAATCGATTGTGGTTGGCCACCCACCACGTGTGTATGTCTGGCTTTCGGTGTCGGTTTGCCAAATGTTGGCATAGAAATCAATCCAACGATTATTCTCAGGCTTAAACTTATATTCGAGGCTATAAGCTTTAGAGTGAATATTGCTTAAAGGCCACTGCGGAACACCCAAGTCAGGCGTAATGCCCCACACAATCCGAGACGGCATAATTTCACCAAAAATATTTTTGGTATCTCGGTAAGTCAGTTTAAGAGTCTGATGATCGGTTGGACGATAGGTCCCTTTTAATAACCACGACTCCATATGACTTGAGGTATTGGGAACTTCATCGCCCGGTTGATAGGCATAGGCAAAGTAAGGAATAAAATCGAGGCTACTGTCTGGCGTCGCTCGTTTATAGTAGCCCGCGCCATGTGTCCCCGAAAAATAATTGCCGCGCTCACGTACTGCATAAACAGCCAGTAAATCGAATTTATCTTGCTTGGTGGCAATCGCCAATCGGCCCGCCAAGTCGTCGCCCGAAAAATTAGAATTATCACTTCTGGTACGGTTCTTTTTATAAATATCGGGGTCATATTTGGCCCCATTCATGTCAATCCAAGGCGTTGTATCATCGTAATTTTGGCCCACTTTACTCATGTCTGGCAAAGACGGATCGATTGAATTGGTTGAGCCTTCTACTTTTAACTCGGCACCAAAAGATTTACCCGGACGAACAATGTCATCGGCCTCTAGCGTTTTAACCACCACACCACCGCCAACAGAAGTCGTGGTATTACGCTCCAAAGACGGGCCTTTAATGACTTCAATGCCCGCAATAAGATTGGGGTCGATATAGTTTCGGTTGTTTACCCCGTTGTAGCCACGCCATACGGCAATTGACTGTTCGGTACCATCAATGGTTAAAGGCACACGGCCAACGCCCTGCACACCACGTACACTTGGATCGAGTGCGCCACTGTTACGGGCATCGCCACTATAGACGCCCACCATGCCTTGTAAAACATCGGCTGGGTTGGTTCCCTTAAAACGCTCGACATAGTCTTTGCCCGCATAGACCGAAGAACGGTTTGCGTCATAAACTTTGTTATAGCCTTCTGTGTCACGGTCTTCTTTGCCGTACACCACTATTGGGGTGAGTCGTACCGATGCATCTTCTTCAATTACGGCACCACTTGGTGGCAGGCTAGCGGCTTGAGACTTAGATGAGGTTGCCAGAGGCGTAGATTTTTTGCTAAGTGTGTAGCCCTGCCCAACTTTTACAGCACTAAATTTGGTTGCCTTTAAAAGCTGCTCAAAACCTTGCTCGACGGCAAAGCTGCCTTTTAAGCCTAGGCTATGTAGCCCTTGAAGTTGCTGGGCATCCATTGCAATTGAAGTACCGGATTGTTCTGCAAACTGATTCAATACGTTAGCAAGACGGCCCGCAGGAATGTTATAGCTTTTAACTCCGGCTGTTTGTGCATAGGCCTGCTGCATAGGGAGTGTAACTAACCCACCCATCGACACAGCATGTATGGCAAACGCCAGTGTCGAGAATCGAAAAATCGATCGATTCCGCTTTTGCCCCGTTCCCGCTTTTTTCATTTGCCCGCCCCAGTAAATAGTAATAAGAATCATTCAATACAACAAATTAAAATGATCCATATTTATTGCTTCTACTTACTATGACGAACGACTTTTAAAAAAGTGGAACCTAAAATTGAAAATAAACTTAATTTTTTATTATTTTAAAGAAATCATGACCACAAATGGCGTGATTTGCTTAATTTTCAGATCTTGAAAAACCGTAGCTAAAAGCTTAAGCGATTCTGTGGTTTGGTCTAAAGGCAATACAGCATTGACCCGCACATGTTGCAGTGCCGCATCATTAAAAATAATTTTGCCTTTGTAGTTGCGGTCTAGCTCTTGTAGCACTTGATTCAGCGGCAGGTTTTCTACCATAAGATGATGCTTTTGCCATTTTTGTTGTTCGTTATAAACATTTAGTGCAGGCAGTTTTTGTACGCCATTTTTGTCCATTTTAATAGCTTGCCCCGCCTCGACAATAGCCTGACGAGTAGTATGCAATTGGGTCTTTTTAACCTGTGTCGCTTCTACTTTTACCTTTGAGTGCAACATTTTGAGTTCAGTTGCCGAAGGGTCATAACTGACACTAAAAGCTGTGCCGAGTGCCTGAATTTGTCCATGACTGGTTTTGACCAAAAACGGTCTGGTCTTATCTTTGGCAACATCAACATAAATTTGACCTTGCACCAACTCAACCACTCGTTGGTTGGTTTTAAAATCAAGATTGACTGCACTTTTGCCACGTAAAATTAAACGTGAACCATCCGGCAAAGTTTGTGTAGTCCACTGTCCCGATTGTCCTTGAATGTCGGCCGTAACATAGGCCACTGTGGTGTCGGTTAAATAAAATAACGCCCCACTCATGGCAACAAACACGACGGCAAAAGCTGTTCCTGCACGTAAATGTTTATAGGCTTTGCCTGAGCTTAGGCCAGCTTTAAGAGCGACTTTAGTAACTTTTTTATGTCCGCTGGTTTGGGAAAGTTTTTGAATTGAACCAATACACTGTTCAATATCAGCAGCCACTTGGCGATGTTGCTCACTGTTTTTTTTCCACTCTTCAAATTTTTGTTTGGCGGTTTTTCACAAGCTTTCATCATCCGAACTCAGTTGAACAATCCAATGCGCGGCTTCTTCAACCAGTTGGTGATGTTTGCTTTTATCCATGGCCATTTAAATGCAAGCGTCCATGTCTTGTCGATTTTGGTAGCATTGAATTAAACAGCTCGCCAAATATTTTTGAATCATTTTGGTCGATACATTTAATTGTGAGGCAATTTCTTTATGGGTATAGCCTTCGAGGTAATGCAAAATAAAAGCTTGCTGTGCTTTTTCGGAAACCCCTTCGAGTGCTTTGCAAAGCTGGTTAATCGCTTGAATAATTTGCATTTGGTCTTCGGGTGAAGCCACCGCTTCAAGCATATATTCCATTTGACTCAAGCCATCTAAATAGGCCTGTTCAATGCGTTTACGGCGCACTTGGTCAATCAGCAGGTTTTTAGCAATCGACGTTAAATAGGCGCGTGGTTCCTTAATGCCAAATAACTCGTCTCTGGTTTGTAGCAGTTTAATAAATGTGTCCTGAACCAGATCTGCGGCCTGATCAGTATTACCTAATTTTTGTCTCAACCATTGGTGAAGCCAGCTTTGGTGACTTCTATATAACTGATCTACAAGCAAAGAAGTTTTGTTCACAGCAATTGGACTCAAAACAAGGAACTCACAAATGATAATAATTATCATTTAAACAAGTCAAGCAATAATTCAAGTAAAACTTAAATCACTGTTTAATAAATTGAATTAATTGCCCCCTTACTTTGCTGCATTTCTCTTAAAGCAAATGAGCCAAATTTCTAATTTCTTCCATCACTACCTTACAAGCAGGCGTTAAATAGCCATGCTTAGAAATAGACAAAGAAATATAGCGCTTTAGCTCGGGACTCATTATTTTTGCTGCTTGAATTGAGGTGTATTGGCTGGCCTTTTTTAAAGCTTGCGGCCCCAGCATGGTGTAAATGCCAGATTCGGAAACCAAATGAGTCTGTAAACTAATCGAGTCGGCTTCAAACACAATATTCAGCTCTACCCCATTTTCATAGGCCATGTGGTCTAAAAGTTTCGCCAGTTACTTGGCCTGCAAAACGTGACCAGCGGTAACTGATTTATTGCTTTAAAGTCGACTTCATTTGCCTGAGTGAGCGTGTCTCCTTCACAGCCGACCAAATAGGTATCGGCTTCGGTAAGATAGACATCACCGTGTTTAGGCGTCGGATTAAATCGATAGAGTATGGCTAAATCGACACTGCCATCTTCAAGCCATTTTTCTAAATGCACCCCTTGCCCTTCACGCACCGACAGTTTAATTAAGGGATATTTTTGTTGAAGGACTTTGTACAAAGTCGATAACAACGGATGTGCAGTAGACGGCAAACTGGCAATACGAACCGTCCCGATCGGTGTATCGGTCGAGTGCAAAATTTCATTATTGAGTTGGTCGGTGACGTTCAGCCATGAACGAATTTTAGGAAGTAAATGCTGGCCTAAATCGGTAAGTTCGACGCCGCGTCCAGTTCGGTTAAACAAACGACCGCCACATTGCGCTTCAAGCTCGTTCATTTGCCGACTAATTTGCGGCTGGTTGGTGTTATGCAGCATTGCGACTTTGCTTAAGCTACCGAGTTCCACCGCGTCTAAAAATATTTTCCATAAATCATAATTCATCGATTCTTCCTAAATCGTAAACTAGCACTTTTGAGCTATACATTTTCAGTATAACTGAAATTCAAGAATTGGTAATTCCTACATAGCTCACCTATTTCTATACTCCAATCATGTTCTCTACAACACGATTTAAATCAGATTAAGAACCAGAGAATATTTAATTACACTGTATAGGAAGTACGATTATGAGTTTAGATTTACGTGGATTAACCCCAGCACCTGTAACTCCTTTTACCCGTGACGGACAAGTAGACCATGATGCAATTCAACGTTTAGGTTCATGGTTAGGCAGTATTGATGGTGTGAAAGGCTTGGTTGTTCTAGGGCATGCAGGTGAAGGAACATTCTTATCGCAAAAAGAACAAATGCAAGTCATCGAAAGCTTTGTTAAATCGGTAGATGACAAAATTCCGGTAATCGCAGGGATTACGCTCGAAGGTACTTCGGTTGCCGCAGAAGAAGCAAAACGTGCCGTAAGTGCGGGTGCTTCAGCAGGCTTAATTTACCCTTCACATGGCTGGTTACGTTTTGGCTATCAAAAAGGCGCACCACAAGACCGCTATAAAGCGATTTATGAAGAAAGTGGTTTGCCATCTATTTTATTCCAATATCCAGACGCGACTAAGGCCACTTACGACCTAGACACCCTACTCGATATTTCTGCACAGCCGGGTGTGTTTGCCATGAAAAATGGTGTGCGTAACATGCGCCGTTGGGATGTTGAAATTCCGATTATTCGCCGTGAACGTCCAGACTTACAGATTTTGACGTGCCACGATGAATATTTGCTTCACACCATGTTTGATGTAGACGGTGCTTTGGTGGGCTATGGCAACATTGCCCCTGAACTATTAATTGAAATGATTAAGGCAGGTAAAGCCAAAGATTACGCAAAAGCACGTGCACTTCACGACCAACTTTTACCAGTGACTCGCAATGTATATCACCGCGGTTCACACATGGAAGGTACGGTCGCGCTTAAACATGCATTGGTTGCTCGCGGAATTTTGGACCATGCCACTGTGCGTTCGCCATTGCTTCCACTCGCAGATGGTGCTGAGCAAGAAATTCATGATGCGATGCGTCAAGCCGGAATTGGCAAGGTCGACTTAACCCAAGCCGTTGCTTAAATTCTATTCGGGCTAGCATGTACGCTAGCCTTTTTTTCCTGTACGCTGCCTGAGGCCAAACATCGGGCATGTCACTTAAAAATAATAATAAAAAGCATGCAAACTGTGGTGAACAGGTAGTGCGAAATAGAACAAAAAAACTACGAGGAATGTAGTCATAAGGAGATAGAAGATGACAAATCTAGCGGATGTAGAACCAATTAGTCATCATCAAAAAAATGCGGAAATTATTGCAAGACTCGAACGGCTACCAGTCACCGGACGTTTGCAATTTATGCGAATTACCATTGGTATAGCGACTTTCTTTGACGCCTATACTGTTCTTGCGATTGCCTTTGCTTTACCCCAACTCATTACCGAATGGCATCTTACCCCTGCCTATGTCGGTGCAATCATTGCCGCGGGCTATGTCGGGCAACTGGTTGGTGCTATATTTTTTGGTTCACTTGCCGAAAAAGTCGGTCGCTTAAAAGTACTGTCTTTTACCATTTTACTGTTTGTGGCAATGGACATTTCTTGTCTGTTTGCTTGGAGCGGAATGTCTCTGTTAATTTTCCGTTTCTTACAAGGCATCGGAACAGGTGGCGAAGTACCTGTTGCGAGTGCCTATATTAATGAGTTTATTGGTGCAGAAAAGCGCGGTAAGTTTTTCTTGCTCTATGAAGTTTTATTCCCGATGGGCCTTATGTTTGCAGGCATGGCGGCGTTTTTCCTGATGCCAATTTATGGCTGGAAAGTCATGTTTATTGTGGGCCTCGTTCCATTCTTACTGGTCATTCCTTTACGGTTTTTCTTGCCCGAGTCACCACGCTGGCTTGCCTCAAAAGGTCGTTTTAAAGAAGCCGATAAAGTTGTCAAAAGTTTTGAAGACGGTGCCATTAAAAGTGGTAAAACTTTGCCTGAACCTGTGGTTAAAGACATTAACCCGCAAGGCATGGCAAAAACCGACTGGCGTGAGCTGTTCCAAGGCATTTACCGCAAACGGACCTTTACCCTGTGGGGCATGTGGTTCTGCGTCTATATGATTAACAATGCCATGGTGACTTGGCTGCCAACGCTCTACAAACAACACTTTGGTCTGTCGCTTCAAACCAGTTTGGGTTATGGCTGGATTACCTCGGGCGTGGGTGTGATTGCCTCTATTATCTGTGCGTTAATGATTGATAAAGTCGGCCGCCGCCCTTGGTACAGTGCAGCGTTTTTCTTGGCAATCATTCCACTCATGAGCCTCTCGATTTTAGGTGCAAAATCGGCGATGGAAGTTGTGATTTTGGCAACGCTGAGCTATGCCATTTTGCAGACCATTTCATTCTCTTTATATCTTTACGCTGCCGAACTTTACCCAACTCGCCTACGTGCTATGGGCATTGGCTTTAGTACCGCTTGGTTACGTGCCGGCTCTGCAATTGGACCTGTCATGGTCGGCCTCGTGGTTGGTGGTTACGGCATTCAATATGTGTTTAGTGTGCTGGCGGTTGTGGCGCTCATTGGTGGCCTAGTGACCTTCTTGTTTGCCATTGAAACCAAAGGCCAAGTGCTCGAAAAACTCTCTCCTTAATTCATCCATTTCATAAAAAGCTTGCCTAACCTCAGCGTTAGGCAAAGGGCTTATTCATGCTTAAAAAAGGAATTTAAAATGAATAAATATTTGCTATGGGGCTGTATTGGTCTAGGCAGCGTGAGCAACGCTTATGCAGAACTTCCTCCAGAATTTGGCAAGTTAGAATTAAAACTTAACACCCGTTACTGGAATGATGAAGGCACTGCCCACCCCACGCTTGCCAACTCTTCGCCTTCGTCGAGTGAATATGAGCAAAGTGCGTTAGGGCTTGAGTTAAATTATCAGTCACCGTACATGTGGGACTGGCTTGGGGTAGATGGCTCACTCTATGCAGTCACCACGTTATTTGACTCTGGCAAGCCGAGTGCTCAGCTTTTAGAGGTTGAAAATAACGGCAAGCTCGATCAAAACTTTGCAACTTTAGGGCAGCTCTACATCAAAGCAAAACTCGGCGACAAAGGTGAAATTAAATTAGGCCGTCAGTTGCAAGATTCGCTGTTACTGAAAAGTACCAATAACCGCGCGGTACCCGACACTTTTTCGGGTGCGAGTGGTCAGTTTCAACTCAATGATCAGCTACAAACTTACATTGCTTACTATGACCGCTGGAAACCGCGCAGCATGGACTCTTTGGAAAAACTGGTGACTGAAAATGACGAGCGCATTGATTATGTCGGTTTGCTCGGTGCCAAATATCAGTACAAAAACTGGAGCTTGAATGCTGAATATTTAAATAGCAAAGATTATTTAAAAAAGTACGGGGCGATTGCTCAATATAAATTGCCCTTGCATGGCCTTGTGTGGACATTTAACACAGGTGCTTTTTTCTCGCGTGATGATGGCAAGCTGTTTAAGTGTGGTGCCGAAACCGAGCTGGACTGTGTCAAAGGCCAAGACATTAACAACCGTGGGAATGGTTATTTTGTAGATGTAAATGTGGCCCAAAATAATCTCGAAGGCGGCATTGCTGTTTCAAAGTTTGATGGTTTTGGATAGAAGATAACTTTGCCGTGCACTCGGCCCGCAACTCTGTTTTGACGCAAGACCACGGCACTAACCCATTTCCGACCTCTGCGACCATTGGCCCAGACTTTACCAATAACGATGAAACTGCGGTTGCCCTTCGCTTGAAATATAACTGGAAAGACTACGTCAAAGGTTTAAAAACCGAAGCCAAGTATATTTATGGCTTTGGCGCTCACCAAAGTAACATCAGCAGTGATATTGAGGGTAAAGAACGTTACTTTGACTTTACGGTGAGTTATGCCTTGCCGTGGGTGAAAAATTTAGATGTGCGTTATTCATTTTTGCATTATGAGTCAAAGTTTGAAAATGCAAACCTAGGTGAAAAAATAAATGGTATGACCCGTAAAGATTGGGACCAGCACCGTGTATTTATTAATTACCGTTATACATTTTAAGAACAGGCTAAGCGTTTAGTTTAGCTTTATTATCTTTATTAATTTACCGATTTAAATAGATAAACTTTTGAGTTTAATTAAAATATAAATTTATATTTAAAATTTTTATAATATTTTATTTAAATTGAATTGACCTGTTAAAAACTTATGATTATTATGGTCTCGCTGGCACACATTGCCAGTCGGTTTTAGCAGACCGTAGATCCATGGCGGGTTATAGTTCTACTATAAGTCGTTAGACCCTTGCGTCCCTTTTCTTTGCGGTAGGACGAGAGGGGACGCGCTTGCGCGTGCTGGTTCCTTGGATCCCAGTCTGCTAACCCTCTTTCGTTCTACCACCATAATCAATTGACGGTGATCTTTGGTGGTAGAGCTCCATAAATTCTAGGAGTTGACCATGCCATTTTTTATATTAATTCCCTATCCTCTCTCGTGATTTTATTTATTTAAAATTTAGGCTTTCTCTCACCTAAAATATTTTAAATTTATAAATAATTTTATTTTAAAATTTTAATCATTTTATTTTCCTGTATTTCAGGCGGGTTAACTATTACCTTTAAAAATGATTTTAATACTTTAAATATAAGCGGCTTATTTTTTATTAATAACTTAGTGAAAATTATCACGAGAATAATATGAAACTTTATAAACCTATTTTGGCTCTAAGCCTTTTAATAGGCGATTACGGTGTTTCTGGTTGCGACATTCACACTCAGCAGGATTTTGAAGAAATTTGCCTGTCTGGTGGGCACACTCCAAGCCAGTTGCGACTGTATTTACCAACGGCTTGAACAAGTGTATTCGCATAAGCTTATGCAACGTCTAGAACATGTCAGTTTGCAAAGTCCTGCTCTCCCACAGGACTTTGCCCCTACTTCTTTAACGTGATGCGGCGGTGCGATAAAAATGACATGGGCTAAGCGTTTGGCTTAGCTCCCTTATCTCTGTGCCGCAATGGTGGATTACTTTAAATCAGCGCAAAAAATTAAAGTTCTGTTGTGGCACGGGGGCCTGCTTATGAAGAGGGTTTGCATACTGGTAAATTAAATTTTTAAAATAAATAACAGGGGGATATTTTTATCAAATAAACAATATGTTATATAAAACTCTAAATTAAATATTAGATAAAACAAATGATTAGTCTTACTGCTATTACTACTGTATTTGGGGTCCTAGTTCCTTTAATGGTTGCCTATATTTCATCACGGCATAACTTTAAAAAACATCCAAGATTAGAATTTAGCGAAAGTATTGAAGCTGCTAAAGAGTTTGATGCAATTGTAATTTCTACTGAATCACAGTTAGTAAAAGATCGTGTTGCTCAAAAATTGATAATGAAAAAGAATATCAATTTTCTAGAAACACAGTATTTCTATAGCTATGTAGATATGGAACTTTGGGTTGAAAGATATATCGATGTTCGGAAATACATAGAACCAATTATTGACGAGAATAATAAGATTATTGATTTAAAGAATAAATACACTATGGCAAAGGGCATCCTATTTTTATGCATGTATTTTTCTTTGCCATTTTAGCCATGATCCCATTGATGTTTCTAAAGCATTATGTAGAAATCTTGCAGCGATCTATTGATACTATTAGCTTTTTAATAACATTTAATTTAATAATTTGGCCAATTCTATTTGGTTTTATAGCCCTAGGTGGGCTTCATAAAGCTAATAAAATATCTGATGCTTATAATTTTTTAAAGAATTTTGAACATCAAAGAATAAAAGTTAAGGAATAGAAAATGATAAGATTTATAACAATGGCATAACTAGCAAGCATGAAAAATTTTAGTTTATTATTTAAATTTTTAGACGGAGTAGGCGTTACAGAACGCATCGCCTACTCTCTCTTGATCATTATAAGCCTTTATAAAACTCTTTGATTTTTCGTGCCATCAACTTACGACGTTGCTCCAAAAATTCACTGTATTGATCTGATTCCAAGCTATTAATATTGTTGGGTATGCAATGAGTAAGTAAGTTTTTATCTAAACTATCCAAATCTTTCAGGGCGGTTATCTCGTTTTTCTTCAAATTGATATCTTGATAAATAATATCCATATACGTTCTAGGAGATGCATTCCCTAATTTAATATTCACCGATTGCTCCGTATAAACATAATTCGCAACCTGATTATATTCACTCTTCTTAAAGCCACTTTTAGCTAGATAGTCTTTAGGGAAAACATGATGTACATCTCCTCTCTGCTCAATCAGACTACGTACTGTCAAACTATCTGATAAAAAAGAAAACTCATTCAATTTACATTGAGATGCTAAATAACATAAGTACGCATTATTAACAGTACTCGAAGAATCCAACTCATTGACTAAACGGTAATCCCAGAATCCTTCATCTAGATCTGCTTGCTCAATTTGTGCCAAATACCCTTCAATACCTTTGTCCAAGATTTGTTTACTATCGCGTTCAATTGCTGTTTCTGAAGATCCCGAATAACGTCCCGTTAACAGTGATATGACATACCAACGTTTTACAAGATTCTGAATTTGCGGTTCGGGCATTTTTGACGCTCTTAACTGTAGATATAAAGCATAAGCGAAGTTAAGACTTGTTTGAGAACTAATCAACTTTTTGTTTATAAATCCAGCTGATTGAATGATCGTAATAAACCGCTGGTAGTTAGTTTGATTAAAGAAATCTTCTAGACCTTGTCGTAATTTTTTATAACTTTCTTCTGCAATACTTTGAACATTACGTCTATTTTCAAAGTCACGACCTGAGAGTAAAGCAACTAGATCGCTAAATTTCCCACGATTAAACTGACAAGTATATGCAACACGCAATACATCTATGTAATTCGGCTGATAAAGATCATCCTTAATATTTGCAATCCAACTGATTTTTTTATAGTCATCACTGGTTGCAAAAACTTTATCATTTTGCTGGATAGTTTTATTAAAACTACTTTCTTTTTAAAAGATGGCAAAAATAGTCAATCATTTTGCGTAATCGATTGCCCCCAAAATGCTCATCAGATGCAATCTTAGACATGACAAAATCAGCATTACTAAGTACCACACCCTTCTGATTAATGCGTATAAAGATTTCAGTAACTGTATCAATATCAAGTGATGAGTCTAATTCAATAATACCGATCTGACGATTTTTGATTGCTTTTAATTGCTCAAGCTTGTCTTCAATAAAATCTTCATCCGCATCAGGATTCAGTGCCATATATGCACGTCTAGCCTGAGATATTGAAATATCGCCATTTAGAATTGGTGCAATATTATTTACCCAAATTGGATTGCGTTCGATCGCTGTATTACAGACTTCGAATAATGTCTCATCATTTTTTGCAGTTGGGTTATAGGCTATTCGAATATTCACTTCTTTGTAATCTTTATCTAATACAGCTTGGCCTACAACCGCAGCCGTTAATGCTGTGATGCGTTGTTGCCCATCAATTAAAACTTTTTTTCCAGCAGATAAAGTTCCATCTTTTAGTCGAATATCTGGATTACGCCATGTAATGATGTATCCAACTGGATAACCTTTATATAATGAGTCCATCAAATCACGAACTTTACTACTGGACCATACAAATGGCCTTTGAATCTCAGGAATTGCAATTTCGCCTGATTTGATCCATGAAAGTAATGTATCAATCGGATGTTGATGAACAGAGTATTTAGCCACTTTTAATTTTTCCCAAACTGAAACATGCAATTTTATAAAGTTATAAATTTTAAGCAATTAAATTAAAAAATATCCTTATTCATAGATATTTAGTTAATTATGCTAAAAAGTATAAAGCTTCAATTGTTATTACTCATAATTCATAGAAATGTCACCTAAAGCATTAAGGGATAAATTTGAAAGTAAGGCATAAAATTTTTTGAGAGAATTATATTGAGTACATTTCACTCATATAGTTTTTTACATAACGTCTTATCTCGCTTATTATCGTATTATATATCTTAGATAAAATGTCACTAGAAGTAGTCTTTATTCTTAATGGAGTGGTATGTCAAGCTCAGAAAACAATCTTGAAGAAGCACTTATAGCTAAGCTTGAAGAGTTAAAATATAAAAAAAATAATATTCATGACGTAGACTCACTCAATGCTAATTTTCGAAATAAATTTAATGAGTTAAACCAAGTTCAACTTACTGATGCTGAATTTGAACGCTTATTACAAGAAAATATTAGCTCTGATGTATTCACTTGTTCTCAACGGTTAAGGGAACAGCATGTTTTTGATCGAGAAGATGGGACACCTCTCTACTATACTCTAGTCAACACCAAAGACTGGTGCAAAAATGAATTTGAAGTTATCCGACAGTTTCGTATAAATTCACAGAACAGTCACCATCGTTATGATGTCATTATTTTAATTAATGGCTTACCTTTGGTTCAGATTGAACTCAAAACTTTAGATATTTCACCTCGTCGTGCAATGCAACAGATTGTAGACTATAAAAATGATGTTGGTAATGGTTATACCAATACTCTGTTTGCGTTCATGCAATTATTTATTGTTAGTAATCAAAAGCAAACTTTTTATTTTAGCAATAATCAAGAGCAGCATTTCAATTTCAATGCTGACGAACAATTTTTACCAATTTATCAATGGGCTGATCCTGACAATCGTAAAGTCAATGATTTGCATGAATTTTCGGACAAGTTTCTCAATAAGTGTAAACTAGGAAAAAATGATCAGCCGTTATATGGTTCTAGTCGCGACAGAACAAAAAATCTTGATCATGCGACCTTATCAAATATATGCCGTTGAAGCGATTATCGAAACTATTAAACAAAATCGTGGCAATGGATATATTTGGCATACTACGGGCAGTGGTAAAACTTTAACTTCATTTAAGGCATCAACTCTACTTAAAGATAATCCCGATATCGAAAAATGTCTATTTGTGGTCGATCGCAAAGACTTAGATCGTCAGACACGTGAAGAATTCAATAAATTTCAAGAAGGATGTGTTGAGGAGAACACCAATACTGCTTCATTGGTACGAAGATTACTTTCTACCAACTATAGTAACAAAGTCATTGTCACCACAATTCAAAAGTTAGCGCTTGCTTTAAATGATCAGTCGGATAATCCTAACAAAACAAAAAGTTCACGTTCAAAATCTCCAAGTTTTAAAGAACAATTAAAACCTCTGCAAGATAAAAGAATCGCAATTATTTTTGATGAGTGTCACCGTTCACAGTTTGGTGAAAACCATCAAGCAATCAAAAAATTTTTCCCTAATTCACAGCTATTTGGTTTTACGGGTACGCCTATTTTTGGCAAAAATTCAACGGTGCAACGGATAGATGGAAGAGAGGCAAGTTACGCTGAAACAAAGGATATTTTTCAACAACAGTTACATGCATATACCATTACTCATGCAATCGAAGATCAAAACGTTTTAAAGTTTAATATTGAATATTTTCGTGCAACTCAAGTTGATGAAAATAAACCGATTACAGCTCGTGTGGGTGATCCTATAACCCAAGCAAAAATTGTTGAAGCCATTCTTAATAAACATCATCACGCAACACATGGGCGAAAATTTAACGCCATCTTTGCAACAAGTTCAATTAATGATGCAATTAGTTATTACCATTTGTTTAAGGCAAAACAAGCAGAATTATTAGAAACTAATCCAGATTATCAAGTATTAAATATTGCTTGTGTATTCTCTCCCCCTGCAGAAGGTGATGCTGATGTCAAACAGTTATCTGAAGATTTACCAAATGAGCAATTAGATAACTTAGATAAGCCAAATGAAAAAAAGCAAGCTTTAACTACAATCATCAATGATTATAATGTTCAATTTGGTACCAGTCATAGCTTGTCACAGTTTGATAATTACTATCAGGATGTTCAACAGCGCATTAAAGATCAGAAATATCCAAATAGTCAGGCTTTCCCTCAATCGCAGAAAATTGATATTACAATTGTAGTTGATATGCTGCTAACAGGTTTTGATTCTAAATATCTAAGCACGTTATATGTCGATAAAAATCTAAAATATCATGGTTTAATTCAAGCTTTTTCACGAACGAATCGAGTCTTAAATGATTCTAAACCTTATGGGACAATTATCGATTTCCGAGGCTTGGAGTCTGCTGTCGATGAGTCAGTAAAATTATTTTCTAACTTAGAAAAAGACGATCATGTTAAAGAAATCTGGCTCGTCGAATCAGCAGCACAAGTAATTGCTAAACTTGCTGTTGCTAAACAGAAACTCGATACTTTCATGCAATCAAAAGGGCTACCAACCGCCCCTGAAGAAGTTGTTAATTTACAAGGTGATACTGCAAAAGCTGAATTTATTAATAAATTCAAAGAAATTCAACGCTTACAAACTCAATTAAGTCAATACACAGATTTAAGCGAAGAGCAAACTGAATCTATTAATAATATTATGCCTAAAGATGAATTACGAAGTTTTCAATCTGTTTACTTAGAGACTGCAAAGTATTTAAAGCCAAAGCAAGACAATCCAGATAACGTCTCAGATGATACAGTACAGCAAGTTGATTTTGAGTTTGTCTTATTTAACTCTGCAATGATTGACTATGACTACATCATGAAACTGATTAGTGATTACAGCCATACATCACCTGAAAAAACAGAGTATGACTCGTGAAGAGCTGGTCAATCTAATTAGCAGTGATGCTAAGTTTGTCGATGACGCTGAAGATATCAAAGAATATATATTCAGTTTAAAAATCGGTAAAGGTTTGAGTGTAGAAGATATCAAACGTGGTTTTGAGCAATTCAAACTAGAAAAAACTGACTATGAAATTGAAGAAATTGCTGAAAAATATGGTTTAGAAGTTGAAGCTCTCAGACTATTTGTTGATGCGACACTTGCACGCATGATTTTAGATAATGATCTACTACATGAATTGCTTTCTCCTCTTGGCTTAGGATGGAAAGAACGTAGTAAAACTCGTAAAGCTTTAATACAGGATTTAACTGAACCAATGCAAAAACGTGCCAATGGACGTGAAATTTCTGGGTGGGATGCACATGTTAAATAATCACTTACTACAAAATGATGAAGAACAGTATTTTCCACGAATCCGTTTTCAGGAATTTAAAAAGGATGTAGGTTGGAAAGTTAGGCCTTTTAACTCTTTATTTACGTTTAAAACTACCAATAGTTTTTCAAGAGAATTTTTGAATTACAAATCAGGTAATATTAAAAATATACACTATGGTGATATTCATACTAAATTTTCAACTTTATTCGATATAGAATTAGAAGAAGTTCCATATGTGAATGAAGATGTAAATTTAGATAAAATTTCTGCTGACAATTACTGTCAAGTGGGAGATGTAATTTTCGCTGATGCTTCCGAAGATTTGAAAGATGTTGGGAAACACATCGAAATCATAAATTTGAATAATGAAAAAGTTATATCTGGCACCCATACTTTATTAGCTAGAAAGATAGATAATTCACTTATTACAGGATTTTCGAGCTATTTATTTAGTTCAAGATATTTACGTAAACAAATTCAAAAAGAATCACAAGGTACTAAAGTTCTAGGTATTTCCGCTGGAAGATTATCTGGAATCAAAATATATCTCCCAAATTCAGCAGATGAACAGCGTAAAATAGCTGATTTTCTTTCATCTCTAGATAAGCTTATAGAAAGTGTATCATTCCAACTTAAACTTTATAAAGAACACAGAACAGGCCTTCTACAACAGCTTTTTCCTAAAAATGGAGAAAATTTACCAAAGTTAAGATTGGGAAAATTTAGTCAAGAATGGAAGGACATTGAGCTTTCTGAAATTGCTAAACCAGTTAAGAAAAAAATTCTAATGAAGATGAACTTAAAGTTTTATCTCTTTCTAATGAGCATGGAATAGTTTCTCAAGCCGATTATTTCTTAAAAAGAGTTGCTGGGGATAACACTGATCGATATATCGTTTTACAAAAAAATGATTTTGTATATAACGATCGGATTACCAAGAATTCGACTTATGGAACAATCAAAAGACTTTCTCTGTATAAAAGTGGAATTGTCTCGCCTATTTATAAATGTTTTCGCTTTGAAAAAAATCAAGATCCTATTTTTTGGGAATATTTCTTCGAATCAAAAACCCATGAAAGTGAAATTAAGCAAATCGTAAATGAGGGTGCTAGAGCAGGTCGTTATAATATTTCTATTGATAAATTTTTATCAATAAATGTTATGCAGCCATCTCTGCCAGAGCAAGAAAAAAATTGCTTGCTGCCTTACTTCACTAGATCATTTAATTGCGAACCAAACAAATTATATTGAGCAACTTAAAAAACATAAGACAGGCTTAATGCAACAATTATTTCCAGTAGTTGAGGAAATTTGAGCGTGAGTAATCAAAGAAGTGTTAAAAAATATAAAACTATGAATAGAATAGTTGATCTTTTTAGAAGTGACTTGCAAAGTAAAGATTACATACTCCTTTATGCTTATAACGGTACAGGAAAAACTCGCCTATCAATGGAGTTTAAAAAATAAAGGAAAACAGATAGGAGTAAGAAATGGGACTGGCAAAGGAGATACACTTTACTTTAATGCCTTCACTGAAGATTTGTTTACGTGGGATAATGACTTAGAAGATGATACTAATCGTAAACTTTGTTTAAATAAAGATTCAAAATTCTTTAATGTTTTTGATGAAGAGATTGATTTAGAAAATAAAATTAGAGCGCATTTAATAAAATATGCTGACTTTGATTTTAAGATTCAATATGAACCAGTAAAAGGGCGGAAGTCCGGACTGTCTCTTTCAGTCGAAATGAAATTTACAAACCTAATAACTCTTCTGAATTATCTACTCGTACAGTTGATAATATTAAAATCTCTCGTGGAGAAGAAAATTTATTCATCTGGTGTACATTTTTAGCAATCTGCGAATTAGCTATAGATGGACAAGAAGGCTATGACTGGGTTAACTATATTTATATTGATGATCCTATTTCATCATTAGATGAGAATAATGTGATTGCCATAGCAAGTGATTTAGCTATTTTATTACGTGAAGCACAAGACAATGTCAAAGTACTAATTTCTACGCATCATGGCTTGTTCTTCAATATTATGACCAATGAACTAAAAAAGCATAATCATAAATGCTATTTCCTGTACAAGAATAAACATACAAATGAATACCAGTTACAAACTACTGGCGATACACCCTTTTTCTATCATGTTGCTATGTTAAAAGAGTTACATGAAGCTGCACATGCTATTCCATCTAAACTCTATACTTATCATTTTAATATTTTACGTAGCATTATGGAAAAAACTGCTTCTTTTTTGGGGCTGAAGATTTTTCATTTTGTATGAAAAATCTTGATAATGAGAAACTTTTTTCACGTGCGTTAAACTTGATGAGCCATGGTCAATACTCCGTATATGAGCCACGAAAAATGCTACCAGATAATCAAAAATTATTTAAAGATATTTTAGATGCATTTTTAGAAAACTATCCATTTCAGTTACCTACTCTCGGTGAGGCTGTTCAGCCAGCCACTTCTACATCTACTCAAACAGCTACCCCACAGGAAATTCAGTCATGACCGAACAGGAACAGCAAAAACTTGGTGCCTTACTTTGGGATATTGCAAACCAATTACGTGGCTCAATGAATGCCGATGACTTTCGCGATTACATGTTGTCATTCCTATTCTTGCGTTATTTATCTGCGAACTATGAGGAGGCTGCTGCTAAAGAACTCGGGCAAGATTATCCAAAACCAGTTAAAAATAATGATGGTTTAGTTAAGCAGACATCACTTAATATCTGGTATACCAAGAATGCTGAAGATGTGGCTGATTTTGAAAATAGTATGAGAAGTTTAATTCACTATGTGATTAAACCCGAATACTTATGGAGTAACATTGCAGAACTTGCACGTACTCAACATGAAGATCTACTTAAAACTTTAAATGCTGGTTTTAAATACATTGAAGAACAATCTTTCGCACGTAGTTTTAATGGACTCTTCTCTGAGATTAATCTTAACTCTGAAAAATTAGGTAAAGATTACACGATACGCAATACCAAACTATGTTCAATCATTAGTAGTATTGAAGAAAAGCTTGTTAATTTCTCAACAAATAATGACACATTAGGTGATGCTTACGAATACTTAATTGCACAATTTGCATCAGGTTCTGGCAAAAAAGCAGGTGAATTCTATACACCTCAACCGATATCGACAATTTTATCTCGTATTGTATCTTTAGATAGCCAAGACCCAAGTACAGGTTATAAAAAATCTTTAGATCGGATTTTAGACTTTGCTTGTGGTTCAGGCTCATTATTACTAAATGTGCGTCACCAAGTAAAAGAACATAATGGCAAGGTAGGTAAAATTTATGGTCAGGAAAAAAATATTACCACTTATAATTTAGCCCGTATGAATATGCTATTACATGGCGTAAAAGATACTGAGTTTGAAATATTCCATGGTGATACGTTAGCAAACGATTGGGATATTCTGAATGAACTAAACCCATCTAAGAAAATCACATTTAATGCCATTGTAGCTAATCCACCATTTAGCTTGAAATGGGATACGACCGAAGCACTAGCCAAAGATTTTCGCTTTAAAGATTATGGTTTAGCCCCTAAATCTGCTGCTGATTTTGCATTTCTTTTACATGGTTTTCATTTTTTAGCAGAAGATGGCGTCATGGCCATTATCTTGCCACATGGAGTATTATTCCGTGGAGGCGCTGAGCAAAAAATTCGACAAAAACTTATTGATGATGGTCATATTGATACAGTAATTGGGCTACCAGCAAATCTGTTTTTCTCAACTGGCATCCCCGTATGTATTTTAATCTTAAAACGTTGTAAGAAATTTGATGATGTATTATTTATCAATGCTTCCGATTACTTTGAAAGAGGTAAAAAACAAAACTACTTACGTGAACAAGATATTGAGAAAATTGTTGAAACCTATCAATACCGTAAAGAGGAAGAACGTTATTCTAAACGTGTAAATTTGGATGAGATAAAAAATAAAAATGAATACAATCTTAATATCTCTAGATATATTAATACTTCAGAGGCTGAAGAACAGATTGATTTGACAGATGTTAATCAAAATCTCCAAAAAATTGCTGAGGAAATTAAAAAATCTAAAGATGAACATAATAAATTTTTAAGGGGTCTCGGATTACCAGAGTTACCTTAATCCTAAAATTTCAAGTAGTTGATAAAATTAAACACACCTTCATCCTTAAAGAAGGTGTGTATTTAATAAAACTCCTTATAAAAATCAGTATATAAATTTTTATGTAATACTTTATTCTAATAGTCATATAAAATAAATTTATAATAATATTAAATTTTTAAATATTTTATTATATCTTAAATAAAAAATTACTAACATCAAAATAAACGCTGTTATTTTAAACTGGTTATTTTTAAATAAAAAAATTATATAATGATTTTATAAATGATCTAAATACTATCAAAACTTAAATATTTGTATTGGTAAAAATATAAGTTTGAATAAAGAAAAAACCCCGAAACTTACGTTTCAGGGTTTTTCACGAATTTTGGTGGAGATGGCGGGAGTTGAACCCGCGTCCGCCAGCATTACGCTCGAGAATACTACATGCTTAGATATCGTCTATTGTTTTAACACCTTGTGACCCGACGAACAGGGTACAAGTTGCGATCCTCTAAGTTTGGTATAAAGCCCCGAGGCTTGACTCTATACGGACTTGTGTGCGTGCGCTACGGTCGGGTTCCTAAACCACAAGTATTCTAGGAAGCGGACAAACTGCCCTTAGGCAGCTAGAGCGTAAGTTTCGTCGTTTGCGACTAAAATATGCAAATTTGATTTACGAGAGAAAATGCGCTCTCGGCATGCATCTATGAGTTTCATCACCAGCGTCGAAGCCAATAACATCCCCATGAATGTATGAGCATCATAGCATAACTAAAATAAAATACTGTGCATTTTATCAACAGTCCGCTACTGATGAACATATTTACATAATGGAGAGCCTTTTGTTTTTTTCAGGGGCCCATAAAAAAAGCTGCCAAACATGACAGCTTTTTTTAAAGTGTGGTCTATAAAGCACCATTGCCTAGCACAATACCTTCACGGCGTGGGTCTACCCCACCTGCGTATTTACTTTGATTATTAATGTTTACTTTCATAATCGTTGAAATACCACTAGTTTGTGCAGTGTTGGCAACGCCATGCCCTTTACTTTTAAGCCTTCAATCAAATCAAGCAAAGAAAGCTGCACATTCGAGCTATCCACATTGGTGTTTTTACTATTGGTCGCGCCAAAGTTTACAAGCGAGGTGGCCTGCTGTGCATTTAAGTTCCAGTCCAATGCACCCACCAAAGTTTTAACCACATATTGAATAATGGTACCGCCACCTGGTGAACCTGTTGCCATATAGAACTCATCTGGCGTGGTGCCTTTAAACACTAAAGTTGGCGCCATAGTACTCCGTGGGCGTTTGCCACCTTCTACACGGTTAGCAACCAGTGCCCCAGTGCTATCAAGCGGGTTGGCGCTAAAGTCAGTTAACTGGTTTGACAGCAAGAAACCATCCACCATGTGGAATGAACCCATGCTCGATTCAACAGTCGATGTCATTGAAACCACATTGCCATAGGCATCTACAATTGTGAACTGAGTTGTTCCGTGTTCAACAGTGGTGTCGACACCCGGAAGCTGGATTGAAATTACCCGCTGGTGCAATGCCCATACTTTGATTCGGGTTAATCAGTGCTGCACGTTGTTTCAAGTAATTTTTATCAATAAAGCTTGTAATATCCCTGTGCTGGTAAAGCGACAAAATCAGTGTCTGCCACATATTTATCGCGGTCGGCGTAGGCCAAACGCTCTGCCTCAGACACTAAATGCACACCCATCACATCCGGCACACCACCTTCATTTTCAGGGTTTTTAGGTGGATAGAGCGACATATCAAAGTTTTCTAAAATACCTAACGTTTGCGCAACCGCAATTCCTCCCGAAGATGGAGGTGGCATGGTACACACATAGTAACGGTCACGGTACGTCGTACAAATCGGGTCGCGTTTTTTAACCTGATAGTTCGATAAATCCTGCAAGGTCATCAAACTTGGGGTAATTGGAGTTCGTGCTGGGTCATCCCCCATCGTCTGGCCTGCTTTTGCCACAATGGCTTGTGCAATCGGCCCCGTGTGCAGTGCATTTGCGCCTTGCGTGGCAAGTGCTTCTAGGGTTTTTGCGTAGGCTTTATTGGTCATGGTTTCACCAACTTTGCGTGGTGAACCATCTGTGTAGAAATAAGTTGCCATTGCATTTGCATCAAGCGCCAAGCTGTTTGCATTACTTGCAATCGCATCTGCTAAACGGCCCGGAATGCGGAAACCGTTGTCAGCCAAACCAATCGCTTTACCAAAGAGTTGGTTCCACTTAAGCTTGCCATGTTCTTTTTGTGCTTGTTCTAGCAAACGCATCACACCCGGCACACCAATCGAGCGACCACTACGGCGCGCGCTTGGCACTGGTGCAGGTGAATTTGGGTCATATATATCTTGGCGAATTAAATAATATTCATTGGCTGCGGCTGGTGCAGTTTCACGGCCATCATACGCCGTGACTTTTTTGGTTTTGGCGTCGTAATACATCATAAAACCACTACCCGCAATCGTGCTCGACTGTGGTTCAACCAGACCCAGCACCGCTTGTACCGCAACGGCGGCATCGACTGCACTACCGCCTGCTCTTAAAACATCACAGCCCGCTTTTACTGCAAGTGGCGTGTTTGCCACCACCATATATTTATCTGCGTATTTAACGGTGTTACCGAGTCTATAACCCGATGCACCCTCAGGCGCGGCTGGGTCACCATTTTGATTTGAACCGACCACCACGCTTGAACCGTCTTGTGCCAGTTTGCTACAACTGGTGGGGTCATTATCTACAATTAAATTGGGTGGGGTTGTATTTGAATCATCCTTGGGCTGATCTGACGAGGAGTCATCTCCACATCCTTGTAATAAACCAACTGCTAATAAACTACTGAACAAAAATGAATATCTTTTATTCACGTGATAACTCCAATATATACGCCTGCCTATCCATGCAATTGCCATGCAAGCTTCTTTGTTTTCAGGTATTAAGTTTTTTTAATCTTTGATAAAAATAAGGTTTTATAATATTGAATGTTTAAGGGCGATTTATCCTGTGCCCTGTCTGATGCCTCCTTGCTTGATATCACACTCTTTTATAACTGATTTGCCCGATTCTGGCATGCTTTATTTCTCTAAATACAGGCAAAATCTGCCATTTGCAGATGCAGTTTACTTTTTAATGGACCTAAAAAAAGCACCTCCGGAGAGATGCTTTTGATGTTTAGTGAGAAGGCATTCCGCCGGCGTCCCCTTTGGGTTTTGGACACAGCCAAATGACCAGCCCCGCAAAGACAAACACCATCGCAAACAGCAAAAATACATGGTTTGCCGACATGGTAATCGCTTCTTTATCGACAAGGTTTGAAATGATTCCCAACGTCGAGTCAGCCGTAAAACCATTTTGCAAAAGGTTATTTTGAACTTCGGCAGTATTTAGGTTTGACACCATTTCACTACGTGCAACTTTAGCGTGGTCATCCCAAACGGTGACTGCAATTGAAGCACCAATTGCCCCTGCCATAGTTCTTAAAAAGTTCATTAGACCCGCAGCAGATGCAATTTCTTGCTGAAGCACAGAACCCAGTGCAATGTTCGACAGTGGAATAAAGAAGAACGGCACAGCAAAGCCTTGTAGGATTTGTGGCCAAGCCAGTGCCATAAAGTCGGCATCTGTGGTCCAGAACGCCCGCATTAAGGTCACAGCACCCAGTAAAACTCAAGCCGAAGCTTGCAAGCGCACGTGGGTCATGTTTGGTCGAAAGCTTTGCCACAATCGGTGACATGGTCAAACTACCAAAGCCCATGGTTGCGGTTAAATAGCCGGCCCATGTAGCGGTGTAGGAAAGGTTCATTTGCAGCCACTGCGGAATCAGTACAATACTGCCAAAGAACGCTCCAAAACCGAGTGACAGCGCTAACACTGAAATAGCAAAGCCCCTATGCCTAAAGACTTTGACATCTACGACGGGGTGCTTGTCGGTCAGCTCCCATATGAGGAATACCACAAAGCCAATGACGGCGGTTAAAGCGAGTAGCACAATGCTGGTGCTGTTAAACCAGTCTCGTTCGTGCCCTAAATCAAGCATGAGCTGTAGCGCACCAATCCACAGTATTAACAAACCTAAACCGACGGTGTCGATTCTTAAAGAAATGGTTTCTGTTTCGGCTGGTTTGAGCAAACGGATTGCCGCTAAAACACAAATAATGCCGACCGGAATGTTAATAAAGAAAATCCAGTGCCAAGACAGGTTATCACTAATCAGACCACCTAAAATTGGACCTAAAATTGGCCCAACGACGGTCGTCATTGCCCAGAGGCCCATCGCCTGCGCATGTTTTTCTTTAGGGAAAATACGCATGAGCAAGGTTTGGCTGAGTGGCATAAGTGGGCCACCGCATAGACCTTGTCCAATACGGAAAAACACCAGCATGCCTAACGAGTTTGCTAAGCCGCACAAAAAAGAAAAAATGGTAAAACCAATCAGGCCAAAAATAAAAACCCGAACGGTTCCAAAACGGCCCGCAAGCCAACCCGTTAAGGGTACACAAATGGCTTCTGCAACTGCATACGACGTGACGACCCACGTCCCTTGTGTACTTGAAACAGCAAGGTTACCGGTAATGTGCGGTACAGATACGTTGGCAATGGTCGTATCGAGCACGACCATAAAGTTCGACAAGGCAATAACAAACGCTGCCAGTAATAAACGGCCACCGCTTAGTTCGGCAAAAGGTGTTTGCGTTTTCATAAGCGTTTACTTCGCAGATAAGTCGACTTTTGCTTCCATCGACAAGCCAACACGCAGTGGGTGTTCAGCAAGTTCTTTCGGGTCAAGTGCAATACGAACCGGTAAGCGTTGAACCACTTTAATCCAGTTACCTGTTGCGTTTTGAGCCGGAATTAAGGCAAAGGCAGAGCCTGTACCACCAGAGAAGCCCATCACTTTGCCGTGATATTCAACGTCATCGCCATATAAATCTGAAGTAAGTGTGACGATTTGACCCGGACGGACTTTTTTCAACTGACTTTCTTTAAAGTTCGCATCTACATATAAATCGTTGAGCGGCACAATCATCATCATGCTGGTGCCGGGCGCAACACGTTGTCCGACTTGAATATTACGACGAGCCACTACGCCATCAACTGGCGCACGGATTACGGTACGTTCCAAATCAAGCTGAGCTTGTTCAACATGAGCTTGTGCAACTTGTACATCAGGTGTTGAAACTTCATTTACACCCTGAATTAAAGCTTCATTTGCAGCTAAGGTGCTTTCGGCAGCTTTACGGCTTGAAGATGCTTGCGCCAAACCTGCTTGGGCAAGCTCTAGCCCAGCTTTGGCTGTTTCAACTGCACTTTGTGCTTTAGTGAGTTCTTCTTTAGATACTGCACCAGACGCGGCAAGTTGCGCACGGCGGTTCAGCTCTAAAGCAGCTCTGTCGTAGTCAGCCTGTGCTTGAGCAACTTGCGCTTTAGCACTGTTAATTTCGTCGGCACGAACCACAACTTGAGAGTTTAAAGAACTACTGTTTGCCGCAGTTTGTTTGTATTGGCGTTTTGCTTTGGCGAGTTCTGCCTCAGCTTGCGCCAGTGCAATTTTGGCATCACGATCATCAATACGAACCAGCACATCACCACGATGTACCGTTTGGGTGTCTTTTACCACAACCTGAGCGACCTGCCCGCTTACCATTGAGGTGATTTGAGCAGTTTCTGCACCGACATAAGCATTATCCGTACTCACGGAATGATTTAAAAATAATGCCCAGATTGCATATAAAATAGCGGCGATCAATAAAATCAGCGCAAAAAAACCAAGAAATTTTTTACGCTTGTTTTGATTGTTGTCATCCGAGGCAGATGTGGTTGGCAGTGTTTCTTCTACATTGCTTTGTGCATCAGTCATGGTATGTTCCTAAAGATGGGTTGGCTTTGCCATCAATCTCGCACTACATCCTGTTATAGATTTTTATTTTTCTATAAACAAGACATACCGCATTGTCAAAAGGAGCTAATTTTAACGCTAAAACCTCACCATATGAGAATAAAAAAATACAACTAATGCGTTCGTTTTAATTAAATTGATGTTTATCTCAAAGTTTTTATCAAATATTCTTTTTTTTAATTAATAAAAAAAGCGCACATGGCGCTTATAGAAGTAAAAAATAATGAATTAATAGGCGTATGAAGCAATACCCGCAGCAATTGCTTTGCCTTCATCATTAACCATCGTCATACGCATGGTGCAGCCCTTGCGACCTAAACGCAGAACTTCGGCACGTGCAATAAAATATTTACCACGCCCTGGCGCCAAATAATCTACACGCATGTCGACTGTTGCCAAGCGAGTTACCTGTTTAATGGTTTCAGTCAAAGTTTCCGGCGTTGAACGGCGATATAGGTGTTCCATTGCCACAATACCGCCAATACTGTCGAGCAAAGTTGCCGCGACCCCACCATGCAAAACCTGAAAAGCCAAATTGCCAATCAGGTCGGGTTGCATTTCAACATAACCTTCAATGTGTCCATCGACCACACGCATAATCATTCCACTATGCTTAAAAAATGGACAGCTATTAAATGCCTTACATAATTGGTTGAGAACCACATTTAGGTCAGTTTTTGCACCTAAATGAATACTCCCAGTCCAATTTTTCTTTTCATCACTCATACGTTGCCTAAATTCAAAAGCATGATAAACACCCATAATTTTGTACAAAACCAGCATTATGGGGCTACAATACAGCAGTCGGTTGACAGTAATGGAATATCCGCCAACCTAATCCTAGTGTAATACCGAACATCGAGATTGTTATGACTTATACGTTCAATCGTCCTGCATTTCCAGCCACTCGCATGCGTCGTATCCGTAAAAATGATCAGTTGCGTGCGATGGTTAGCGAAACACAGCTCACCACAAATCATTTGATTTATCCAGTATTTGTATTACCGGGACAAAATCAGACCCAAGATATTCCAAGTATGCCAAACATTCAGCGTTTGTCGGCAGATTTATTACTGAAAAAAGCTGAAAGACTTCTGGAATTGGGCGTATCAAAACTGGCTCTGTTTCCAGTTACCCCTCAAGAAGATAAAAGCCTGACCGCAGAAGCTGCATGGCATGAAGATGGTTTAGTCCAAACCACGTGTCGTTTACTTAAAAAAGAATTACCAGAAATGGTGTTAATTACTGATGGTGCCCTCGACCCGTACACCACGCATGGTCAAGACGGCATTATTGATGACACTGGCTATGTGCTGAATGACGAGACCGTAGAATGCTTGATTAAACAAGCTTTAAGTCATGCGGAAGCAGGTGCCGAAGTGATTGCACCAAGTGACATGATGGATGGTCGTATTGGCGCTATCCGTCAGGCTTTAGAAGCCAATGGTCACATCTATACCAACATCATGGCCTACTCTGCAAAATATGCATCTAGCTTTTATGGTCCATTCCGTGATGCTGTTGGCTCTGCATCCAACCTTAAAGGTGGTAATAAATATAACTACCAGATGGACTTTGCCAACCGTGCCGAAGCACTACATGAAATCGCGCTTGATATTCAAGAAGGTGCTGACATGGTGATTGTAAAACCGGGCATGCCATATCTGGACGTGGTACGTGAAGTGAAAGATACCTTTGGTGTTCCGACATTCATTTATCAAGTCAGTGGTGAATACGCGATGTTAGCGGGCGCAATTCAAAATGGCTGGTTATCAGACTCAGTGATTTTAGAATCACTCATGTGCTGCCGCCGTGCAGGTGCAGATGGGATCTGGACCTACTTTGCAGAAACTGCTGCTCAAAAACTCAAGGAAATGAACTAAGTTCGCAGAGAAAGGATAACACTGCATGCATATTGCAATCATTGGCGCGGGCATAAGTGGATTGATGTCTGCGCTGGAGTTGGTTGAACAAGGCTGTACCGTCAGCATTTTCGATCAACAACAAGCGGGACAAGCAGCCTCATGGGCTGGCGGAGGAATTCTTTCTCCGATGTACCCTTGGCGCTATGTGCATGCAGTGAACCAACTCGCTCAATTTGGTAAATCATCTTATCAAGCATGCAACCAAAAACTCTCCCCTGTTACAGGCATTGATTTTGAAATTCATGACACAGGCATGTTGATTTTTGATGAAGAAGATTTTGACGTTGGTCTTTCTTACGCTGAGCAACATCAAGAACCTATGCAACGCTGCGAATATTTACAGCGAGATGCCTTAGAGCAAGTTAATCCACATATTTCCGATCAGTTTCAACAAGCCATCTATTTCCCTGAACTGTCCAATATTCGCAACCCGCGTGTATTACAGTCACTCATTGTCTATTTAAAACAACATCCAAATGTTGAGTTTTTTGAACACTCTGCTGTCAAAAAATTGATTCAACATGGCGATGTTATACAAGCCTTACAAACCGAAGATGGTCGCAAACATACAGCAGATCATTTTGTAATAACTTCGGGTGCTTGGAGCCATTACTGGAACTCACAATTACAACTCGAAATTCCAGTCGAACCTGTTCAAGGGCAAATGCTGTTATTTAAAACACCTGCGAACTGGTTACCCACCATGTGTATGAATCGGGTGATGTATTTGATTCCACGTATGGACGGTCATATTGTTTGTGGTTCTAGCATGGCACATCGCGGTTTTGACACCGCTACCGATGAAACCACCCAGTACAATATTTTAGAAGCATGTCTGGACATGGTGCCTGAACTGGCGGATTTCCCGATTGTAAAACGCTGGGCAGGTCTCAGACCAAGTTCGCCAAATGGTGTTCCATACATTGGCAAAATGCCTGAAATGGACAACCTCTGGGCAAACTTTGGTCACTTTAGAAATGGGTTATGCATGGGCGCAGGCTCTGCACAATTGCTTCGTCAGCTTATGCTGAATCAACCTACCTTAGTTGATGCTAAAGCATATTCCCCAGAGCGTTTGAAAATCACTTCAACAGCATAACTTGAATAAAGTATGTACCCTAAAAACATCATATAGAATCAATTACCTAAGGTGCTTGTGCTAAAAGTCACTCACAGCCTGCCCATACTTCAAATAGATATGGTTTGCAATTAATTCACTATCTTCTCTGCCATACGCTGTGCCTGCTTTCCATAAAACCAATAGGTAATTAAATAAAGTGGGATCGCTAACATTAAAAGCATAATGAGCATAATGCTTAAAAACTGAGGCTGTTTTAAATAAAGCATAAAGTTTTGCAAAATCTCTGGGTCTTTTCTTGCAAATAAAAACAAGCCAAATAAAACACCACACAAGTTATAGCCCCAAAAAATCAGGGTAAAACCTAAAGTAAATTTCTTTTTTTCTTGTGCAGTCGGTGCACGGCGTTCTTTCTTTAAAAATTTAAACAGGACAAAAATCATTGCGCCTAAATATGGAACGGCTGTTAAAATACCACCTATACTCGCTGGTAATAGTGCTGCAACTACACCTACAATTAAGGTGAGTCCTATACATAAAGCAAAAAACCAGAGAAAGTAAGAGCGTAATTTGGTCATCTTTTTGCCTAATTTATGGGTTCAAAAATTAATTATAAATTTTTTTCGATTTTTTTTCATTTTTCTGTCAACCAATTCTAATCTCTTGACGTTATATAGGGTAATAAGGTCGCAGCAACCGAATACTTCCTTTGCACGGCATCCGCAAAATTGTTTCGGTGACCTTTCATTACGACTCTTTCTTACCTTCAGATTTGGTTTTGTTAGCAGCCTGAACCCTTGATGAAGTTTTTGACCGACGATTCTCTCATCACTCGAATCGTCGGTTTTTATTTTCTGGTACTTTCATTTATTTTACGCTCTGCATACACAATAAGTCTTTCTTGGTGATAAGCGCTATGCGTATACTTTTTACACCATAAAAATATGATTTAAATAATATGAACAGCATTGCCTATTTTGAAATTCAGTCTTCAAACCCAGCCCGAGATGCAGAGTTTTATCATATTGTATTTGGGTGGCAATTTAAATTAGATGAAAATTTACCCATTGAATATTACCGTATAGAAACACCCTCAATTATGGGTGGTCTCTTAAAACGTCCAGCACAAACTCCTCCAATGGAATATGGCACCAATGCATTTACCTGCACCATTCAAGTCGAAAATTTTGATGAAGTTGCTGCAAAAATTTTAGCGCAAGGTGGCATTGTGGCAATGGATAAATTCGCCATTCCCGGTCGTGCTTGGCATGGCTATTTTGTCGATTTAGATCACAACGTTTTTGGTATTTTCCAAGTCGATGAAAATGCAGCTTAAAGATCTTATTTAACGACTCTATTTATTTTCTAATTTATAGCCACCGCCTTTTTATCGGTGGCTATTTACTATTTATTCTTCGGCAAAGCTAAAACTGGCTTCACAAGTAATCGGAAAATTAACCGAGTTGGCAATCATACACTCATGATGCGCCTCTTCATGCAATTTTGCTGCAAGTGCTTGGTCTGCACCTTTTTCCAAAACAACCGCAGGCTTTAAAATAATGTGAGTAAAGTGACCACGTTTGACTGGATCAGCATCCTCCATAAATCCAAGTGCATGGTCGACATAACTCAGCACATGAATATGATTGACTGCGCATAGGTGTAAATACCAAAGTTTATGACAAGCTGATGCTGATGCAACTAATAAATCTTCTGGGTTCCATCTGGTCATATCACCTAAATAAGCTGGGTCTGATGAACCTTGAATGGTGATCTTTTGCGGATGTTGAATACTAAAGTCCCGTTTATATGAGCGATAAGATGAAGTTCCTGTTCCTGTGTTGCCTTCCCATTGTATTTTTACTTCGTACTCATGAATGGTCATTTTTGTCTCAAAGTTATTTATTTGAGTTGATATTAACAAAACAAAAATTGGAATAATAAAATTAATTTAGATTGAATTTGAGGCTTAAATATCGAACGCTTTAAAATGTCTTTATAAAATCTCCTGCTAATTTATGCTAACGTATCTGTGTTTATCTTGGCTTGATGTCTGTTTCTATGTCCGTACATTTTCTACATACTTCTGACTGGCATTTGGGGCAGTTTTTTTATAATCATTCACGACACTACGAACACCAACAATTTTTAAGGTGGTTGCTCACTCAAATTCAAGAAAAACAACCGCATGCCCTGCTCATTGCCGGCGATATTTTTGATGTGATTAATCCAGGCTCGCAAGCCCAAAAACAACTCTACCAATTTTTAGCAGATGCACATCGCCTTGCACCACACATGCAAACCCTCATGATTGCCGGTAATCATGACTCAGGCTACCGTATTGAACAAGTCGAACCTTTATTAGAAAAATACAATGCAAAAACCGTGGGCGTGGTTCGCTGGAATGAAGATAAAACTCTAGATCTCGATCGTCTGCTTTTACCTATTTATAATCAAAATCAAGATATTGTGGCGTGGTGCCTTGCCCTACCTTTTTTACGCTCGGCTGAAATTACGGGCTTTAATGAACATACCACCAATAGCAAAAATGCGATTGCCTATTTACATGAGCAACTGATTTCTGAAGCTAAACGTCGTAAAACACCAGAGCAAGCGCTGATTTTGATGTCGCATGCGCATATGCAAGGTGGCGAAACTTCTGACTCTGAACGTCCAATTATTATTGGTAATGAAGAGGCGCTTTCAACGACTTTGTTTGAAGGTGCAATTGATTATGTGGCTTTAGGGCATTTGCATAAACCACAAAAAGTGGGTCAGCCGCACATTCGTTATAGCGGCTCACCTATTCCACTTTCTTTTAGTGAAATTAACTATAAACACCAAGTAGTTGAGGTCAAAATTGACCCTACTCAAGACACGAATAACCGTTTGCAATTTGAAGCCGTAGAAATTCCACGTTGTATTCAGTTACACCGTATTCGTGGTGAATTAAACGATGTGCTGCAACAACTCAAAGCTTTGCCAAACGGTGTTATTGAAAATATTGACCACCGTGAATATGTCGATATTGAATATTATAGTTTAACGCCACCACAGCCTAATTTACGCCAGCAGTTTGAAGCCGCATTGCCACCTGATCGCTATCGTTTAGTGCGTATTTCACGTCAATATGTGAGCCAAGATGCTTCGGACACAGATACCTCTCAGCACATTGCACTTGAACCACCCACACCAGAAAAACTCTTTCAAAATATTTGGGAAAAACAAGGTTACAGTGCCGATGATGCAGTCTTAAAAGATTTTCTGAGTCTAGTACAAGAAGCACAAAAACATCTTGAAAATAATGCAACACCTTAAGGACATGTCATGAAAATTTTATCTATTCGTATAAAAAATCTGGCATCTCTTTCTGATGAACACTTTATTGATTTTGAAAGCGCACCTCTAGCTCACGCAGGCTTAATTGCCATTGTCGGGAAAACTGGTGCAGGTAAGTCGACCATTTTAGATGCCATGTGCCTCGCCCTGTTTAATCGCGTTCCTCGCCTTAAAGACAGCGATGGCAAATTAAAAGATGTCGATGGTTCAGAGTTACTCACTAATTCGCCTTTAACTGTTTTACGCCGCGGTACAGGACATGGTTTTGCTGAACTTTGTTTTATTGCTCAAGATCAAAAACGCTATTTAGCACGCTGGGAAATTAAACGTGCGCGTGAAAACCCAAGTGGTAAATTACAAAGCGTGCAACGCCACTTAAAATGTCTGACCGACGGTGTCGTGCTTGCTGACAAAGCCAAAGCAGTGGATGAAAAAGTTAAACAAATTACCCAGCTTTCATTTGAACAATTTACTCGTGCTGTGTTACTCGCCCAATCCGAAGTCACGGCGTTTTTAAAAGCACGAGACAGCGAACGTGGTGAATTACTTGAATATCTAACAAACTCCAGCATTTTTGCCAAAATTGGTGAACTGGCTTTTCGTAAAACAGCAGATATTGCTAAACAGCGTAAACAGCTTGAAGAGTTCTTAGGCCACATTGAAATTTTGTCTGATGGAAGAGATTGCTACCTTAACCGAGCAATATCAGCAAGCTGAACAAAATCATCAACAGTTAGAACAACAAAAAAATGTTTTAGATAAACAACAACAATGGTTTGAGCGTAAAGCGAAACTTGAAGCAAGAAGTTCAAGCTAAACAGCAACAGTTTCAAAATCAGCAAAACCATCATCAACAACTTGCGGGTGAACGTGAGCAATTAAAACGGCTCGAAGTTTTCTCTGAAATACGATCACAGGTCTTTCAGCAGACTCAAAATTTACAAACCCTACAACACCTTGAACCGCAAATTCAGCAAGCTCAAATTAAGTTTAATGATTTGGCTCAAATTTTTGAAAATGGACAAAAACAATATCAATCAGCAGAACAAGAACTTAAACAAACACTAGACTTTGAACAACAGCATCAACAGGCATTAAATCAAGTTCGGCAGTCCATTCAAGAACGTTCATTTATTGCCGATGAATATAAAAAGTGCAAAGAAAAAAGAAATGCGCTAGAACAAAAACTGAATCCCTTGCAACAACAGCAAAACACGGTTCAACAACACATTGCACAGCTTCAACAAAGCCAAACTCTTCTCCAACAGCAGCTTACCCAGACTCGGCAATACGCCGTATTAGACAAAGGCCTTTCAGCACATTTGCATCAACTTGGGCAATTTATTCAAAACTACGAAGTCGATTGAACAACAGCTTGGAAACCCTACTCTTGCTCGTCAAAAGCTATTAGAAACTAAAAGTGAACTTGAACAATTGACGGTTTCTGTGGGCACAGTTGAACAAATTGAGTCAAAACTTGAACAACAGCGTAAAGATAAAGAACAAAAACTTGCTCAAATTACTCAGCTAGATCTTATTCAACAGAAAATTAAAATTTATCATGAGCTATATGCTGAGCTTCAGCAGTTCACCGAAAAACATACTCAAACTTCAGCTCAAGAACAACAGCTTAAAACCGTTTGCCAATTGGCTGAGCAAGATTACCAAACAGCAAAAACTGAACGTGAAAAATTACAACAAATGTTGCAACAGCAGCGTTTATTACATACAGAAAATATTGAACAGTTACGGGCCAATCTTAAAGAAGATGAAGCTTGTTTAGTCTGTGGCAGCACGCATCATCCCTATCGTAGTGATGACAGCGCAGTTTCTAAGGCTTTGTTCGATCTGCAACAGCAACAAGAACAGCAGGCTGTGGCACTAGAGCAAACTCAATTTAATGCATGGCAAAGCCAACAACAAACACTCACTCAATGTCGTGCCGAGCTTGAACAAGTTCAGAAATATCTAGCTCAACTTCAAGCAAAACAGACGAGTTTACAGCAAGATCTTGTTCAGCAATTAAGTCTCAACCAATTCCACATTGATCTTGCTCAACCTCCAGAACAAATCTTACAAACACTTAGCGAGCTTAGACAAGCCGCACAAACTGCGGTTAGTTCATTTGACTCAGAAAACTTGCGTTTAACCCAAGCGGTTAAGCAGTACAATCAATTGGTTCAATATATTCAGCGTAACGAAAGCCTGCTCAATACAGCCCAGCAATGGCAACAGCAAGTTCAGCACATTGTTCAGTGCTTATCTGAGTTTGATCAGCACGCATGGCAGCAGTCGAGTAGCCAAACGGCTAAGCAGACTTGGTCTATTCTTGATGCACGTGCTAAGCAACTTGAACAACAAGAACAGCTTTCACAGCGTTTTGAACAGCAACAACAAGAACTTAAAATGCTGACAGCTAACCTTGAGCAAATGACCAAACAAATTAATGAGATCGACCAAAATCTCAAAGACATTACACTCAAGGGTCAACAAAATAATGAAAAAGCAGTATCGCTTATTCAACAAATGACTGGCCTTTCAGACATTAAACCTTATGAATGGTTAATTGAGCACGATGCCAAACGCCAGCATCAACAAACTGCTTATCACGAAGCTAAACAACGTTTCGAACAAACCAGACAGCACTTTGAGCAGCAAAAACAAGCGCTAGATCAACTTAAACATCAACATCAACACACCGAGCAACATCAACAGCAGATTAATGCGCAAATTGAAGACTGGTTAAAAGCCCATGCTGATTTTCAAGCATCTGATCTTACGGCGCTCATACAGATTAATTCAGCCCAAGAGCAAGATATTCGTAACCGTCTTAATCAAGCAGAACGCCTATTAAGTGAAACCTCTTCTGCACTCAAAACCATGCAAGAGCAGCTCACCGAACATTTGCAAACGCAACCTGATATTGAACATGAAAAACTTTTGGACCTTATTCAGGAAAATATTGCAAAGCTCAAAGCCCAACTCGAATTGCGTGACCAGCTTAAGCTTAAGCTCGAAGTACATCAGCAGAACTTAGCCAAACAACAGAAATACGCTCAGCAAATTCAAAATATTCAACAGGAAGAACATCGCTGGAGTAAAATTTCAGGTCTGATTGGTGATGCAAAAGGTAAAGAATTCCGTGACTATGCCCAGCAATATCATTTAGATATTTTAGTGGAACATGCTAACCAGCAACTAGCGATGCTTTCTCAACGCTATACATTAAAACGACTTGACCAATCTTTAAGTCTCGCCATTATCGACCACGATATGGACGGTGAAATGCGTTCTGTTTCATCTTTATCAGGCGGTGAATCATTCTTAACTGCCCTCGCCTTATCTTTAGCCATTGCCAATATGGCCTCAGGTTCAATGAAAATTGAATCTCTGTTTATTGATGAAGGTTTCGGCACTTTAGATGCATCTTCTTTGCACATGGTGATGAATGCTTTAGATCAATTACAAAATCAGGGCCGCCAAGTCATTCTCATTTCACACATTCAAGAAATGCATGAGCGTATTCCTGTACAAATTCAAGTGAAACCACTTGGTGCTGGCGCAAGTACGATTGAAGTCGTGGGTTAAACTCTAACTCATCAATTTTTCAGGATCTAGATCTTGTCATACGCCACTTGCATCTGATCACAAAATGACTTCATTTCAATCACCGACTTTTGAAAGCCATCTAGTGTTGCATCAAAACTTGGATATTCCTTTGCAAATTCCTGATCAAACTGTTTCTTATATTTTTTATTATTATTAAACATCTTCACAATTTCCTGCTGATTCACACATGTCCAATGTGCATCCGATACACTTTCCTCATCAGATTCAGCTTTACTTTCTTCTGTCAATTTTGCAATCAAAAACATAAAAGTTTCTTTAAAATCTTGATATGTTTTATGCTCAGAAATAACTGCTTTTTCAATCTCAGGTGTGGGTGTTGCATTGCTAGATATACATGTAACAACAATTAAAACAGTCAATAAAAATTTTGCGATATTCATTTATATTCCTAAATTTTAAATAATAGAGGCTAGATTATCTTCTGCTCAATGATCATTAATAGATCAAAATATATATAATTTTAAAAGTATTATCAAAACTCTTAATCTTTCATGAGAAAACCCCTTCAAAATAATGAATCTTACAGGAGTTTTCTCATCTATTGTTAACTCTTATCAGCAGGGAAAGCCTTAGGTGGCGGTGCATATTTAGAAGATTTATCTTCCTCATCTGCATTATTTGAATCAGGTGATTGGACTTGATAAATCGCTGTTCCAATAATGCCTGTATTCTGAACTGAACCATTATCTGAATTCGCTGCATAAGCATCTTCAGGCTTACTAAATGTAAAGGAAGCAACAGCAGAGTCACTCTTACGAAAACCCTCTATTTTAATCTCACTATGTGGATGTAATACATAACCTGCATTATTTCGGGAAGCCGCACTGCCATTTAAGACATCAATACCGTCAACACTTGCCACCACTTCATAGATATTATCAGTATGATTTTCATATTTTAATTGATAGCTTTGACCATCATTACCCGAAAGAAAATAATTTTGACCATCACGAAACAAAGCAAATGTTTGATCTGCATCATCGACAATAGAGAAACTAATTTTCCCCGCAAGCAATGCAATACTATTTACTGTTTTACCTTCATATTGTTTATTGGCATAACGAACTTGTGATTCAGCAATTGGCTGGTCTGATAACCGAGCTAAATTTACTTCAGAGACATGTGATGTAATCTCATCTCCCCATTTTGTTCCTAGTTTTTCATCTACACTCACTTGAGTATTCTGATCAGTTGATTCCGAAGTAATATCGCTTTGTTTCTTACTACACGCTGCTAAAAATAAGCATAATATAAAAGATATTAAAAAATAGAGTTTTTTCATTCTAAACCTGGTCCTAAATTCGGTTTTTTATCGTTGTAAAAAAATTTATTCATTTATACCAACAAGTATAAATGAATAAAAAACAATTTCAAATTTATACGCTTTGTTTCTACAGCAGAGCTATTTTATATAATTTTAATTTCTACTGTATATAGAAAATAAATTCAGATTATTTTGAATAGTCTCTAGCACCGAACAAAGCAGTTCCCACACGCACCATGGTTGAACCTGCGGCAATTGCAGCATCTAAATCACTCGACATTCCCATACTTAAAGTATCCCAATGTTCCGGGTAAGTATGTTTTTCTTTCACCGCATCAAACAAGTTCTTAGCATCTGCAAAAGCGGGAGTATTGTTAGGTGCAGGAATTACCATCAAACCACGTAATTTGATTTTTGGTAATTGGCTAATTTGAGCAACTAACTCGGCAACCTCATCTGGTACACAACCATCTTTACTATCTTGCCCATCAATATTCACTTGCAAACAAATATTAAGTGCCGTTTGATCGTCACCACGTTGATTAGACAGTCTCTCTGCAATAATCAAACGGTCTACACCATGTACCCAATCAAACTTTTCAGCTAAATGTTTAGTCTTGTTTCGCTGAACATGACCAATAAAGTGCCATTCAATTTCTAAATCTTGTAAAGCTTCAATTTTTTCTAAAGCTTCTTGCAGATAGTTTTCGCCAAATGCTCTTTGCCCTGCTGCATACATTTCACGCAAACTTTCACTTAGATGTGTTTTCGATACGGCTAAAAGTTGCACAGTTTCAGGCGCACGTTGAGCATGTTCACAAGCACGTCGGATTTGCTGTAATACGTGCTGTCGCGCATCTTGCAGGTAATTCATTGACAAGGTTCTCATTTTCAAAAAACTTTTTTGCTTTTCACCTAAAGCGAAGTGTTGGTAAGCCTCGGTGAAAGCCGTATATTATTCTACAAAATAATGACATATTTTGATTTAATTGGGGAAATTATGGATATTACAGAGCTACTCGCTTTCTCTGTGAAAAATGGCGCGTCCGATTTACATTTGTCTGCTGGCATGCCACCAATGATTCGCGTGGATGGAGAAGTCCGCCGCATTAACCTTCCAGCTCTAGACCATAAAGATGTTCACCGTCTGGTCTATGACATCATGAATGATAAACAACGTCGTGACTATGAAGAAAAGCTTGAAACTGACTTTTCTTTTGAAGTGCCAAATGTTGCGCGTTTTCGTGTCAATGCATTTAACCAAAACCGTGGTGCTGGCGCAGTATTTCGTACCATTCCATCAAAAGTACTCACCATGGAAGATTTAGGTTTAGGACAAATCTTTAAAGATATTTGTGATTACCCACGTGGCATTGTGTTAGTTACAGGTCCAACAGGTTCAGGTAAATCAACCACACTTGCAGCGATGATAGACTATATTAACGAAAACCGTTATGACCATATTTTAACGGTTGAAGACCCAATCGAATTTGTCCATCAGTCTAAAAAATGTCTGATTAACCAGCGTGAAGTGCATCGTGACACCCATGGCTTTAACGAGGCACTACGCTCAGCACTGCGTGAAGACCCCGATATTATTCTGGTCGGTGAGATGCGTGACCTTGAAACCATTCGTTTAGCACTTACCGCTGCTGAAACTGGTCACTTGGTGTTTGGTACGCTCCATACGACTTCTGCTGCAAAAACCATTGACCGTGTGATTGATGTATTCCCTGCCGAAGAAAAAGACATGGTTCGTGCCATGTTGTCAGAATCTTTACAGGCTGTTATTTCTCAGACTCTACTTAAAAAGAATGGTGGTGGACGTGTCGCAGCACATGAAATCATGATTGGTATTCCTGCCATTCGTAACTTAATTCGTGAAAACAAAGTCGCACAAATGTATTCATCAATTCAGACGGGCGCTAATCATGGCATGACAACACTCGACCAAAGCTTAAAAGGTTTAGTATCTCGTGGTGTGATTAGCCCACAAACTGCACGTACTGCTGCAAAACAGCCTGAATCATTCCTATAAAAATAATTAGAGAATAAATATGGATTTTAATGACCTACTCAACCTCATGGTTGAAAAAAAATCATCCGATCTTTTTATTACAGATGGTGTTGCGCCATCTATGAAAATTAACGGGCAAATTGTTCCAATTTCAAAAAATAGTCTTTCAGGAGACATTATTGGTCAGCTCTTACATTCCATCATGAGTGAAAAACAGCGCAAAGAATTTGCAGACACTCGTGAATGTAACTTTGCCATTATGAACCGTGATAAAACGGCCCGCTTTCGTGTGAGCGCTTTTCAGCAGCGTGACATGCCAGGCATGGTGCTACGCCGAATTGAAACTAAAATTCCTTCAATTGATGACTTGCAGTTACCGCCTGTTCTTAAAGATTTATCAATGACCAAACGCGGCATCATTATTTTTGTTGGTGCGACAGGTACTGGTAAATCGACGTCTTTGGCTTCAATGATTAGCTATCGTAATCACAATACTAAAGGTCATATCATTACCATTGAAGACCCAATCGAGTTTATTCACGAACATGCGGGCTGCATCATTACCCAACGTGAAGTAGGAATCGATACAGACTCATTTGAAATTGCCTTAAAGAATACTTTGCGACAAGCACCAGATGTCATCTTAATTGGTGAGATCCGCTCTCGTGAAGTCATGGACTACGCGATTGGCTTTGCTGAAACAGGCCATCTTGTGTTAGCCACCATGCACGCCAACAACGCCAACCAAGCGCTCGACCGTATTATTCACTTCTTTGAAAGTGACCGCCACAGTCAGCTTTACATGGACTTATCGCTTAACTTAAAAGCCATGATTGCGCAGCAACTTGTTCCAACACCAGATGGTAATTCTCGCCGCGCCGCAATTGAAATTTTAATTAACTCGCCATTAATTTCAGACTATATTCGTAAAGGTGAAATTCATGAAATTAAAGATTTAATGAAGCGTTCGCGTGAACTCGGTATGCAAACCTTTGACCAAGCCCTATTTGACCTCTATAAAGCAGGCCAAATTACCTACAAAGATGCGTTAAAACATGCCGACTCACCAAACGATTTACGTTTGACGATTAAGCTTGCCGAAAAAGGACCTGATCAAATTGCGGGCACAAATCAGCATTTAACCTTCGACCAACAGTAATTTCCTCATAAAAAAAGGAAGGTTAAACGTAACCTTCCTTTTTTATTTGTTTTCTTTGTGTGAAAACGATTATTTCTTGCGCAACACTTCCTGACACTCAGGTTCGTTACAGTAACCGTAGAGGTTTAATGAGTGACCCGTTAAGGTAAACCCATGTTGGTCTGCTACAGCATGCTGTTCCTTCTCGATAACATCATTAGTAAATTCAATAACTTTGTTGCAATTATAGCAAACTAAATGATCATGGTGATCTTCTTGCATGATTTCGAAAACAGAATGATTATTTTCAAAATGATGGCGCTGAATGATACCCGCAGCTTCAAATTGTGTTAACACACGGTAAACTGTCGCAAGTCCGACATCTTCCCCTTGTTCTAACAAAGTCTTGTAAATATCTTCAGCACTAAGATGATGTTGCTTTGAATTTTCTAATAATTCCAAAATCTTAATTCGTGGAAGGGTAACTTTAAGTCCAGCTTTGCGCAAATCTTGATTGGAAATAGGCATGAAAAAAGGTCTCTCAACAAATCTCAAGTTGGAATAGGCAATAGAATTTAGATGAAGTATGATCTATCCTTTGATCAAATGCATCATAATTTATTGGGATAGTGTAGCAAAATGCAAAAACTCGTGCTGACGTTATTAGTCACTTCACTCCTTGCTGGTTGTTCAATCTTTGGTGTATATAAGGTTGATATTCCTCAAGGGACTCCTTTGACCAAAGCTCAGGCCTCTCAAGTACAAGTCGGCATGAATTTCCAGCAAGTGCGTTTTTTGCTTGGTAGTCCAACTGTGACTGATCCCCTCAATCCTCAACGTTGGGACTACATTTACAACTATATCCCGGGAACTTACGCTAAAAAGGCAAAAATCCCCGCAGCACATGGTCAGCATTTAAAAATTTACTTTGATGGCACTGGCACAGTAACTAAAATTGAAGGTTTAGAAACTATTCCAGAATCGCAACCAGGTTTACCTGCTTCTAAAGAAGCGATTTTAACTGCCCCACCACTATAATCGTTTTTTCTAATAAAAATAAACCCCTCAAATGAAATACTTCGAGGGGTTTTGTTTATGGAAATTATTGCTTTAAGCGATTACTTTTAATATATCGCCCAACAGGGTTCTTCTCGGCGCGGTTACGTCGTATATCTTTAGGGTTAATAGTTAAAGGTCGATAGACCTCTACCCGATCACCTGCTTGCAAAATTGCATGTGCCTCAATTTTTACACCAAAGATGCCAAGTTGTAATGGCTCAGGCAAATTTACCTGTGTCTGCAACCCACTCGCCTCAACTGCCTGTAATGCAGTCATCCCAGCTTCAAATGGAACAGCAACTAAAAACTGTTGCTCTGGGGCTGCAAACGCAACCCACACTTGCTGAGCTTTTTCCATCAGATCATTTGTCCAATGACCGCAATCATGGCAATAACAATTGAAAGCGGTAAAATAATACGCACTGCAATACGCCACAAGTTATAGAACAACTCATTGCTAAAATTCATTGATTTACGCAAATGGCTAATTTTCATAATCCAGCCAGCAAAAATGGCATAGATGAGACAAATGAGTAATCCCCAAAGCATCAAAATCAGCGTAAAGATGCCATGAAGTTCAGGCACAGCCCAAACCACAATTGCCAAAATAATGACAACCCATTGTAAAACGTACATCAGTTGACGTTGAGCAAGCTGTTCTTTCGCAAGTTGAATAAACAAAGCTGTTGTCATTACCGCGGTAAAAATCCAGGTAAAAACAGGAAGCTGTGCTTGAAGAGAAAAGAAACCAAATGCAACGACGGCAATTAACTGAGCCAACCAAATTGGAAGTGCAGTTCTTGTGGCGCCTTCTTGAGAGTGAATTACAGACAAGCTATTTTGCCAGTAAAGTCCCAAGCCTAAACCACTCGCAACAAGTGCAAGTACAGTCGCATTACCCCATTCTTTAAATTCAACATTCGTCCAATGCCAAGGCTGTAAAGTCGTTCCCATTGTATTAGCTAAAACAAGAGAAGTGATTACACCGACTGTCATTAGCACAATTAAAATCTGACGCGGAATAAAAGATAGAATTAAAGCCGCAACAGCAAGGCTAGCAAAAACAATTTGCCCAGAAACGCTATTATTGAGCTGTGCTGTCAGTAAGTTGCCAGCAGTACTCAGCACATTCCCTGCTAAAAATGGAATAAAAATAACTGCAAGCCAGCCAGCCAAACGCCATTTTGGTGAACTATCTGCTTCACGAGTTAAACTTGATAAAGCATTTAAGGCAGTAGTCTTCGACCGTTTTGCTAAGGCAATTTCTAAATAACAAACTGGCAGAGCCAATAACAGCATTGTGCCTAACCACAATAACCAGAAATCGATTTGACGATCAATCTGGATTCCCATAGCGGGTGCCAATGTCGCCATAATGATGAAAGATAAGCAAAACGCCATCAGGGGCGATAACCATCGTGACATAGGTATGTCCTGCATTATGCATTCCTTGAAAAAGACTATAGATATTTTGCCCGTCTCATGCGTGAAAATCAAAGTTTGCTCAATAAAAAAAAGCAAACCACCGAAACGATAGTTTGCTGCGCTAACTGAAATTATGAGTTGTTTTTATTAGAAGTTATGAGAAAAACCGGGCAAACCAGTTTTTTCCTTTCTTCTTTTCTTTTTCTCTAATAATTCCCATCATATTTTCTTTTACCGCCCCCCACATAATCGGCATCATCATGTTGAATATGGTTAATTAACCATTTTGCTAAAATTTCTTGTAGCTCTTTTTCAACTGTATGCCCCATTTCAAAACGCTCACGATACAACTCTATTTTTTTAATAAATAAATCATGAACACGTTTATGTGGTACACGATATTTATAATCCGCTTCCTCTTGTAAACTTTCTTCGAAAGTAAAATGTGATTGCGTGTAATCAATAATATTATCTAAAACATCTTTAATACGACGTCTATGTTCATCATCTTTTACATCATCAATTTCATTAATATAATCAAGTATTCGTTTATGTTGCTCATCAATAACCTCGATACCCGTATTATATTCTGAAGCCCATTTCATTTTCATACATCTCCCCAATGATGTTCAATGACTGTTGCATAAACCTAATGATATATTTAAAGAATATAAATAAAAACAAAGCTATTTTGTCGGCTTTATCATATAAAAATTATATTCAAACCAAGTTATTGTTTTTATTTGTTTTTATAAAAATTAACCAACCAAAATAATAAAGTATTTTTTAAACAAAATACCTTATTATTAAATGATTTAAATATATAAATATTCCTATTTATATATTTTAAATATACTTTATATTAATACTGATCTGCACGAGTAATACGTTTAAGCTCTGGATTTTCCTGCTCACGTTTTAATCTTTCTACATGAGTAATTGCTTTTTTAATCGGTTTTCCATGTTGAAATAAAATCATTTCACCAGGTTGATAAGCTGTCCATTTTTCATTATGGGTTAAAGGTTCTGTTGTTATAACTGCCACACGATCTTCAGGTGTAGTGACCTGACTAAAATCAACCTCAACATCTAGATCAATTAAATGAGCCTGATTAAATGGATATTCTCGAACCAACCAATGTAATTTAGTGATCGCATAACTAAATAATGCCTGACCATTCGACAAGCAATAATTAAATGTGCCGTATTCAGCAATTTGTGGAGAAATTTTTTCTAATACTTCAAATATTTGTTCAAGACTTGGTTCTTCATAACCAAAAGCTTCAACCAGTTGATCCAGCAAATAACAAAATGCACGCTCACTGTCCGTATTACCCACAGGCGTAAAACGTCCACTTAGGGATGGGTTAAAATCATGTAAATCACCATTATGGGCAAAAATCCACTGACGACCCCACAACTCTCTAATAAAGGGATGAGAGTTTTCTAAAGTGATTTTACCTTGAGTTGCTTTGCGGATATGCGCGATCACGTTACGCGATTTAATAGGATAATTACGGATAAGATCGGCAATTGGAGATTCAACTGCCGACTGATTATCGACAAATAGTCGGCAAGCTTTGTCTTCGAAAAATGCAATACCAAATCCATCACTATGATCTGAGGTAATTCCTGCACGCTGTGAAAAACCACGGAAAGAAAAAGTGATATCCGTTGGTGTTGCACAATTCATTCCTAATAGCTGGCACATATCGCTTTTTAAACTACTTTTAATTACCCCATATGCTCTATTGTGCATGAGAGTAAAATTGCTTGCAAATCTCAATATGTGCTGGCTATTAGAAAATAGGACATATTATTAACGCTGTCCCATTTTATTCATGACAAATGAAGTCGCCACTTTATTCACTTCCAGAAATACAAAATAATCTAGACAGTTAAACTCTTCATCAAAAAATGCCTGTTTCGATAGTTTTGACTGCATGCTCAAATACATTTGGAACAACTTTGGCATACGTTCATCTTGTGGAAAACTGAACTCAGGATATTCAGGCTCATAGATTTTTTTCGAACGAATATCAATGGTTTTGCTTTCAGATAATTGCTGAATTTGGCGGTGCGTGTAGTAAGCTCTAGCCAAATTATCTTGCAGATGAATACTGACACAGCCCATCAAATATTTAGCGCGCATTGACCATAATACTTTCGGTGCAAGGTTCAACCACAGCATCGACAATGCTTTACCATTACGAAAGCGCGGATGGACACAGGTACGCCCTATTTCTAAGACATTAGGAAGGTGCGATAACTGAGGAACAATATCAAACTCATGTGCGCTGTAGCTTTGTGCTATTTCATGGCCTTGAAATAATTTAAGGCGAGTATACGCGACAATTTCTCCAGTCCACTTTTCACGTAAGACTGCATGCTCACAACCAAAATCATAAATGTCTTGGTCTAAGTTATCTTCAAAATGAATTCCAAATTGTTGGCTAAATTGTTGTGCCCGAAACCGCTGTACATCTTGTAATTCTTTTAAATTATCAACCCATTCAAAACGAAATTGTGTCTGATTTATAGCTTTTTGACGATTTAAAGGTAAAGTCCAGGTTTGGCGATATTGATTAAATTTTTCCAGCATAATGAACGCTCCTAGTGACACCCCTTACACTAGTCAAAGCTCATGACAAAAAAATGACCAAATTAAAATGGTATAAAAAAAGACCACCTAGAGTGATCTTTTTATTGAGAATAACGGTTTTATTAAGCAGTTTTTGCGCGATTAGAAATCAGTGTTCCAACCCCATGATCAGTAAAAATTTCTAGCAGTGTTGCATGTGGTACACGACCATCAACAATATGCGCACTAACAACGCCGCCTTTAACAGCATCAAGTGCACAACCTACTTTAGGAATCATACCGCCATAGATCACGCCTGTTTCAATGAGACGATCAACTTCTTGCGTAGTAAGGCCAGTTAACAGATTTTTGTTTTCATCCAGCACACCACTAATGTTTGTGAGCAAGATTAATTTTTCAGCACCTAATGCTTCTGCAACCTTACCTGCAACTAAATCAGCATTAATATTATAAGTATTGCCTTCTTCATCTACACCTAATGGTGCAATAACTGGAATAAAGTCACTTTGGGTAAACATTTCCAGCACATCAGTTTTAACGCCAGTTACTTCACCAACCATACCTAAATCAATATGTTTGATAGAACCATCTTCTTCTTGCTTTTCCATGAGCAATTTACGTGCACGAAGTAAATTACCATCTTTACCTGTTAAACCAATTGCGCGACCACCATGTTTATTAATCAGGTTAACAATCGATTTATTTACGCTACCACCTAATACCATTTCAACCACTTCCATGGTTGCAGCATCAGTTACACGCATACCGTCAATACGATCAGATTCACGTCCTAACTGCTTTAAAAATGAGTCTACTTGTGGCCCACCACCGTGAACAACAATCGGATTTAATCCTACAGTTTTAAGTAAAACGATGTCTCGGGCAAATGAACTTTCTAACTCTGGATCAGTCATCGCGTTGCCACCGTATTTCACCACCAGCGTTTTACCAGTAAAACGTTGAATATACGGCAAAGCTTCAATCAAGATTTTTGCTTTGTCGACACCGATATGCTGATGTTGGGGCATTACGCCTCTCCTTACTTAAGCCTCTGAAAGTTCTTGTGCAATTTGCGGATAGTGCTCTTGCAACATATCTACAAATTTTTGCTGGATTTCCTTTAATCGTAAAGGATTATCTGCGTCAAATCTTACTGTAAAATATTCACCAGTATTTGATGCTCGAATAATGCCAAAACCATCATCAAAATCAAGACGTACGCCATCGATTTTACTGATTCGAGCACCTAAACGATGACTTAAAATTTCAATATCTTGTAATACATACTTTGGATCGGACTGATAAGTACCAATATAGGTATCTTCTGTACAACATCTTTCTGGATAAGGAGCAAATAATTCGGAAATTGTTGTAGCATCAGATTGGGTAAAATACTCCATTACACGTAATGCAGCATATAAACCATCGTCGTAGCCAAAACCACGCCCATCATTAAAAACGTAGTGACCTGCATATTCACCACCAAAAATGGCGCGTCCATTCGACTGAGATAAATAAGCCCGTAAGAAACTACTTCCCGTGCGGATCATTTTTTGCTTTTCCGCCGAGTTGTTCGACCGTTTTTTGAACCATACGTGAACATTTCACATCAAAAACAATTTCTTGCTCGGGATGTTGCTCTAAACACATTTGTGCAAAAAGTGAAAGTAACCGATCTGCCGTAAGAATTTGGGCTTTTTCATCGACTAAAACGACACGGTCACCATCGCCATCCAGAGCAATGCCTATATCTGCCTGCTGCTCAATAATTGCCTTTCGCAATTCACTCAAATGCGCCGCATGTGAAGGGTCTGGTGCGTGGTCTGGAAACTCTCCATTTGGATTGGTTCGTAAGGCAATGACCTCACATCCCATCTTTTCCAATATTAATTTTGAACAGTGCCCAGCAGAGCCATGTAAACCATCTAAAACGACTTTTAAAGGACGTTTTAACTGAATATCTTTAAAAATAGCTTGCTGGTATTTTTTGGCAAAACTCAGCTTTAAATTGAGGTCGTGTTAACTCAAGCACAGAAATGGCATGGACTGGTACATAAGTTTGAGCTTCTTCACCAACCTGCTGAATCATTTCCGGAGACGGCGGTTCACCTTTTAAAATCCACTTAATACCATTATCCGATTTTGGATTATGACTTGCGGTCACCATAATGCCATTGCCGCCAAAATCTCTTGCAATGTAATACATCATTGGCGATGAACAACAACCAATGTTGGTAACATTTAAACCTTGTTCTATTAAAATTTCTTCAATTAAGTGTGCATAGGCCGGACTTGTGAGACGGGCATCATAGCCAATCACTAATTGAGTTTGTTTTGCTTGTTTGTATTGTTGTGCCAATCCGTAGGCAATTGAACGGACAACGTCCGCAGTTAGGTAAGAAAGTTTGCCTCTAATATCGTAAGCACGAAAAATACTTTTTGGAAATGAGTGTCTTACATTCATAGCGTATCTTCTATTTAAAGATCAATTCGATCTATCGCAAAAACATAGATTATTCAAAATTTTTGAAAGGTTTGTTTGCTAAAAAAAGTTAAAAAAATATGAGTAAGGCGTGTTGTAATATAATCCTTTGTAACATTCAAGATGTAAAAAGAAACGCCTGTTCAACAGGCGTTTGATTTTCGTTAATATTTTTAAAAAACTTATTGTTTACCTGTGTGACCAAAGCCACCAGCGCCACGTAAAGTTTCTTCAAATTCTTCTACTTGCTCAAATTCAGCCTGCACTACTGGCACTAAAACATACTGTGCCAAGCGCTCACCTGGTTCTAAACGGAAAGTTGTTTGACCACGGTTCCAAACTGAAACCATCAATTCACCTTGATAATCCGAATCAATCAAACCAACTAAATTGCCAAGCACGATACCGTGTTTATGGCCTAAACCTGAACGCGGTAAAATTAAACCAGCAAAATTTACATCATGAATATAAATTGCCATACCTGTTTTCACTAAAACAGTTTGACCTGGTTCAATATCAATTGCTTCATCGACGCAGGCACGTAAATCTAAACCAGCTGAGCCTGCTGTTGCATATGAAGGTAAAGGCCATTCTTTACCTAAACGCGGATCGAGCAATTTCACTTGAACTTTCATGGGATTTCCTAAAAATTAAAAAAATTAACGCTTTAATAAAGCTTTCAAATTTGCCAAATATTGTTGAGCCTGCTCTTTAGGATCAACGTTTGCTGCAATTTTCTTTTTACGCCCTAAACCATTCGAGCTCATCTTGCGGAAGTTCATCAAGAAAGCGGCTTGGGGTCATCTGTTTCATCTGTCCACCGTTTTTACGCTGCTCTGCCAGTGTTAATGTTAAACCTTGGCGGGCACGGGTAATCCCCACGTACATGAGACGGCGTTCTTCCTCAATGGTTTCTGCTGCAATTGAGTTTTTATGAGGCAATAGTTCTTCCTCTAATCCCATAATGTACACATATGGGAATTCCAAACCTTTTGCCGCATGCAGAGTAAGTAAGTTAACTTTGTCTGTATCTTCTTCTTCCTGCTGCTGTTCTAACAGATCTAGTAGCACCAGTTTTCGGATTACACTTTCAATGTTCTTTTCATCAACATCTTCTGCACGATTAATCAGGTTTTGAATACTGGTAAATAAGTTCTCGATATTGTCGAGTTTACTTTTCTCTTGTGCAGGTGTTGCAGACTGTTCACGAACGTAATCGATATAGCCCGCTTCGTTCATCATCTGACGAACTTTAGGAACAGGCTCATCATCTTCTATCAATTCACGAGTAAATGTCGCGATAAAGTCAGCAAACTCATGAAGTTGAGTTTCTGCTTTTTTAGGAAGCACCATGCTTAACCGTTGGTCAGCAGAAGCACCTAGTAAAGACAAATTATTTTCTTGTGAGAATAAACCTAACTTCTCAAGAGTAACTGGCCCGATTGCACGTTTAGGCGTATTAATAATACGCAAGAAAGCACTGTCATCTTCTGGGTTAATAATGAGACGCAAATAACTCATCACGTCTTTAATTTCTGCACGCGCGAAGAACGAAGTACCACCAGACAATTTATATGGGATTTGCATTTGACGAAGCTGTGTTTCTAATACACGAGCCTGAAAGTTACCGCGATATAAAACTGCATAATCTTTCCAGTTTTTTCCGTTCATAAGCTTGTGGGTCAATAAGTCTTTTACCACGCGCTCTGCTTCATCATCATCATTACGACAAGTAATAATTCTGATGACTTCACCATGCCCTTTATCACTCCACAATTTCTTATCAAAAATATGGGGGTTATTTTGAATGACACAGTTCGCTGCTTTTAAAATACGGCTGGTTGAACGATAGTTCTGTTCAAGTTTAATAATATGTAAATTTGGGAAGTCCTGTTTCAGCAAAGCCATATTTTCAGGCTTGGCTCCACGCCATGCGTAGATTGACTGGTCATCGTCACCTACTGCGGTAAACTGCCCCATCACCCCAACTAAGAGTTTGACCAAAATATACTGGGCGGTGTTGGTATCCTGATATTCATCGACCAATAAATAACGAACACGGTTTTGCCATTTATCACGTACTTCAGCATTTTCTTGCAGTAAGCGTGTTGGCATAACAATTAAGTCATCAAAATCAACAGCGTTGTAAGCACGTAAATTACGTTCATAAAGTTGGTAAAGATGGGCAAATTGTACATCTTCAGGTGTTTCACATGTCGAATGTGCTTGCTCTGGCACGATCAGATCGTTTTTCCAATCTGAAATTTTCTTCATTGCTTTAGCAATTAATTCTTTACTTTCTGCACCCGACAAATTGTCACGATGCATCAGATCCATCAAAATACGTTTACAGTCATCTGCATCTAAAATCGAAAAATTAGCTTTTAAAGGTAAATTTTTAAGTTCTAAACGTAAAAGGTTTAAACCAAAAGTATGGAAAGTAGAGACTGATAAACCTTTTGATTCTTCACGTGATAAAAGCTTGGACACACGCTCTTTCATTTCACGTGCAGCTTTGTTTGTAAATGTCATCGCTGTTATACGATGCGCCGGAATACGGCATTGCTGCACCAAATAGGCAATTTTACGGGTAATTACAGATGTTTTGCCTGAACCAGCGCCAGCAAGCACCAATAAAGGGCCCTGAGTATATTTCATGGCTTCTTCTTGCTTGTTGTTCAATTGACTGGCAGATGACATCGTGGATTACCTCTTAATTTTTCGAGCATGATTATAGTCATCTCTGTTTTAGAAACCCAATAGTAAATCTACGGATATGTATAAATGATGTCTAATAATGCAATTTCTACGCCGCAGTTTGTCGTGGTTATTTATTATTCATAGTCATAAAAAAACCACCCGAAGGTGGTTTTTAATACAATAATTTAAATCTTATTGTTTTGCATAGATGCTGATTTCTACACGGCGGTTTTGTTCACGGCCAGATGCAGTTGAGTTATCTGCGATCGGGTTAGAAGCACCTTAACCTTGTGCATCGACTACGGCTAGATGAAAGGCCTTTACCTAGCTAAATAGTTTTTAACTGCATTGTGCACGTGATTGAGATAACGGAATATTGATTGAGTCATTACCCAGTGTTATCTGTATAACCAGTGACTAAAATAGCGCTCTTGTTATCTTCAGCCAATGTTTGAGCTACTTTGTCTAAAGTTGCATAGAAGTTTGGCTTGATGTTTGATTTGTTTGTATCAAAAGTAATGCTACCAGGCATGATCAATTGAACAGAACCATCTGGATTACGGCCAACGTCTACACCAGTACCCGCCATTTGTTGACGTAATTTTTTCTCTTTCTGGTCAAGGTATACACCACCAGCAGCACCAAGAACTGCACCAATTGCTGCAGCACGGTTGTTTTGACGGCTAGAGTTTGCACTTGATTTAGAAATACCATAACCAGCTGCTGCGCCAATTAAAGTACCTAATGCGGCTTTATCGTATTCAACGCCACCAAGATTATTACCAGTTGTTTGACAACCAGATAATACTACTGCTGCCCCTACCACTGTCGAAATAACTAATGCACGCATTGCATGCCTCCTCACTTTGTGTGTTTTGTTGTCTGAATGAATAATGAAACAAAAAGGAAGTATAAAACATTGATATTTTGTTAATAATAAACAGTTTAGTTACTTTTTTGTAATATTTTGATGCACTTTAAGATGCAACCTCATCACAATTTCTTCATTGTTGTCTAAGATATCGTTGTATTTCATATTATGACAGTTATAGTTGAACAACTTTTCTATGGATTTTAGACATTCGGGGCCCTTCATATGTCAACTGCATCCAATAAGCAATCTACGCTAAAAAAAATTACACGTGGACTCACTGTAGGTACAGTCATTACAGGAAGTACGTTTTTTCATGGTCCACCTGTTCTTGCACTAGGACTGACCAAGCTTTTAAAAAAATCATCAAAAATAGATGAAACCAATATTCAAATTACAAATAGCTGGTTAGGGGTAAATAATTGGTTAATTGACCATGTTTTACCAAATCTAAAATGGGATATTACGATTGATGAGGGGCTTGACCTAAATATGCAAGGTCGTTATCTCATGACGTGTAATCATCAAAGTTGGGTCGATACGACGGTGAATCAATATTTTGGTTTAACCCGTATGCCACTCACCCGCTTTTTTACCAAATGGGAACTCATCTTTATTCCTTTCGTTGGACAAGCATTTAAAATTCTAGGCTTCCCAATGATGAAGCGTCACAGCAAAGAACAGGTTGCAAAGAATCCTGAGCTCAAAGACCGTGACATGATGGAAGCACGTAAAGCCTGCGAGCAGCTTTTAAGTCAGCCCTTTACCTTATTAAATTATTTAGAAGGTACTCGTTTTACTCAAGAAAAACATGACCAGCAAAAATCACCCTATAAGCATTTGCTTAAACCTAAAGCAGGTGGTTTAGCGCTTGCCTTGAATATTTTGGGTGACAAAATTGATGCCTTGGTGGATATGACAATTGTCTACCCGAATGGCGTACCTGGGTATAGTGATTTCTGGCTAGGCGATGTTTCAAAAATTGCGGTAAATTTGCGTAAAATTGAAATTCCAGACTGGGTTCTGGGCGGAAACTATGAAGACGATGCGGTTTACCGTGAGCGTTTCCAGCAATGGGTCCATGAAATCTGGACCGACAAAGATCAACTTATTGAGCAAATGAAATCTCAATATACCTCTACGAATATTTAAGAAAGCATCCGTTATTATGCAAAACAGCGCTGGGAAAAAAACGAAATATCATCATGTAGATCCAAGTAGTCTTTCATTTAGGCTGTTTTTAATCTACGACATCTTTATGGTGTTTATTATCATCTTCAACCTGTTCTGTCTTGCTACAAATTTCTTTTTAATGAGCAGCATTGGGGCATGGTTCTTTGAACATATTCATTTGCCCCAAGTGCTGAGCTTTTACCGTAGTACACTGCATCCATGGGTAATCACATCAGAAGCATGGTTTATTGGTTTCTTAATTATTGAGCTACTTGTCCGCTGGGGCATTGCCATTATTTATAATCATCATAAACGCTGGTTCTTTTTTCCTTTTATTCACTGGTATGAAATTTTAGCCATTATTCCTCAGCTCCGCTTTTTACGTTTATTCCGCGCTGGAATTATTGCTTATCGTTTACATGAGCTGGGTTATCCGGTTGTTCCCCAAAGCTGGCGAAAGACTGGCTTATTTTACTATCGTGTCGTGATGGAAGAATTATCTGATCGTGTCGTTATTACCGTGCTTGATGGTATTAGATATGAACTTGAAACCAGTTCCAGCCATAAACAGATTATTCACGACTTGGTTAATCATCATCGTGAGCAATTTACTGTCGCCCTAACAACATTATTACAAGAGTCTTTAGCCACTGCGTTAAAAGAACAAAAACCAGCAATTAGCAAAGGCGTTGGGAAAATTGTAGATCAGGCCATAGTAGACACACCTGAACTCACTCAATTATTACGTTTAATTCCTTTAGTCGGCGGTCGCATTGAACAACAAATTCAAAGTATTGGCCAAAGATTAGGTGAAAATATTAGTGCAGGTTTAATTGATCCTTTAATTGAAGGCTCGCCAAACCATCCTAATGCAACCTATCAATTGATTTCTCAAAAAGTGAGTGAAATAAATATTAATAATCGTCAGCTTGAGCAATTGGTTGAATCTGTCGTGTTCGAAACACTCGAGTCTGTACGAAAACAAGTCAAGGTCAAACAATGGCAACAAACGCTTGCGGAGTATGATCGAATCAAAGAATAAGCATTTACTTAATTTTTTATGAATCTCGCTAGAGAATTGGCACAAATTGTTCTAGCATTTGCCCTATTTACAATAAACTTAGCGCTATTACAGCTCGTTTAACGCCTTGAAGGAAGACTTATGGCTGATATACGGATTACCGGCAGAATGGTTAACTTTAGCAGGATAACCTTCGATACCAATGATCATGATGTGATCCGCCAGCAATTATCAAATATATTAAATGAAGGTTCCTATAATGGAACTTTAGTGATTATTGACAGTACAGTTGAGCAAGAATTAATTGCATTAATTCAACTTCTGGTGAGCTTAGGTTTGCAGCCTATGGCGGTAATTGACGGTATTTTAGGAGATGAAGCTCGCGCTATTCAATTCCCTGTTTTACCGGCAGATCAACCATTACAGCGTATTAAAGCCACAACCGAACAAGTGGCGATTGTAGAAAAACCTGCTACCGCTCCTGCCTCGTCTTCAGCAGAAACAAAAAAACCACTAAACAAGATAGCGGTTGCTCATATTACCTCTTATCATGATGAAATTTTGCGGACGGGCCAATCCCTCGTACAAGATAACGGCGATATTATTTTAAAAGCTGGCATGAATAGTGGTTCTGAAGTGATTGCATCAGGAAATATACATATTTATGGCACAGTTCGTGGTAGAGTCATTGCTGGTGCGGGCGGGCACGCAGCTGCACGCATTTTTTGCCAATCTTTAGGAGGCTGAGCTCGTTTCCATTGCCGGAACGTATTGTGTCGCAGATGATATCCCTAAACATGTGGTAAAAAAGCCAGTACATATTTATTTAAATGAAAAGCAAGAGCTTGAATTTGAAGCGATTGAACTTTAGTTTATTAAGCAAATCACCAAAAAACAGCCCTTTTAAGGGTGTATGACCATAATAGGAGTGGATTCGGTGGCCAAAATTGTTGTCGTAACATCAGGCAAAGGTGGTGTAGGTAAAACTACAACGAGCGCATCTTTTGCAACAGGTTTAGCCCTTCGTGGTCATAAAACTGTTGTGATTGATTTTGATGTGAGGCTTACGTAACCTTGATTTGATTATGGGTTGTGAGCGTCGTGTTGTTTATGATTTTGTCAATGTTATTAACAATGAAGCACGTCTGCAGCAAGCCCTTATTCGCGATAAAGATATCGAAAACCTTTATATTTTACCGGCTTCACAAACACGTGATAAAGATGCGTTGAGCGACGAAGGTGTTGCTCGTGTTATTGATGAGCTATCTCAAGAATTTGATTACGTTATTTGTGACTCACCTGCTGGTATTGAGCGTGGTGCGATTTTAGCCATGTATCATGCAGATGAAGCAATCATTGTAACAAACCCTGAAATCTCTTCAGTACGTGACTCTGACCGCATTATTGGTATGTTAGATAGCAAAACCAAAAAAGTTGAACAAAACGAAGGACGTATACGTAAACATTTATGTATTACTCGTTTTAACCCTGAACGTGCAGACCGTCAGGAAATGCTAACAATTGATGATATTTCTAAAGATATTTTACGCGTACCGACATTAGGTGTTATTCCAGAGTGTCCAAGTGTATTGCAAGCATCAAACGAGGGTAAGCCAGTAATTCTATATTCAGAAACTAAAGCTGGTCAGGGTTATGATGATTTGGTTGCACGCTTTCTTGGCGAAGACCGTCCTTATCGACACATCACAGCTCAACCTAAAGGCTGGTTAGCACGACTATTTGGAGCATAGTTATGGCAGGATTCTGGAGTAAATTATTTAGCAGTGACGAGAAGCCATCAAGTGCTCAAACTGCTAAAGATCGTTTAAAAGTTATTGTTGCTTCTGAACAAGGTTTAGGCCGTCGTTTAAGCCAAGACAAGATTGATCAGATGAAGAAAGAAATCATGCAAGTGGTCAGTCGTTATGTAAGTGGTGTAGGTGAACAGCATATCCAAATGCAGGTTCGCTCTGAAGCAAATATCGAAATGTTAGAAATGAATATCAATTTACCTGAAGAACGATAATTCTATTTCTGACTATTCAATAAAACAGAATCAAGGCAAAATAACGCAAGTTATTTTGCCTTTTTTAAAACTGAGGAGATTGTCATGGCATTATCACAGCCAGCAACTTTCAATGAAGAATGGTCCGATGAGCGTGTTTTTGCCTACCTCAACCAACTTCCGCCAACGGGTGTGAACGCAGATTTTCATGTGCTCTACCATGCATTCAAACATATGCGTCCAACAGACTATGAACGTCTTTTGACTCAATTTATTGCGGACGGACGCGATATTAATGCCAAAGACCCTGAAGGCCAACGCATCCATGATGTGATTGCCAAATTTCCACGTCAATCGGCACCCTTTTAGAAGTTCTAGCAAAGTTTGCTTAAAAATAAAAAGCCTCTTCAAGAGGCTTTTTTCTTATCTAAATTTATCGATTGCCAATCAGGAAAATACCAAACACCGTAAAAATACCACCTGAAATACCATCAATCCATTTTGAAAAATTACGATAAGCTGATCTAAAACTCGGTAACGAAAAAATAAAAGTCACAAAGCAGAACCATAAAATCGTTTCAACGGTAACAATAATAAAGAGTAACCAATGAACCTGATCAAGTTGAGGATTGGCTAAAAATAAAGAGAAAACACTACCAAAATAAATAACAGCTTTAGGATTTGATAAATTCGTTATAAGACCCTTCATAAAAAATAAGTAAGGTGCTTTTGGTAGCTCTACAGCAACATTATCTTCTTGCTGATTTTTTGAAAATGCTGAACGTAACATCTGATAGCCCAGCCAGCATAGGTATAAGCCACCTGCAATCAGCAAACCTTGCTTTAACCATGCCATTTTTTCAAAAATAAGATTTAATCCCATCAATGCTAGACAAGCCCAGAACATAACGCCTGCTGTTATACCAGCAACCACGAGCATGGCTTCTTTACGTGATCTGCTAATCGCTGTTTGAGATACTAGAAAAAAATCAGGGCCAGGAGTAATCAGCGCACAAAAATGAATAAAAGCTAGAGTAATGAGAGCCAAGAACATGTTTTCTCCTAATCTGTTTCATTGTTATTTATTTAGGAAAAATACATTAGCATTTTTTACTATACGATAAAACATCTAAGCTATTTAAAGGGAGTTCATTTTATTTCACTCGTAAAAAAAGCCTCCGAAGAGGCTTTTAGCTATTTCATATTAAACCAATATATCTCGCTTACCATTCGGTCCCATTGCGCTCACAATGCCGTTCTCTTCCATTTGGTCGATAATACGGGCAGCACGGTTATAGCCAAGGCTAAATTTACGCTGTAACGATGAGGTAGAAGCCTTACGTGTTTCTAAGACAAATGAAACACATTGATCATATAAAGCATCACGATCAGAACCACCGTCACCCTCTTCGAAACCACGTGAAGTCGATTCTTCGTCAAATGGTGTCAAGATTTCGTCAACATAATCTGGTTCGCCTCTTTCACGCCATGCATCACAAATACGGTTTACTTCATCATCACTAATGAAGGCACCATGCACACGCTCAGGTTCGATTTTACCAGGCCCTAAGAACAGCATATCACCATGGCCTAACAGATCTTCTGCACCACCTGCATCCAAAATCGTACGCGAGTCAATTTTACTGTTTACACGTAATGCTACACGCGTTGGAATATTGGCTTTAATCAAACCCGTGATCACATCAACAGATGGACGTTGAGTTGCAAGTAATAGATGAATTCCCGCAGCACGAGATTTTTGCGCTAAACGTGTAATCATTTCCTCTGCTTTTTTACCGACCTGCATAATCATGTCGGCGAACTCATCTGCCACAATCACAATAGATGGTAGCGGTGTTAGACGAGGCGCACGCTCTTGTGTGGCCGAATCACTTGGTTTCCAAGTTGGATCAATGAGATCTTCGCCGTTCGCAATTGCTTCTTCAACTTTACGGTTGTAGTCGCTTAATTTACGAATTTTCAAGAATGACATCAGCTTATAGCGACGTTCCATTTCATTCACACACCAGTTTAATGCACTTACTGCATCTTTCATGTCAGTGACGACTGGAGTTAATAAATGTGGAATATCATTATAGTTTGCAAGTTCAAGCTGTTTTGGATCGATTAAAATCAAACGTAACTGATCAGGTGTGTATTTGAGCAGCATCGATAAAATCATCGAGTTTACCGCAACCGATTTACCCGAACCTGTCGTACCAGCAACCAACATATGTGGCGCTTTTTGCTAAATCAGTTAATACCGGATTACCTGAAATATCTTTACCCATTGCCATACTGAATTAATGCGCTTGGATCTCGATATGTGGCGTTTCCAATAGCTCAATCAAACGCACCATTTCACGGGCACTGTTTGGAACCTCAATACCAATATATGGTTTACCTGGAATAACCTCTACCACACGTACAGAAGCCATCGACATTGAGCGCGCTAAGTCACGCGAGATATTCGTTACTTTAGATGCTTTAACACCTGGTGCCAAATCTAACTCAAAACGGGTGACTACTGGTCCTGGTTGAGCTTCAACCACTGAGCTTTAACATTAAATTCTTGTAACTTAATTTCAAGTAATTCAGATAAACGCGAAGGCTGCTCTTCAGTAAAGTTAACTTTCTTATTCGGATCAACCTTATCAAGCAGCTCAAGGCCAGGTAATGTTGGTAAATCTAAACGCTTCTTGGCAACTTGCATTGAACGAGACATTGGTCGGCCTGATGCATCTGTTAATGGCGCATCTAAATCGAAATCGTCTTCATCAATATCAGGATTGTCCTGTGGTTTCCCAGCAGTTTCTTGCCAAGCTTCAATAAACTCTTCTTTTGAAAGCTTATCAGCTTGAATTGTCGTTTGAATAGGCGCTTTCACAAAAGCTGAAGATTGAGCGTAACTACTTGCTCTTAAAGGTTGAGCTGGAGCAACATCCTCATCTATTAATAAATCATCAAAGTCTTCAAAAACTTGTTCATTTACTAAATTTTTAGGCGACTGATTTATATTCGATAAAGGTGAAGACGTTTCTTTTGCAATATTTACCGATTGCGAAATAGGTTCTGCGACTACATGCTGTTCTTGAACAAATGGTGTATGCACATCTGTTGCAGTTTTGCTGTTTGGAACCGCAGCAAGCAATTCATCAAAAATCTCATCATCATTCCAATCAAGACCATGTAAGTCCTGTTTAGGTGTAGGTTGAGTTTGATGAACTTGAGAAATAGTTTGCTGGAATTGCTCATGAGCAGGAACTTGTTCTGTTGAGTCATCAGCTGCTCTTAAAAGCGCATCAATTTCTTGCTTATGGCTCGCATCATCACGTTGTAAAGCACGCCATACCTCACCAGTAGCCACTAAACGTTGAGTATCTTTTTCAAGCTTATGAGCTTGCTCAAGCGTATGCTCAAAGTTTTGAGTATTTGCAACTGGTGTATCTGCTACAGGTTCAGGTCGGCTCTGCTCTTTCGCTAGCACATCTGCAAACAGGCGCTCAGCAACCGCATCATGTCGTGTTGCTGTAGGTTGTGATTGAGTGCTTTCAGATTGGACTGAAGCTACTTTCTCACTTGAAGCACTTTTCTCTGCATTTTGTGCAACTTTAGCTGCCACTGCTTTGTTAGCAGGCTGAGTTGTTAAATCATAATCCGATTCGTTCGGTGATACATTTTTATAAAACAAATCTTGTAAATAACTTGGTGTGGCTTTGAGTGTTGCCCATGTTTTGCTCCATTGCACCCCAAATGCAAGAGTAAACAAGACCACCCCGAAAACCAGTAAAAATAAAGTCGCACCGTAAATTGTTAGCAGTTGAGATAGGCTCTCACCTAAGCTCGTAACCAATGATTCCCCCAGCCGCATTATCTAAAGTATCTGCTGGTAGATTCCAATGTAAATACAAGCAGACTAGGCACAACCAGAATTAAAAAGAATTGTGCAGCATAACGAAATGGGCGGTTCACAAAACTTCGTGGCCACCACACCTGAATTGCTTCTATAAAAAGGAAATATTGGAATAAGCAAACTTGCCCATCCCTAAAAAACCAAACAGCAAATCTGCAATCCATGCACCAGCAATACCACTTGCATTGGATACCTGCTGAGTATCACTGGAAATATGCATCCAGCCCGGGTCAAATGGTGTATATGTTACTGTGGCCAGGAACATATAAATGCCAAAAGAAACCAAGAATATTGTCATCAATAAGCGCTGTGCATAAACACTCGACACCGCAGTCATATACTGTCCTGTAACCCATTGTTAATTATTGGTTTGAGATCTGAAGAACTACATTTAGTTCTTCAGACGAATGAATCTTTATATTATGCACCTGTTCTTAAAAAAAAGGTGCACGATTCTTTACTTTTGTTGTAAAGCATTGTTAGAAATTTAAGCTTTTTTTTGTAAAAATGCCAGGCACTTTTATGATTGTCTATATAGCTTAATTCGATTTAGCTGATCAATATTATCGACATTGAATTCACGCTATTGATCGGCAAATTCAGTACAATTTCTATAATTCTCGAAATAAATAAGGATGACCCTCATGAGTGCTCGTCACTCTCGGTTAATTATTCTCGGTTCTGGTCCTGCGGGCTATAGTGCAGCTGTCTATGCAGCGCGTGCAAACTTAAAACCTACTTTAATTGCAGGTTTACAACTCGGTGGTCAGCTTAACAACAACGACCGATGTTGACAACTGGCCGGGCGATCCTGAAGGTTTAACAGGTCCTGCATTAATGGATCGTATGCAAGCGCATGCTGAACGCTTTGGTACAGAGACTCGTCTATACGATCATATTAACGAAGTGGACTTAAATGTACGTCCTTTTGTGCTTAAAGGTGACATGGAAGAGTACACATGTGATGCTTTGATTATTGCAACTGGTGCTACAGCTCAATATCTTAGGGCCTTGAGTCTGAACAGGAATTATATGGGTCAAGGCGTAAGTGCCTTGTGCAACTTGTGATGGTTTCTTCTACAAAAACAAAAAGTGATGGTTGTGGGTGGTGGTAACACTGCTGTTGAAGAAGCACTTTATTTTTCCAATATTGCTGCACATGTTACCCTAGTTCACCGCCGTGACAATTTACGTTCGGAAAAGATCTTTGCAAGATCATTTATTTGCCAAAAGTTAAAGAAGGTAAAATTCAGCGATTATCTGGAACCATGAAGTTGAAGAAGTTTTAGGTGACACAATACTGGTGTGACAACTGTACGTATTAAGTCTACTCAAGATGAATCTACTCAAGACGTAGACGTATCAGGTCTATTCGTGGCAATTGGTCACAAACCAAACACGGCAATGTTTGATAGTCAACTTGAACTTGCGTAATGGCTATATTCAAGTACGAAGCGGCACTTCAGGTAATGCAACAGCGACTTCTGTAGCTGGTGTTTTTGCTGCTGGTGACGTAGCTGACAGTATTTATCGTCAAGCCATTACTTCTGCTGGGTCAGGTTGTATGGCTGCACTTGATGCTGACCGATATTTAGATAATCTCGGTTAATTCAATTAACACAAAAGACATTCAATGCACTATTGAATGTCTTTTTAATAGTGTTTTATTTCATCAAATTTTCAAAATGATCCAAATGCGTAAAACGTCCTGACCTCGACTGATATTGGTCAATCTGAGGAACTAACCGTTGAAAGTGCTCAGACTGAACATGTTGATCTAATGCGGCTCGATCTACCCATTTTTCAATAAAAACAAAATGTCTCAAATTTTTTATATCATGATATAAATCGTACGCAATACATCCTTCTTCGCATCTCGTTTTTCAACGAGTTCTTGATAAAGCGGTAAAACAAAATCAATTTTTTTAATATCAATAAAATCTTCTGCAATAAGTTTTAGCATTACGCAAACCTTTCCATTCGTTCATTCATGCTAAAGATGAACAATAAAAATTGTCAATGAAGCTCAGTTACGTTAATTTTGAATTATTCCATTTCATTTTATTTTCTATGCAAAAACTTCCCCTCTCTCAATTTATTTTCCCTGACCCAATTGAAGCAGATCCAGATGAACAAGGCCTGATTTGTATTGGTGCAGATCTCTAGCCCCTTCTACATCTCTATGAAGCGTATACGCATGGACTTATTTCCTTGGTTTTCACGAAGGTGAACCCATTTGTTGGTGGTGCCCAGAGCCCCGTTGTATCATTTGCCCTCAGGATTATCAAGCCAAGCAAATCACTACTTGCGAAATATGAAAAAGTTTGACTATGAAATTACCATTAATCATGCCTTTGAACAGGTTATTCGTTCTTGTTCGCTCCCACGTAGCTATGCGGATGAAACGTGGATTAGCGAAGAGATTATTCAGGGTTATTGCCAGACTATTTGAAGCTGGTTATGCCTATAGTGTTGAAGTTTGGGATCAAGACAAAATTGTGGGAGGGCTGTATGGTGTAACGATTGGCCATGGTTGCTTTGGTGAGTCGATGTTTAGCACTGAAACCGATGTTTCCAAAATGGCTTTTTACACACTGATGTTGATTGGGCCGAGAAAATCAATTTACCGTGGATTGACTGTCAATTGGTCAACGGTCACCTAATTAGTCTTGGTGCTTGTACACTTTCTCGTCATGACTACCTTAAAATCGTTACAAGATGTAATAAATCAACCCTCTATCAGATTGGAAAAGTTATCAAGAGGGTGTATTTTCAAGTAAAACAATAGCGATTTTATCGCGATTAATGGAATGAAAATAAAAGGAGGGACCATGATTCATGAATTCTTATCACCCTAAGTCCCTATTAAATGACTTGCAGTACTATATTACGCCACCTCATGATTGCAGCTATCTTAGAAAATAAATCGGCACGCATGGTATTTTTCGACCCTATTCATCGAATTGATGTGGTCACTCTTTCAGAACTTATCTCGTTTAGGATTTCGTCGCAGTGGTGACTTCGTTTATCGCCCTGAATGCCATCTTATGCAGACAATGCTTATCTTGTCGGGTTCCAGTTGACTGACTTTCAAATGAGCAGTGGCATGCAGAAAAAAGCCTGGAAACGAAATCAAGATTTGACCGTGAAAATTATTGCCTACCCAAGAGGCCAGCACAAACTCATTATCATCTGTATGAGCGTTATATTATTGAAAGCCACGCCGATGGTGATATGTTCCCACCCAGTTAGACCAATTTGAAAAATTCCTGATTCATAGTTGTACCAGACAGCTTTTTCCTTGAGCTGTGGAAAGATAATCGTTTAATTAGTGTCTCTACCTGTGATCTAATTGGATGATGGGCTATCTGCGGTCTATACCTTCTTTGATCCAAATGAACAGTAGACGTTCACTTGGGGTGTTTTGCGATTCTCAAACAAATCGAATATGTAAAATCACTTGAGTTTAGAATTTCGTTTACTTAGGCTACTGGGTGCCACACTGCCGAGAAAATGAATTACAAATCTCAATATGCCCCATTTAGAACTTATTACTAGATGGACAATGGCGACGGTTCAATCGTCACTTGGATCGCCAGAAGAAATTCAAGAGTTGGGGATATGTTGATGACCACATTACCTTCAGAATGGAATGATTTGATTATTAAATAATCTTTGATCTTGCCTTCTTATGAAAATTGCATTAGGTCTAAATTTAGAATAATATTTGCAAAATCATCACTACAGGCTTTGACCATAATAACCGCATGTTCACGGCCGCCTTCTGGATTAGGATAATAATTGCGACGAAGATCAATTTGGTGAAAGCCTGGCTTTTTCATATAAGCGCAATAGCGGCTTTATTGACTTTCACGAACTTCTAGAAATATTTGTACTGGCTGATTTTTTAACTGATCTATGGAGGCATTTAATAATTCATATCCTAAGCCCTGACCTTGCATCTTAGGATCAACTGCCATGAGCAATAAATTTGCTTCATCTAAAACTGGTTGTAAAATACAGAATCCAACCACTCTATTTTGTTACTCAATGACTGTACATAGATAAGTATTCAAAGATTCTACAAATTGCTGTCTTGACCATGGATGTGTTTGTACTGATTTTTCGATTTGTAAAACAGTATCAACATCAGTGTTTTGCATAATACGAATCATTGGGTTCCAGCACAATCAAAGTTCTAAAGTAATGCGTATTATAAAAACTTCACAAGAAAAAACGAGTAAAAAAAGGACAATTGTTGTCCTTTTTTCTATTCTTTTTAGAGGCCTAATTTTTCACGCCAAGTTGCCAGCAATGCTGTAGTGTCAGAATCATTTGGATGAAATTTTGGTCTTAGAAATCAAGTAACTCTGGAATTTGACGTGTCATAAAACCTTTACGACCATACATAAACTTAAGCATGTACTTCGTATCTTTCCATGATAATTTACCATCAGTTTTTAATAACTTAGCAGTAAAATGTGTCTGAGTTGCAAAAATTAATGCCATTGCAATGATTAAAGCTGTTGAACGCATAAAATAAGCTTTCGGCCCTTTTCCATACATGCTTGTATACACATCAAATGCCACAGCTTTATGCTCATTTTCTTCTACAGCATGCCACATCCACAAATGATACATTGTGTCGTCTTGGAACATGGCTGAATTTCAGGATTCTGTAAAGTTCAGCTGCAATCGTAGAAGTGAAATGCTCTAAAGCACACGTTCCAGTTAAATCAATCATTTCTTTGGTATAACCAAAAGGTTTCATTAATTTAGTAACAACAGCAGTACCCATTTTAATCACTGTACCTGTCTGCTTTTCCATATGACGAACATCATATCCATAAGCCTGTGCTGAGGCATTAAAGGCAAGATGTTCTTTAGAATGCATGCTTCCTGACCAATAAAAGCGCTAATCTCTTTTTGAAGATCAGAATCGGCAAGTTTCGGATCATTTCGAACAGCACGTGTACTATTCACAAAGAACTGCTCGCCTTCTGGAAAAAGGGCCGATAATGCTGTCATAAAATGAGTTAATCCTGCATCATAATTCGCCCAATAGCGGGGGACCTGAGCAAATTCAAAGTCCATAGACGCACAGGAAAACTAGCACCAGCACGATTAGAAATATTTACCTTAGCATTCATCTCAGACTCCTTTTAAGTGAATAGCTAATTCACATATAACTTTATTTATTTTCTTAATATTTATAATCATACGTCTTTCAATGGGCCAAATAAGTGCAGATGAGGACAGAGAAATATCAGATGAGGTCATTAATACCCCTATAAAGGTGCATTTTTGTACTTAAAAAGAAAAAAGGGCTACTAATGAGCCCTTTTAAACCAACAGAGATTTAAATTACAGACCCAGTTTCGCTTTCCATGTCTCAAGCAGACCTACTGTATCGAGATCATTTGGATGGAAACCAGGCTTAAAGTATGCCAACATTTCTTTGGTCATTCCTGTGATGATGCCTTTAGATGGGCTATAAGCATATTTATAAATAATACCGAGCTCTTTTAGATTGAGCTTGCCATCTTCTTTTAATAAACGCACCACAAAAGATGATTGCGCCATAAAGATAGAGTACCATTGCAAAAACTAAAGCCGTGGTACGTAAGCCATAAGCCTTGATACCTTTACCAAACACCGCTTCATAAACATCATAAGCCACTGCTTTATGTTCATTTTCTTCCACAGCATGCCAATACCACATATACGACATGGTTGGATCAGTCATTAACTTTTGAATATGTCCATTGACCAACAGTTGCGAAGCAATTGTTGCAGTAAAATGCTCTAATGCAGTAGTCGCGGTTAAATCCACCATTTCTTTGAGTCATACCAAAAGGCTTGACTACACGTGCAAACCATTTACGTGCGCCTTGAATTAACATACCTGTTTCACGCTCGTATTTCTCAACATCATGACCAAACTTTTTAGCTGAAGCATTAAAGTTTTCATGCTCTTGGGTGTGCATAGCTTCTTGACCGATGAAAGCACTAATCTCTTTTTGTAATGCTTCATTGTCCTTAATCGCAGGGTGATAACGTACCGCACGCACAGAATCGATAAAGAATTTTTCACCATCTGGGAACAATGCTGACAATGCAGTCATGAAATGTGTAATACCCGCTGAACCACTTCGCCCAATATTCAGGTACATCGTCAAAATTAAAATCCATACGACGTACAGGGAAAGATCGCACCAGCACGGTTTGAAATATTCACTTTTGCATTCATATGCGATTCCTCCTATTAAGTGAGTTTCACTTAAATTCTTTATGTTTGTTTTTCTCTGTTCTTTATATTACGTTTTTATGAAAGTTTAATAATTGAAGATTAGGTCACACAAATATCAGTTAAGGACAGCTTTTGATAGGTATTGTCTAGACAATTTATAGGTGGTTTATTTTATCCATAAAAAAAGCGCCCCAAAGGAGCGCTCTTTTTACACAATCAGCGATTATGCAGTTACTTTAGCAACTACACCAGCACCAACTGTACGACCACCTTCACGGATCGCAAAACGTAGACCTGGGTCCATTGCGATTGGGTGGATTAGTTCTACTGACATTTCAACGTTGTCACCTGGCATAACCATTTCAACGCCGTCTTGTAATTGGATTGCGCCAGTTACGTCAGTTGTACGGAAGTAGAACTGTGGACGGTAACCGTTAAGGAACGGAGTATGACGACCACCTTCTTCTTTAGAAAGTACATATACTTCTGCGTCGAATTTAGTGTGCGGCTTGATTGTACCTGGTTTAGCAAGTACTTGACCACGTTGTACGTCTTCACGCTTAGTACCACGTAAAAGAACACCACAGTTCTCGCCTGCACGACCTTCGTCAAGCAAGTTTACGGAACATTTCTACGCCAGTTACAGTTGTTTTAACTGTATCTTTGATACCAACGATTTCAACTTCTTCGCCGACTTTAACGATACCAGATTCTACACGACCTGTTACCACTGTACCACGACCAGAAATAGAGAATACATCTTCGATTGGCATCAAGAATGCTTTATCGATAGCACGTTCTGGTTCTGGAATATAAGAGTCAAGCGCTTCAACAAGTGAAAGTACAGCTGATTCGCCATATTGACCAGCATCACCATTAAGTGCAGCAAGTGCTGAACCACGGATGATAGGCGTGTCATCACCTGGGAAGTCATAAGTAGAAAGAAGTTCACGAACTTCCATTTCTACTAATTCAAGTAATTCTTCATCATCAACAAGGTCACACTTGTTAAGGAATACAAGAATATAAGGTACACCTACCTGGCGAGAAAGAAGGATGTGTTCACGAGTTTGTGGCATTGGACCATCAGTCGCAGCACATACAAGGATCGCACCGTCCATCTGAGCAGCACCAGTAATCATGTTTTTAACATAATCGGCGTGACCTGGGCAGTCTACGTGAGCGTAGTGACGAATTGGAGAATCGTATTCTACGTGTGAAGTATTAATTGTAATACCACGTGCTTTTTCTTCTGGTGCAGAATCGATTTGCTGCGTAGTCTTTAGCTTCACCGCCGTAAGTTTTTGCACAAATTGTTGCAATTGCAGCAGTTAAAGTTGTTTTACCATGGTCGACGTGACCAATTGTACCCACGTTTACGTGTGGCTTATTACGTTCAAACTTAGCCTTAGCCATGATGAGCTTCCTTTATAAACTACTCATGCAGGGTCACTGCACGAGCGCTTGGTTTTTAACTATGAATTAGTTTGGGCTTATAGTAATCGAAAGATTACTCGTCGTCACCTTTTTTACCGCCAGACTGGAACTTAGCGATGATGCCTTCAGCCACGTTACGTGGAGTTTCAGCGTATTTAGCAAATTCCATAGAATAAGTCGCACGACCTTGAGACATAGAACGCATTTGAGTCGCGTAACCAAACATCTCAGCCAAGTGGAACTTCAGCACGAATTGCTTTAGTACCGCCAGGTAAGATCGTCCATACCTTGAACCATACCACGACGACGGTTTAAGTCACCCATGATATCGCCCATGTAGTCTTCTGGAGTTTCTACTTCAACTTTCATGATTGGTTCAAGCAAGGATAGGATCTGCTTTCATGAAACCGTCACGGAATGCGTAAGAACCAGCCATTTTGAACGACAATTCGTCAGAATCGACATCATGGTAAGAACCATCAAATAATGTCGCTTTGATACCCACAACAGGGTAACCAGCCAATACACCATTCTTCATACGTTCTTGAATACCTTTGTCAACCGCACCGAAGAATTCTTTAGGTACTATACCACCGACAACTTCTTCAGCGAATTGGTATTCTTTACCAGCTTCTTCAACATCCATAGGCTCTAAACGAACATATACATGACCGAATTTACCTTTACCACCTGTTTGACGTACGAACTTACCTTCTTGCTCAACACTCTTTTTGATTGTTTCGCGGTAAGCAACCATTGGTTTACCAATGTTCGCTTCAACGCCAAATTCACGCTTCATACGGTCAACAAGGATGTCAAGGTGAAGCTCACCCATACCCGCAATAATCGTTTGACCAGATTCTTCGTCTGTACGTACACGGAATGATGGATCTTCTTTAGCCAAACGACCTAAGAGCGATTGACATTTTTTCTTGGTCAGCTTTAGTTTTTGGTTCAACAGCCAAGAGAAATTACTGGCTCTGGGAATTCCATACGCTCTAGTGTAATGATGTTTTTCTCATCACAAAATGTATCACCAGTAGTAACGTCTTTAAGACCTACACACGCAGCGATATCACCTGCACGGATTTCTTCAACGTCTTGACGATCATTCGCGTGCATTTGTACGATACGACCAATACGTTCACGCTTAGATTTAACTGGGTTATAAACCGGGTCACCTTGTTTAAGAACACCAGAGTAAACACGTACGAAAGTCAAGTTACCTACGAATTTGTCGTTCATGATTTTGAACGCTAACGCAGAGAACGGCGCTTCATCAGATGCTTCACGAGATCGCTTTAGTTTCAGTCTTTGTCGTCAAGGATACCTTCGATCGGCTTTAACTTCTGTAGGTGATGGTAAGAATTCAATTACAGCATCCAACATACGTTGAACACCTTTGTTTTTGAACGCTGAACCACAAAGCATTACTTGAATTTCAGAAGCTAATGTACGAGCACGTAAACCTGCAATGATCTCTTCTTTAGTAAGATCACCTTCTTCAAGGTACTTGTCCATTAATTCTTCAGAAGCTTCAGCCGCAGCTTCAACCATTTTGGTACGCCATTCATTAGACGTATCAACTAGGTCAGCTGGAATTTCACCATATTCAAACTTCATACCTTGAGATGCTTCATCCCAGATGATTGCTTTCATTTCGATAAGGTCAACAACACCTGCAAACGTATCTTCTGCACCAATTGGCATCAACGATAGGTACAGGATTACCACCTAAACGAGTTTTAATTTGCTCAACAGCACGGAAGAAGTTTGCACCAGTACGGTCCATCTTGTTCACGAATGCTAAACGAGGCACTTTATATTTGTTTGCTTGACGCCATACAGTTTCAGACTGAGGTTGTACGCCACCAACTGCACAGTAAACCATGCACGCACCGTCAAGAACACGCATAGAACGTTCAACTTCGATTGTGAAGTCTACGTGTCCCGGGGTGTCAATTACGTTGATACGGTGTTGTTCGAATTGGTTACCCATACCAGACCAGAAACAAGTCGTAGCAGCCGAGGTAATTGTAATACCGCGTTCTTGCTCTTGTTCCATCCAGTCCATTGTTGCTGCACCATCGTGTACTTCACCAATTTTGTGAGATACACCTGTGTAGAACAAAATACGTTCTGTTGTAGTTGTTTTACCTGCGTCGATGTGCGCAGAAATACCGATGTTACGGTAATTACTAATTGGGGTTTGGCGAGCCATGAGGTCTACATTCCTAAATGTTGATATTTAAAACAGGACGCATCAATGTAGCATTGATGCGTACAAATATCCAAGCAGGCAACTTAAATACCCGCAAAGCTCCCACTTTGATAAAGAGCAATGTTGAATCGAGCTGCTGTACGCATGAATATTCTCCTGATTAGGGACTGTTTTATCCGCTTAGAAACGGTAGTGAGAGAAGGCTTTGTTGGCTTCAGCCATACGATGCACGTCTTCACGTTTTTTGATTGCTGAACCTTTACCTTCAGCTGCATCAAGCAACTCACCAGCAAGACGTAAAGCCATCGTTTTTTCAGAACGCTTAGCAGCAGCATCTACTAACCAACGCATTGCTAAGGCAGTACGACGGGATGGGCGTACTTCCATAGGTACTTGATAAGTAGCACCACCAACACGGCGTGCTTTTACTTCGACCATAGGACGAACTTTTTCAAGAGTAGTCTCGAAAAATTCAACTGGGTCTACTTTATTTTTTTCTTGAACACGTTCTAAAGCACCGTAAACGATACCTTCAGCAACAGATTTTTTACCATCTTGCATTACGTGGTTCATGAATTTAGCGATTGTTTGGCTACTGAATTTTGGATCTGGAAGGATCTCACGAGCAGCGACTACGCGACGTCTTGGCATTTTAATACACCTAATAATATGACACTTCAGGATAATCCAGCAGTTTGTACAAGTGTCATGTACACGTCGCTGGCCTTACTATACGTCGCTTGAATTTCACAAAACTAATGAAGAATTCAGACAAGCGAAACGCTAAAGGATTGCGGCTCTAATTTGGACTAGTTTCCTAGAGATTACTTCTTAGGACGCTTAGTACCGTATTTAGAACGTGATTGGTTACGATCTTTAACACCAGCACAGTCTAATGAACCACGAACGGTATGGTAACGTACACCTGGTAAGTCTTTAACACGACCACCACGGATAAGAACAACACTGTGCTCTTGTAGGTTATGACCTTCACCACCGATATAGCTAGATACTTCAAAACCTGAAGTTAAGCGAACACGGCAAACCTTACGCATAGCTGAGTTAGGTTTTTTGGTGTAGTTGTATAAACACGTGTACAAACACCACGACGTTGTGGACAAGCCTTCAACGCAGGAACTTTGGATTTTTCAACCAAAGTCGTACGACCCTTACGGATCAACTGATTCGTTGTTGCCATATGGCAATTCTCCCGTTATTAATAAAGCCTTAAAAGAAAATACCTCTTTTTGAGGGCACATAATTGTAAGCTAAGATGCAAAAATGGTCAACACGGCAATACTTGCCAAATGTTGACCATATCAATCTTTGACAGGATAACTTACAAATCTAAATAGAGTTCAGATTTTATTTTTAAAGCTCTTATTTGTAAGCGTATTGTTAAGAGTATTTTTTATCCTCTAATTCCTCTTCATCTTCTTCAGGAGTTAAAGCTGGTTTTTGCTCCGTATGCTCATGTTCCTCTACATGTTTATCGGCAAGTTGCTCGATACCTTGATGAACATTTTCCTGAATTTTCTCTTCGCTCTTTTTACTTTCAGTAGGCTTTAAGACAATAGATACTTTTGAAATTACATCATGATTTTCTACTTTATGATGATGTGCAGCATGAACATTACCATCTTCACCAACACTTAAAAGACGTGGACTCGCTTTCTGCATGAGCGTAACTGCAGCATAATAAGCCTGTAACGGAGATAAATGCTCACTCGGATGTTCATTTAAATAATGTCGTGCAGCTCCAAATATAGCCTGTGCTTTATGACCAACATCTTCTTGTAGTTTCCAACTATATACGGCGCTTAAAACAGCACCAGCAACTGGTGTAACTTTACCAAAGGCTGAGAGTTTAGGAATACGATTTAACCAACTCCATTTAAACTCCCCCCTCTTCATCAACTAACCAATTCTTCAAAGTATCTAGATCAGTAGTTGAACCCAACACCTGCTGAAATTGACGAATATCTTGTGTTTCCAACATATTTCGTAACGTTTTTAAAGCTAACAATAGAGTTTGCTTTTCTGCAATCAGACTAATATCCACTTCTTTAAAGATAAACTCGACAACATCTTGGTCTGTAACTTCCAAAAGATCAAAGCCATGTGATCTTCCTGTCTGATAAATTGTTCTTAAAACCAAGACGAGTGAAACTGGAACATCTACAGCAGCACCAACCACACCTGACACGCCTGTAATTGCCCCTTGTATTGTCGCAATTAATTTATTTTGTTCAATGAGCGCCTGACTTAAACGTTGAGAGCGTCCAGTATCTTTAGTTAGTTCAAATAAATCTTTAGCGCCCGCTTCTTCCAGAATTTTTTCAGTTAAGGTGCTTTTTGAACTAAAATCATTCAACCAATTAAATAAATAGCCTGAGACTTTTTGATCCCAATCTGGGGAAAGAAATGTCGCCACACCATTTACTTTTGTAAAATGCCGTCCAAAGACCTGACGAGTTACTCTCGGTAATTGTTCTCGAAGCATTTGTTGAGGACTTTCATATTGCTCAACTTCAAATGGGCTTTTTGCTCTCGATTTACCTTCAACCGTTTTACCAGCTGGAATTGGTTCAATTACCTTACTTACATCACCTGATTGGTTCTGTTGCAAGATACTCAATCCTGTAGAACTGAGCTTTTTAGCCACTCCGAAGACCTGAGAAAACAAATTGTCAGATTGATTATTATTAAATTTTGTCATCAAGTACCTCGATTTTTTAATTTATCTAATTAGACATAAATACTAGGTGGAATGTGGATTTATCTCAACTTGAATGTGTGTATTTTAGTTAACCCTAAATGCAACATACCATGTATTTAGTTATTTTTTTTAAATGTAAAATTGTCATAAAGATTTGCCATAAGAAATAAAAATCCTTTCTGCTATCATGTTAACAACGAAAAAACATGAGTCTTGTTTTCTTACAGCTATATTCTCCTATTCATTTTAATAGCTGTTGATCACGTTAGACTCTTAATATCACCATAAAGGGACCTGTAGATGAAACGTGTTGTAATCACTGGTATGGGTATTAACTCATGTATCGGTAACTCTTTAGAAGCAGTTACTCATTCACTTCAAAATGGAATCTCCGGGACACGTTTTAACCCAACTTATGCTGAACTCAATTTTAAAAGTCATGTGAGCGCTGCTGCTGAACAAGATTTTGATCATATTGACCGTAAGTTAAAACGCTTTATGGGCGTATGTGCAATGTACGCTTACAATGCTGCTATAGCTGCTGTTGAACATGCAGGACTTACTGCTGAGCAAATCGGTGGTAATCCACGTTACGGTATTGCAGGCGGTTCAGGTGGTGGTTCAACTGCATCTGTTGTTGAAATGACAGAGCTTTTAGAGACTAAAGGTGCTCGTAAAGTAGGACCTTTCTTCGTACCACGCAACATGTCAAACACCATTACTGCAAACGTAGGTGTTGCATTCAAACTGCAAGGTATTGCTCATACCATTACAAGTGCTTGTGCAACTTCTGCTGACGCAATTGGTTATGCGTACAATCTTATCCAACTCGGCAAACAAGACCTTATGCTTGCTGGTGGTGGTGAAGAAGATCACTGGTCTCAAAGTTTATTGTTTGATGCAATGGGTGCGCTTTGCTCAAAATATAATGAAACTCCGGAAACAGCATCTCGTCCATATTCAGCAGATCGCGACGGTTTCGTTATTGCTGGCGGTGGTGGTTTTGTCGTACTTGAATCACTTGAACATGCTCAAGCACGTGGTGCCAACATTTTAGCTGAAGTGGTTGGTTATGCTGCAAACAGCGATGGCGCAGATATGGTTGCTCCAAGTGGTGAAGGTGCTACACGTTGTGTATTAATGGCACTTGAAGAAGCTAAGCAACATGGCGTAGACAAAATTGACTATGTAAATACACATGGTACCTCTACTCCAGCTGGCGACATTACAGAACTTAAGGCAATGGAACGTGCATTTGGCGAAGGCAATGTACCTCCTCTTAGCTCAACCAAATCTATGACAGGTCATAGCTTGGGTGCAGCTGGTGTACAAGAAGCTATCTACTCTGTTCTAATGATGCAAAATGACTTTATTGCACCAAACATCAATGTAACTGAACTTGATGAAGGCGCAAAACCTTTTGATATCGTACTTGAAAAACGTGATGCAAAATTGAATACTGTAATGAGTAACAGTTTTGGCTTTGGCGGTGTTAACGCTTGCCTTATTTTCAAGAAGTGGGATGCATAATCCCACGTAGGATTATCGATGGATGCACCTTCTGATGCTTTTTTGTGGGTAAAAGCATTACATATTATTGCTGTGGTTTGTTGGTTCGCTGCTTTGTTCTACTTACCACGTCTATATGTTTACCATGCCATGAGTGAAGATGCAGCTAGTCATCAACGCTTTGAAATAATGGAACGTAAGTTGTATCGCGGAATTATGTGGCCTTCTATGATCGCCACATTAATTACCGCCCATTTTCTTGTGGAGTGGGGCGATGCAACTCGACATTACCATCAGGCAACATGGTTTTACCTTAAAGTAGGTTTAGTGGCTTTATTAGTCATCTACCACTTGGTATGTGGCTACTATCGTAAAAAACTTATCGGAAACGCTCACTACAAATCACATAGGTTCTGGCGCTTCTTTAATGAAATGCCAACCTTAATTTTATTTGCAGTTGTGATTTTAGTTGTCGTAAAGCCTCAGTTTTAACTGGGGTTTTTTCTTATCCAAGAAATTTCCTTAATTTAGACAATAAAAGCTCGCAGAGTTATTTATATTTAAACTTGTTCAGTCAAAAGCATAAAATCAATGCGCTCTTAAAGTTATACCCAATGAGTAACTCTGACTCTTTATTTACTCATGAGTAATCTATACTATCCTAAAGAAATAGATGAACTCATTTTAATGGCAAAGCTATGCTAACCCTTACTGCCCTTAAACGCTCAACCCAACAACAATTTATAGTTCTTACGCTTTTTATTTTTCGTCACTTAAAAAAATATCCCATCAGACATCTAACAGCTCAAGAAAAAGTATTAGCACAACTCGTTTTCGGTGACATGCTCAATTGTGAACAACCCAAAATTATTGCTACTCGTTATTTACCTTGGCAATCTTGCGGTATTTTTATGGCGCCAAACGGAAATATCTATGTCAATCCTTCCGATTACAGCGAAAATTACGCTCTAGAATCTAAATTTATGCAGGGTATTTTTATTCACGAACTCACTCATGTCATGCAGTATCAAAAAGGTATTCATGTACTGCTTAAAGGTGCATTGCTACAATCGGCCTATTATCTTAGCTTTAAAACTTACAACCCTTATAAATACACCTACTCTCCCCACAAGGCGTTTAACTCTTATAACATTGAGCAGCAAGGCGAAATTGCTCGTGACATTTGCTCTGGAAAAATTCCAAATATTATCTGTTCACCTCAACTTCATTTGTAACTAAATAATCAGTCTTTCTTTGAACGTAACATTTTTGCTTAATGTAAATGAGAATTTTTATAAAGCAGAAATACTCGCCTAAACTATAAAATCAATCTTATTTAATTCAAATTATTGAAAAAAATATAACGCGCTTATTCCAAATTGGCTTGTGATAAGGCAGTATACAAACAATAAAAATAATGAAGCCTGTTTCTATTCTATACAGAAAATCTCGTTATTTTTACGCAGAAAATATGTGATTGGTATATATTATTGATCTTGACATTTTTGTTTACTATTTTAATTGTTTACTATCGTATCATACACATCGTTGAAAAATTATATCTATAAAAATCAACACTGTGTGTATCTATATTCGTTATGATCTAGGATTAGGTTTGAATGAAAAGTTTTAAAGTTGCCCTTGCTCAGTTTTCTCCGCATATTGGCAATATTGACTCAAACACCAAAAAGATGATTGAGCAAGTGAATCAGGCGAAAAAACAAGACGCTGACCTGATTATTTTTCCCGAGCTTTCTGTTATTGGTTATCCAGCTGAAGACTTACTGCTACGTCCAAATTTAAATAAACGTATGCAAAAGGCTTTTGCTCAGCTTGCCGAAGTTAAAGATATTGTCATGGTTTTCGGATTCGTGAACCAGACAGAAGATGGTCAACGTTATAATTCTGCTGCTGTCATGAAAGACGGTCAAGTTTTGGGTGTCTTTAATAAGCATAACTTACCAAACTATGGCGTCTTTGATGAAAAACGTTATTTCCAAAAAGGCCATCAGCACTTGGTGTTTGAATATCTTGGACATAAGTTTGGTGTATTAATTTGTGAAGATATCTGGTCAATTAATACCGTAAAACAGTTAAGCCAATTAAATGTTGATACTGTTCTTGTATTGAATGCATCACCATATGAGGTCGGTAAACCACAACACCGCACACAAACACTGAGTGAACTTGCAAAACAACTTCATCTGAACATTGTGTACGTTAACCAAGTGGGCGGACAAGATGATCTAATTTTTGATGGCACAAGTTTTGTTAGTAATAAAAGTGGTGAAATTGCTTTACAAGCGCCAAGCTTTAAAGAAGACCTCTATATTGCTGAATTTGACCATGAAAACAAATCATTTAAAGTCACAGAATCTGCGCCTGCTTTAGAGACCTTTGCAGAGATCTATCAAGGTTTAGTTCTGGCAACACGTGATTACGTAGAGCGTTCAGGCTTCCCAGGTGTAATTTTAGGTTTATCTGGCGGTATTGACTCTGCCCTTACATTAGCCATTGCTGTTGATGCAATCGGTGCAGAAAAAGTACAAGCCGTAATGATGCCTTATACCTACACTTCTCAAATTAGTGTTGAAGATGCGGCAGAACAAGCTCGACGTATGGGGGTAACTTTCGGTATCGCTGAAATACATTCAGTTGTAAATAGCTTTATGCAAACCTTGTATCCTTTCTTTGGCAACTCACCAGCAGATGCAACTGAAGAGAACTTACAAGCGCGCGCACGCGGCACCTTACTCATGGGTTTATCAAATAAATTTGGTAATTTAGTACTCGCTACTGGCAACAAGTCTGAGCTTTCAGTTGGTTACTGTACACTTTATGGTGATATGGTTGGTGGTTTTGCAGTTCTAAAAGATGTTTATAAAACTATCGTGTTTGAATTAGCAAAATACCGTAATAGCTTAAGTGAAACTCCAGTTATTCCTGAACGTGTAATTACTCGCCCACCTTCAGCGGAACTTCGTCCAGACCAAAAAGACCAAGACTCTTTACCAGCATATGATGTATTGGATGCCATCCTTTACGCATACATTGAAGAAGATTTAGGTCAGGCAGATATTATTGCCAAAGGTTTTGATAAAGAAGTAGTTGAAAAAGTCATCCGTTTAGTTGATCGTAATGAATACAAACGTCGTCAAGGCGCTATTGGTCCGAGAATTACCTCTCGTGCATTTAGCCGCGAACGACGTTATCCGATTGTCAACGGTTGGACAGCGAATGACTGAGCAAAAAAACTCATCAAAAACTACAACACTTGCTCAAGCACTTTTGCTTGAGCAGGTGGAATTTTTCAAAAAACAATTATCTATAGAAAACTCACCTATTTATTTCCGGCAGTTCATTCAACTGTTTATGCAGCATGCCGATGAAATCAAACTTCATGAAGTAGTTGATTTAGAACAATTACAAGCCGTTGTAAAACGCTATGCTTTTGAAATGCAACTTGGGGCAGGATTACTTGAGTTTATTGGGGGAAATCGCACAGCGTATTTACCTATCTGCCATGAAATCCCCCGTACAACTACAAGATTTGGTGTCTGATCACCAATTTGAAATGTGGCTATCCAAATTTCTAGAAATGGAACATATCAGGCATTATCTTAATGAGTTTTTAAGCACTAGCCCTTCCGTCCAACAACTTTGTCAATATATTGCAACTTCAACTCTAGAACAAAAATTACCAAAATTTCTAAACGCATCTAGAGTAGATGACTATCATTTTGAATGGCAACATAAACTCAAAAAATTCTCTTTTTTACAACAACAGCGTCTTGAACATAAGCTCGAAACATGGGCCGCTAACTTTATTCATGAGCAATTAACAGAATTAAGTCTTTTATCAGCTGAAGACCTAGAAAGTCTGGTTCGTCATATTTGGGAAGATCTTCGTCACAAAAAAACCTATGAGTTTATGAAGCAGTTGACTCCTCTTGATGTTGAAGAGTTCTTTGTTTTAATTTACGAATATTGGAAAGAATTACGCCAGTCACAATTTATGCAAGATCTTATTTTGTATGGCGTAGAGGTTTTTATGACTTTTACAAAGATGAAAGTTTATTTGAAGTATTAAGTGAGATTGGTTTAACTGAAACTGATTTACAAACTGAAGCTTTACGTTTTTACCCTAAGGTTATGAATGCCTTTAATGAACACGGTATTTTGGAACCGTTACTTCAAGCGATTTTAGCTCCTTTTTATCAAAGCTCAAAAACACTCGATATTATTGAAAAACATTTTAATGAGTAAAAAAAGACAAAAAGAAACCATGCATGAGCATGGTTTTTAAAATGGTGGCTATGACGAGACTTGAACTTGTGACCCCCGCATTATGAGTGCGGTGCTCTAACCAACTGAGCTACATAGCCGTAAACTGTGTGCGCATTATCTATAGTTCTACAGAACAGGTCAAGAGTTCAAAACCATTAAATTCCACCAAATGAACAAATAAGATTCAGATCGCCTTTATTTGTTCATTTTTTAGCAAATTTATGCTTTAAACAATTGATCGACCAAAGAAATGTATTAAATATCTAATATTGGCTTTTTACTTTTTACTTTTTACCCGCGATACAAAAATCACCATATTTTTTTTATGAAGTCTTTTCTGCATTACTGAATTTTCGATTAAAATGTTCTACCTCACCTTCCAAAATATCAGTTTTACATATACCGCTGCATACCCCTTCACGACACAAACATTCAACATCAATATTGAATGTTTCGATGGCTTGTAAAATGGTTTGGTTACTTTGTACTTCTACTTCCTGATTAGACTTAGTAAGTACAACAGCAAAAGCCTACACCCTCTTCAGAAACTGTTGAAATAAATTATTTCTAGTGAATGTAGCCATCACGCTAACAGTGCTTGTTACCACATCAATCAGGGGTTAGGAGTACACACATAGATATGTGTGTTTGGGTTGAAATGTTATTAATTTGTCTAGATTAAGCACACAACCCTTCCGACTCAAGAATAGCTAAACACGCGATCTGCATGTTTCCGTTTTAACTCATTTAACAAAGCTGCATGTTCAGAAAAATGGTAAGCATAATGTAGCTCAAAATCAGCACCGCTTCAGCAAACTCATCCATTTGAGGTAGAAATGGCGTAATACCAATGCCACCAGCAATTAGAATATGTTTATTGCCTATCCCCAGCTAAGGGAAATAATTTTTAAATATTAATAAGCTAATAAAAAATCAAAAAACATATCATCATTATAAAATTGATCTTTAGAGGTATGTTTACTCAGGAAATGAGCATAAAAAAAAGACCACGCAGGAGCGTGGTCTATAAAATGGTGGCTATGACGAGACTTGAACTTGTGACCCCCGCATTATGAGTGCGGTGCTCTAACCAACTGAGCTACATAGCCTAAAACTGTGCGCGCATTATCTTAGTTTCTTTAATGCACGTCAAGATAAATTTTAAATAAATTAGGTGAAGTGAGCCTATAAGCCGGGTTCTGTCGAGGATGAGTCATTCCTCTAGGCGTACAATCACTCATACGCTCAAGCGACCTACCCGAATCCAGTACGGGCCGTACCTCAGGATTCCTATTTGGTCTTGCTTCTGGTGGGGTTTACCATGCCGTGAACTGTTACCAGACACGCGGTGCGCTCTTACCGCACCCTTTCACCCTTACCTCACGAATGGAGGCGGTCTACTCTCTGCTGCACTTTCCGTCGGCTTTCACCGCCCAGGCGTTACCTGGCACCCTGCCCTATGAAGCCCGGACTTTCCTCCCCTGCTTCAGTCACGAAGACCTCCACAGCAGCGACCATCCAGCTCACTTCAGGGGCGCATATTAACAAATTTATTTACTAATTGCTCGTGCTTTTTTGAGCAATTAATTTTTTATATTTGTCGAATAGCTGTTCTTCCGTTTCCTCATGCTCTGGATCTTTAGGAATACAATCTACAGGACAAAACAATTGGCATTGCGGTTGATCATGATGACCAACGCATTCAGTGCACAAATCTGGATGAATTTCATAAATCACTTCACCCATAAAAATTGCTTCATTCGGGCAAACTGGTTCACAAACATCACAGTTTATGCATTCATCGGTGATATATAACGACACGTTACCAACCTTGTTGATGTTTACGTTCAAAGGCCTCAACCACAGCTTGCGGAACAAACTTGGTTACATCCCCTTTTAAACGAGCAATTTCCCGAATCAATGTCGAAGAAATAAAAGAATACTGCTCAGATGGTGTTAAAAACACCGCTTCAAAATGTGGGTCAAGTTGACGGTTCATATTGGCAAGTTGAAATTCATATTCAAAGTCAGAAACCGCTCTTAAACCACGAAGTACCGCGGTTGCCTTTTGTTCTTTGAAAAAATTAACCAGTAAACCATCAAAGCCTACAAATTCAACATTTGATAGATGACTTAAAGATGATTGCGCCAGTTCAACTCTTTCTTCTAGACTGAACAAAGGGTTCTTATGATGTCCAATTGCAATTGCTACTACAACCTCATCAAACATTCTTGATGCTCTAGTAACTAAATCAACGTGTCCATTCGTGATGGGGTCAAATGTTCCAGGATAAATTACACGCGTTTTAGACATCCGCTAGTACTCTAATTGTATTGTGAACCTATTTTAGCAAAAGTTATACATGAGGCGAAATATTCATGTGCAGGAAAAAACTTCACCTTAGCATCAGTTTACGGCAATAATAGGCATAATTGTGGAAGTTTGAATTATGGCGAAAGCAACAGTAGTAAAGAAACACAATGGCGGAACAATCGCACAAAATAAACGTGCCCGTCATGATTATTTTATCGAAGAAAAATTTGAAGCTGGCCTGTCACTTCAAGGTTGGGAAGTAAAATCCTTACGTGCTGGGCGCATGACTTTGACGGAAAGTTATGTCATTTTCAAGAATGGCGAAGCATTTTTACTTGGCTCACAAATTCAGCCTTTATTATCGGCTTCGACCCATGTGGTACCTGAAGCAACACGTACCCGTAAGTTATTGCTCTCCCGACGCCAGCTTGAACACCTAATGGGTGCAGTTAACCAAAAAGGTTACTCATGCGTTCCTTTGGCATGTTACTGGAAAGGTCATTTAGTTAAACTAGAAATTGCGCTTGGTGAAGGGTAAACAGCTTCATGACAAACGTGCAACTGAAAAAGACCGCGATTGGCAACGTGATAAAGCTCGTATATTTCATAAGTAATAAAAAAACCTTTAAAGTTAACTTTAAAGGTTTTTTTATGTCACTTTGAATTTAGCAAAATTTTAAATTGCCATAACAGTTTGGTGCAAAAGATTGATTTTTAAGTTGCAAATCTTTCAATGGGAAATTCACAATTGTATTGGGTAATTTAACCTCACCAACTGCTAAGTCTTCACCAAACAAACAATTTAAAAGATTACATCTCACTGGGTTTGCGGTTAAATAAGCGCTAATTGGATCTACCACCTGCTTTAAAACATCATTAGTTATCTCAATTTGTTTACTTGGCGTAACATTGCCAATATCAATTTCATCATCAAAAGCCATCCACCACCCCCCGTTCTGCTGCTGCATCTGCACCTGGCCAAAATATTTGTTGGCCTTGCAAAGAAAGCGAGAAAGGATTATTTAATTCAATTTTATGAATGAATCCTAAGTTTTGATCAACTGTGAGCGCCGCTCTTAATCCGGTAATGCTGCCCGTTACATTTTTTTTGTAAATTTAATAGACCAAGTGCTGCATTAATAGAAGCTTTCAGATCTCCAGAGAAATTAAGCTGATCGATATTTGCTACTCCGTTCAGCATGACATTATTCATTCGTGAACCAGAAATCACTTGCCCGTTGATCACAATAGGTGCAGTGGTCTGTTGTAATTGCAAATTATAATCAGACGAGTTAAATCCTAAAGGAATACAAATCCCGATACATGCATTAACAGTCCCATCAATGGTCTTGCCTGTATCTTGATAAGACATATTACGGGCAGCGGTATAAGCTAAACCAGTGGTATCTTTAATTTTCATGTAACCACTTAAGCTATTAATTCCATTTGGTGTTTCTGAATTTTCAAGCCCCATAGTCAGCAGTCCCATAACCTTTTCAGCACTTAAACGAAAACCTTTAATTTCTCTTAAAGCTGCGCTGTCTGGATTTTTAATTGCAAATTCAATAAAGGGATTACTAAAAACAGCAGAAGAAGAAGCTCGACCATCACTTGTATCACTTAAGCCACTTAAACTTAAGTTATCAATATCAATATCACACCCACCTAAACCGTTTACTCCTCCACATCCTAATTGCAACTTATTAATATTGGCATTTAGCTCAAGATTTGCCTCTAAACCCAATTTATAAAAGCCAATATTTTGCTGGTTCATCGAAGCATCAGCTTGTTTTGGGTCGGTATAGGTAAATGAAAATAATGCTTGAGCTTCAACTTTAGAAAGTTCTGAATCACTGAGTGGAACAAGATCTGCAGATTCTAAATTGGCATAGCTGAAAGTAGCCCAACTTAGACAAAGAGCTGTTAAAAAAATTTTCATGATTATTCCATTTTTTTATTTATTAGGATTTAGACATCATTGTCCAAATAAACCATTTGGTAAAAAATAATCAAAAATGGACAAAAAAAATACAACTTTTTTGTAATTAGAATAAAGATGTAATATTTATTTAATATAAAATCAAATGCTTATTTCAACTTATACGATAAAGTAATCCGGCAATATATTCACCAAACCATTTAGCTGTATCCAAGTCGCCTTGTGGGGGAGTAACTTCAACAGGAGCATTGTCTGACTGGGTCATTAGACCTAAACAACTCGATAATCGGTTTAAATCTTTTTCACCATGTCCTGTGGTCATTAAAGGCAAACCTGACCACAACATGCCATGTTGCATGGCAAAAATATTTAATTGTTGTAATACCGCTAGTTTATCGCCGCTCAAACCACCCGAATTTGCAAAGCCAGCCGCGAGCTTGCCTTGCCACAAACGTTCTTTCCAACGTTTAGAAGTACTGTCCATAAACTTTTTAAAGTCGGCAGTCATACTTCCCATATAGGTAGGAGATCCGAAAATAATGCCTTGTGATGTATCAAGCGCATCCCAATCAATATGTTCAATATTCATTAGATGTACTTTTACCCCCATCACCTCTGCACCAGCAGCAATAGCGAAAGCTACCTTGGCGGTATGACCATATGGGCTGTGGTAGACAATAGAGAGATGTTTTTCAGGCAAAGACATAAGATTAAAATTTTGAGCGATTTTTTCTATTTTATCATTTTATTAGCGCTTGCTAAACCTACATCTATAAATATGAAATACAAGTGTTTCAATACACTTCATAATCGTAATACCTTACAGCTCAATAAAAACTCTCTTACTTTGTTTAATTATTACAAAATAAGAGAGTGAATGTACTTACTGTTTATAGAGCTTATATAAAAACAAAGGTAGCCATACGTCCAGTCTTCGCATCACGGCGATAAGAAAAATATTCATCGCTTTGTTTATAAGAACATTGATCACCGCCTAAAACCTGTTTCACACCTAGACTCTGCAAAATAAAAGCGCAATTGCATATAAATCTGCATGAAATTTATTTGGAGCAGCTCCCTCAACAAAAGCTGTTCCTAACTCTGGATATTTATCACAAAAAGCAGCCTTTACTTCAGCCCCAATTTCAAAACAAGGTTGGCTAATCGCAGCTCCTAACCATGCCCAAGCTGGAGGGTTCTGCATAGCAGCAACCGTATTTTCAATAATGCCGCCAGCTAAACCACGCCAACCCGCATGCAAGTTTGCGATTTCCGTACCTTCGGCATTCCCTAACACGACAGGTAAGCAATCAGCGGTCATCATCATTAAAGCATGACCTTTGGTTTGAGTGACCAAACCATCACCGATTAATGCCTTAAAAGGAATTTGTTCATTTACTGTATGGCAAATCGTACTATGTGTTTGAGTCATCCATGTCATTTTTTTAACACCGAACTGGGCAAACTCATCTAACAATATCATGCGATGTTGCTGAACACGTTGTGCCTCATCATTGACATGTAAAGCCAGATTAAAGCCAGACAACTCAAGTTGATCCGTTGGTAATGCCAAAGGATGATGAACACGCGTTTGCCCTACATATACGCCTTGAGGTAGTCCTTGAACAAATTCCATATACGCGTCCTTAATATGCAGCGTTTTCTGAACGTAACACATTCACTAAATGTGTAAAATCTTCAGGCCATGGCGCTTCAAATAGCATTTCTTCAGCAGTACGAGGGTGTTTTAAACCCAATTTCGCTGCATGCAATGCTTGGCGTTTAAAACCACGTAAAGTGTCAATGAGTAATTCAGACGCCCCTGCAGGTACACGTACACGGTTCATATAAATCTGATCACCGATCAGTCCATAACCGATATAACTAAAGTGCACACGAATCTGATGAGTTCGACCTGTTTCAAGACGTGCTTGTATACGAGTAAAATCTTTAAAGCGTTCTTTTACATTGTAATGGGTCACGGCGTCGCGCCCACCAGGTAAAATCGCCATTTTCACACGGTCAACCGGATGACGTTTGATAGGTTCATCAATAGTACCGCCAGCAATAACATTTCCATAAACAACTAAGTCGTATACGCGGTAAACCGATTTATTTGCCAACTGTTTACTTAAAGAAAATTGTGCTTCAAGACTTTTGGCAACGACTAACAAACCGCTGGTATCTTTATCAATACGATGTACTAAACCAGCGCGGGAAAGTTCCGACAATTTTGGGAAATGGTAAAGCAAGGCATTCACTAAAGTTCCAGAACTATTACCAGCCCCTGGATGTACCACCATGCCGACTGGTTTATTGATGACTAAAATGTCGTCATCTTCATAGACAATATTAAGTGGAATATTTTCAGGTTGACTCGTAGTTTGAGCTTCGAGCTCAACTTCGAGTGTAAGCAGTTCTGTCCCTTCACAACGGTACTTTGGCTTGACAATGTTACCATTCACCAACAGATGGCCATCCTTCAACCATTGTTTAAGCTTTTCACGTGAAAACTCATTCCACACCAAGGCTGCTACCTGATCGATGCGTTGTCCCAGATAGCTTTCATCTAGCTGAACTTGCAACGATAAACGTGTTGCAGTTGTATCAGAAGTATGGTTATCTGCATCCTCAGAATCTTCAAGTAAATTGAAGTCGGTTTCAGATAAGTTTGTGTTTGAAGATTGTGCTGAAGTCATTTGATCATTGCGATAAAAGTGGTTTAATAGCGCAATTGTAGCTCATTGCCCAACATAACAGAGGAGTTTTTATGTCGCTACCACGTTATAAAATTACGATGCTTGCCTTATCTTTAGGTTTAGCGTCTGCATTTGTGGGCTGTAGCAGCAATCCAAGTAAAAAAGAAGTGGTCGATAGTGGCCCACAATCTAGTGAACAAGCTTACTTCGAAAAGGCCCAAAAGTCGCTTGACCGTGGTCAATATCTTGATGCGACCAAGTCTTTAGAAGCAATCGATACTTATTATCCGACCGGACAATACGCACAACAAGCACAACTTGAACTTCTCTATTCGAAATTTAAACAAAAAGATTATGAAGGCACCATTGCCTTAGCAGAACGTTTTATTCGTTTAAATCCTCAGCATCCAAATGTAGATTATGCTTATTATGTTCGTGCTGTAGCGAATATGGAGCAAAACTACGACAGTTTGATGCGCTATACATCTTTGCAACAATCTCATCGTGATGTGAGCTATTTAAAAGTTGCTTATCAGAATTTTGTTGATTTAATTCGTCGTTTTCCAAGTAGCCAATATTCTGTTGATGCCGCTCAGCGCATGAAATTTATTGGACAAGAGCTTGCTGAAAATGAAATGACCGCTGCACGCTTTAACGTTAAGCGTAAAGCTTGGATCGCTGCTGCAGAGCGTTCTCAATGGGTAATTGAACATTATCCACAAACTCCTCAAGTTCCAGAAGCTTTAGCAACTTTGGCATATAGCTATGACAAATTAGGCGATAAAGCCACGTCACAACAATATATTGAAGTTTTAAAACTCAATTATCCTAACCTTGTGAAAAAAGACGGTACGGTTAACATGCGTGCTGCCCGTAAAGAAGGCAACTGGATTAACCGTGCAACTTTAGGTATTTTCGGTCGTGAATCTACTGCCGCAACACCTGAAAGCACAAGTGAATCAGAAGCTCCAAAACGTGGCTTCCTTAATCGTGTTAGCTTCGGTTTAATTGGTAATTCAGATAAAGAAGAAACTGCTGAGCCAGAGCAAACACAAGTTGAAGCACCAAAGTCAGAACGTAGCTGGACAAACCGTTTAAGCTTCGGGTTATTAGACAAACCTGAGCCACAAGCAGCAGAAAATACAACTGTTGCCCCTGCTGTTAGTTCTACCGGATGGATCAACTGACTCTCAATCAGATGATGCAACACAAGGTACAAACGACGCTGCTCAATAAGTTTTAAACTTTAAAAAGCACCAACAAACAGGCAAGTGATACCACTTGCCTGTTTGTTTTTATAAAAAATTAAAATATTTATTGTGTAGATCTTGCCTCATCATGTCAGAATATTCTGAATTACTCTCTCATCAGTTTTAATACGGTTATCTGAATTATGGCAATTCCACAACATACGATTGATCAAATTTTAGATCGCACAGATATTGTCGATTTGATTGGTCAGCGTGTGAAACTGAAAAAGACGGGACGTACATATTCCGGCTGTTGCCCTTTTCATCAAGAAAAATCCCCATCGTTCCATGTCTATCGAGACAAGCAGTATTATCACTGCTTTGGCTGTCAGGCTAACGGTAACGCGATCCGTTTTCTGATGGATATTGATAACCGAAACTTCATAGATGTTATGAAGGAGTTATCGAGTAGCGCTGGAGTCGAATTACCCAAAGATAATACCGAAAATAAAAAACTGTCTTATACCCGTCAGGTTACGAAGCCACCAATTGCTACTAAAGCAAGTACGGCTGAGTCCGTGGTTCCTCAGCAACCAATAGATGAAAGTTATAATACGCTTGAACCTGTATTTTTTGATGACCCGTTTGCCCAATTTGAACAGCCTTTTAACTTTGAGGAACCAGTTCAAGAAGGTAATTTATATGACTTACTGGAAAATATTGCTCAGTTCTATGAACATCAGTTACCTAATAGTCAAAAGGCAAAAAAATACTTTAAACAACGTGGTTTAAGCAATCAGACTATTCAATTTTGGCGCTTGGGCTATGCGCCAGAAGACTGGCAACACTTAGAAAAAGCTTTTCCTTATGACATTGATGGTTTAAAACAACTTGGACTTATCCGTTCAAGCGATAATGGTCGTGATTTTGACTTATTACGTGACCGTGTCATTTTCCCGATTCGAGACCCTAAAGGTCGCGTCGTTGGTTTTGGTGGTCGTGCTTTAAATGATGAGATCAAGCCCAAATACATTAACTCGCCAGACTCCGAGGTCTTTCATAAGAATCAGCTACTTTACGGGCTTTATGAAGGTAGAAAACTCAAATCTAGCGACTGGTTAATGGTTGAAGGCTATATGGATGTCATTGCGCTTCAGCAGTATGGCATTACAGGGGCAGTCGCAACTTTAGGAACTGCAAGTAATACAGAACACCTTAATATTTTATTTAAACAAAATAGCCGTATTACCATTGCTTTTGATGGTGATGCTGCGGGTCAAAAAGCAGCACGTAGAACCTTAGAAATTGCTTTACCACTTCTCAATGATGGACGCGAACTCAAATTTTTCGTACTACCGAATGACCACGATCCCGACTCTCTGATTCGCCGTGAAGGGCTTGAAAATTTCCAAAAATTATTACAACAAGCCCCTCTTTTGTCTGATTTTGTCTTTGCTCATTTAACAGGTCAACACGACATTAGTACCCCTGAAGGCAAAAGCTTGGTCATGGGAGAACTCAGAGAACTGACTGAACTATTACCCAAACAGGGTTCGTTCCGTTATTTACTCAATCAATCTTTCCGTGAAAAACTCGGACTAGGTAAACGTTTTACACCACAAATCAGCCATGATGCTTCGCTCTCATTTAACATTCATACTAAAGATGAAGACTTTGCGATTGCAATTTTGATGCACCACCCTTTTCTTTATATTCATTTTGAAGGATTACGTGCCTATATTCATCAAGATGAATTATTGGCAAAAGTACTGGCTATTTTAAATCGTATTTTTGATGACTTACCTGATGATCAAGAGCTAGCAACTTATTATGTGCTCGGCGCTTGTAGCAGCTATTGTCATGAAATTGCAGATATTATGCAAAGAACCAATATTCAGGCATTAACACAAGCACCTGAAGTGGCAGATAAATTAGCCCAAGAATATGCTTTAGGCCTAAAAGAAAGGTATTTACGTCAGAAGCTTAAGTCACCGATTTCTCTGATTGAATCAAGAAATTTAAGACAACAGCTTAATGAATTAACCAAACAAATTAGTTTAAGACTGTTATCTTAATGTTTTGGCTTACGCTCATGATCAAACACATCCTGTAAATGCTGTTGTAACCATTCAAAATAATCAGGATTTTCTGCCTTAGCAGCTTCGCGTAGCAAGATAGATGTTGGATGCATAAGCTTTTGCGTCAAACGATGCGCGAATTGCTGTAAGACCTGCTCAGCATTCTCACCGTGGTGCAAAGCCTCTAATGCATGAGTAAGCTCTTGTTGACTAACTTCTTCACTATGTTGGCGGTAAGCATGAATTGTGCTGCCTGCCTCTTTAACTTTTTGATGAGTAATAAGCTGAGTAGCTAATTGATTCACCATTACTTCCGCTTCAACAGCCGCCTGACGTCGTTGAGCGAGGTTTTCTTCAATCACACTTTGTAAATCATCAACCCCATACAAATAGACACCATCAAGCGCTTCAATTTTAGGATCTATATCACGGGGCACAGCTAAATCAACCATTAACATTTGTTGATAGCGACGTTTCTTTAATGCGGCCTTAACATCCTGATAAGCAATCACTTGATATAAACTACCAGTACAGCTCGACACAACATCAGCACGATACAAGTTTTCAGCCAATGTTGAAAAATCAATAATTTCAACTTCAACCTGATGTGAAATCTCTTGAGCCAGTTGGTCAGCACGCTCACGGCTACGATTACAAATAATAATTTTGGCGACGCCCATTTCAGCCAAATGTTTAGCAACCAAGGTATTCATCTCACCCGCCGCAACGACCATCACAGTAATTTTTTCGGGCTTACTAAAAACCTGTAAAGCTAATTGTGCAACTGCATACCCCATCGAAACGGCATGGCTGCCCACCGCAGTTTCGGAACGTACACGTTTAGCGGCATAAAAAGCATATTCAAAAACACTGTTTAATTCAGGAGAGACCGCTTGGGCTTCTTTAGACAATGCTAAAGCACTTTTCACCTGCCCTAAAATTTGCGGTTCACCTAGCATGAGAGAGTCTAGACCACTCGCTACTCGCATTAAATGTGTAATTGCCTGCGTGTTCTCGTAACGATAAACATGATGAACTAAGTGCTTTACATCAATATTATTGGCATCGGCTAACCATTTCAGAAGGCTTTCGGCATTTTCCGCCATGGCATAAACTTCTGTGCGGTTACACGTCGAGACGACCACCAAATCCTTTAAGCTTTGGTGTATGGTTTTGTTCGGCAAGCAAACGACTTAATCGCTCTGCATTGAAAGCAATTTTTTCGCGGAGTTCGACAGAAGCTGTTTGATGGTTGACACCCAATGCAAAGAAAGACATATCAGATCATCATTTCGCTAAATTTATGCTATTGTGCAACATCGGTGTCATAAAAAGCATTACTTTGGATCAATAAAAATTGCGTCAAATGAATAGCCGTATTAATTTTAACGGTGCTTCGATAAGACAGTATTCTACCACATTCTTATTGTTAGGTAGCATGTCCTCGCATGTCTATGCACGTCCTGTGCAAGAGACCTATACCGTGCATTCATTTGATCAGGCATTAGAGCAAACTATGGTCGCTGAATTTGCTCTGGCTTATGATGATATTCCTAACGCTTTGCACAATTACACAGTGCTCGCAATTAAAAGTAACTCTACTTCAATTAAACAGCGAGCTTTAGACGTTGCCCTTGAATATAATGATTTTCAAGCCGCTTTAAACATTGCTACACATTGGGTAGCCCAAGAACCCAAAGATGTACCCGCTTTATTCTATTTGTCACATATTGCCTTAAAAACACATGAATACCAGCTTGCTGCTGAAACATTAGATAAAATTTTAAAAATAGATCCAACTGCCGATTTAGAACAAATTTTAGCGAGTATTGCCCCGGAAAACGCTCAAGATCGAGATGTATTATTAACGGCTTTACGTTCTAGTGCAGAAAAAGACAACCCTTCTATTTTAGCCCTCATCGCCAACTTAGAAGCCCAAAATGGCCAATTAGAATCTGCTTTAACCAACATTAACAAAGCATTACGCCGACGTCCTAAAGTGACGAGCTTTATTTTAATGAAAGCAAACCTACTTATTGCTCTTAGCGATCAAGAAGGTGCGCTTAAATGGTATGCAAAATCCAGCCGTAAATATAAGAAAAATTTAGACATTCGTTTAGCTGAAATCCGCTATCTCATACAACTTAATCAATCTCAACTGGCTTTAGAAAAGCTTGAAAATGTTATAGAAGCTAATCCTAAAGCTGAAGAAGCATTGTTTATTGCAGGCTTAACCAGTATCGATTTAAAACAATATGACAAGGCAGAACAATATCTTGTAGACCTACGAAACTCTGCAAAATATCAAAATGAAGCCTATTACTACTTAGCAATTAATGCTGAACGTAAACAGCATTATGAAACCGCAAAAGCTTACTATCGTTTGGTTGATGGCAGTTTATACGTAGTTTCCAGACGCAATCTGATTGCAATATATGATAAACAAGAAAACTTAAATGATGCTTTACGGTTCCTCACTCAAGAACGCGTAAATTATCCCCAACACGCAAGTTTCTTATATCAAGCTCAAGCTGAAATCTTAAAGAAAATGGGCAATAAAAAAGCTGCTTTAAATTTATTAGATGAAGCGATAAAGAATTTACCGGATGATCCGGAACTCATTTACGCAGAAGTTTTATTACTTGATCCATATACTGACCGCGATAAACTCGACAAAACATTAAAGCAATTATTACAACTTGAGCCTAACAGTCCAACTTACCTAAATGCATATGCCTATACACTAGCCTTACAAAATCGTAGGTTAAAAGAAGCACGTCAATATGCAGAGCAAGCTTTAGAATATGCGCCGGAACAAGCTTCTATTCTGGATACGCTTGGCTATATTGCATTTTTACAGAATGATTATGAAGCTGCGGCGGAGGCTTTAGGTAAAGCTTATGAACTTAGCCATAATATAAATATTGGCGTTCGTTATGCTAAAGCATTGTATATGCAAGGGTCATTAACTCAATTTAGCGCTGTGTTACAACAACTGAAACAAAAACATGCCAATGATCCACAATTACAACAGCTTGATGCGTTAATTTTACCTACATCTGCAAAAAAGAGTTAAATATATGAGCAAATTTGCCCAACTGTGCACAGCGATCTGTGGGTCAAGTGTATTATTTCTAACCGGTTGTCAGCATTTTACTCAACCTAAATCCGCGGTTACCCAACAAGTTCAAGACGAAAAACACTTTAATTTACAAGGTAAAATTGGGGTTCGCACGCCCCAGCAAACTGGTAGTGCTTTTTTCACTTGGGTTCAACAACAAGATAATTTTGATATTGAATTAAGCGGCATTTTAGGGGTAGGAAAAACCCAAATTCAGGGCAAACCTGGTGAAGTGAAGTTAAATAGTGCAAAAACTGGATTAATTACTGCCGCCTCTCCAGAAGAACTTTTAGAGCGTGCAACGGGTTGGCAAGCACCCATTACTCATTTAACGAGCTGGATTTTGGCTAAACCTGCAACGTTAAGTGCTCAGATCACTAAAGATAATGAAAATCGTGTAAACCAACTCATTGAAGATGGCTGGACGGTTAATTTCAGTTATGATGGCGAACAAACTTTGCCAAACAAACTGGTTTTAAAGCAAGCTCTTGCTGAAGATAAAGAAAACCGTATTACAATGGTCATCCAAAACCGCTAAGTCTAATTATATAAATCTATGATTCGAGTCCCTTCTCCAGCTAAGCTCAACCTGTTTTTACATATTACAGGACGTCGTGAAAATGGTTATCATGAATTACAAACCATTTTCCAACTCATTGATTTATATGACTGGATGATATTTACCCCCACTCTGGATGAACAAATCGAAATTGATGGATTGAGTGAAGTTCGACCTGAAGAAAACCTGATTTATCGGGCTGCTCAAATACTAAGACCGCATGCAAAAAATTCTGCGGTCTAAACATCAAAATTGAAAAAAATATTCCAATGGGCGCTGGTCTGGGCGGAGGTTCATCCAATGCTGCCACAACCCTGATTGTGTTAAATCAATTATGGGAATGTGGCCTCAATCAAGAACAACTTGCAGACTATGGTGTAAAGCTTGGTGCCGATGTTCCTATTTTTATTTATGGTAAAAATGCATGGGCTGAAGGTATTGGTGAACATTTATCATTCATAGACTTAGATCAAAAACAGTTCATTATTTTAAAACCTGATTGTTTTATCAGCACTCAATTGCTTTTTTCACAAAAAACATTGACAAGAGACTCTAAGACCACTAAATTTTGCGCCTATCAGTTAGAACCTTCTAATTTTGGAAATAACTTTGAGCCATTAGCTCGACAGTTATACCCTGAAGTAGAAGAAGCAATGCGATATTTAGACCAGTTTGGTCAAGCAAAGCTTACAGGTACAGGTGCTTGTGTTTTTATTGAAGTAACGAATGAAATGAATATTGATGAAATTCTTAACCATTCGCCATGTAAATCTTACTTGGTAAATAGTTTAAAAGAATCTCCTCTTAATCATTTTAAGGTTACACGTATTACATACCAACCGCCAAGGGTGCTTCATGCCCAATCTTGTCGTTTTTAGTGGAAATGCTCATCCACAGTTCGCTCAAAAAGTCGTAAGTCACTTACATATCCCTCTAGGTGCTGCATCAGTCGGTCACTTTTCTGATGGAGAAATTTCAGTAGAAATTACTGAAAATGTTCGTGGTAAAGACGTATTTATCGTTCAGCCTACTTGTGCCCCTACCAATGATAACCTTATGGAAATCTTGGTTATGGCAGATGCTTTGCGTCGTGCAAGTGCTGGTCGTATTACAGCCGTTATCCCTTATTTTGGTTATGCTCGCCAAGACCGTCGCCCACGTTCTGCACGTGTGCCGATTACAGCTAAAGTTGTTGCAGACATGCTTACCACTGTTGGTATTGATCGTGTCGTAATGATTGACTTACATGCTGACCAAATTCAGGGTTTCTTCGATATTCCAGTCGACAACATCTATGGTACTCCTGCTTTGCTTGCTGACTTACGTCAACAATCGCATGATAACCTTATGGTGGTTTCTCCTGACGTTGGTGGCGTAGTACGTGCTCGTGCCGTTGCCAAACAGATGGGTGACATCGATTTAGCAATTATTGATAAACGTCGTCAAAAAGCCAATGAATCGCAAGTTATGCATTTAATTGGTGACGTAAAAGATCGTGATTGCGTTATCGTAGATGACATGGTTGATACTGCCGGTACATTGTGTAAAGCAGCTGATGCGCTTAAGCAATTTGGTGCACGCCGTGTAGTTGCATACGCAACTCACCCTGTACTTTCTGGCAAGGCTATTGAAAACTTACGTAATTCAGTTATTGATGAATTAGTTGTCACTGACACTATTCCTCTTTCTGAAGAAGCATTAACCTTGGGCAAAATCCGTCAGGTTTCTGTTGCTAGCATGGTTGCTGAAACGATTCGTCGTATTAATAACGAAGAATCTATCAGTGCGATGTTCGATAGTTTATAATACTGCAGCTTTTATGAACCCTGGCCTTGGCTGGGGTTTTCTATCACTAAACTGGTCGCAAGTTTAGTCTATTTAACTTTAATGAGGATTTACTCATGTCAAACTTCGTATTAAACGCTCAAGCGCGTGCTGAAGACAAACAAGGGAAAGGTGCGAGCCGCCGCCTTCGTCACGAAGCATTAATTCCAGCTATCATTTATGGTGGCGATGCTGAGCCTGTAGCTATTACTTTAGAACTTCGTCAGCTTGTAAAAGCTTTAGAAAACAATGCTTTCTTTGAAGAAGTTATAGAAATCCAAGTGGGCGACAAAGTTGAAAACGTTAAAATCCAAGCGTTACAACGTCACCCAGCTAAAAATACTCCTATGCACGCTGACTTCAAACGCGCATAAGTGTTAAAAGGCGTAGATTAGTGTCAAATATTTCGCTAATTGTTGGTTTGGGCAATCCTGGTTCAGAATATGCCCAGACCCGCCATAATGCAGGCTTTTGGTTCATTGAACAGCTTGCTAATAAATATGGCATTACATTAAAAAATGATCCGAAATTTCACGGAATTAGCGGACGTGGTAATATAGAAGGACACGATGTCCGTCTACTTCTACCCACTACATTTATGAACCGTTCCGGACAAAGTGTAGTTCCATTTGCAAAATTTTATCAAATTGCTCCCGAAGCAATTTTGATTGCTCATGATGAACTTGATATGAACCCTGGTGTAATTCGTCTTAAAACAGGCGGTGGACATGGTGGTCATAACGGTTTACGTGACATTGTTCCTCATATTGGTCCAAATTTTCATCGTTTACGTATTGGTATCGGACATCCTGGCTCGAAAGAGAGAGTTTCAGGTCACGTACTTGGCAAAGCACCAAGTAGTGAACAAAGTCTGATGGATGCAGCAATTGATCATGCTCTTTCTAAAGTGAAATTACTTGTTCAAGGACAAGTTCCACAGGCCATGAATCAAATTAATGCGTATAAACCCACTTAAATTGTTGAACAATCAAGCTTGCTATCTTGCTTTTTAGGAGCAAAATGCGCATCAGCCACTTTGCCAACAGCAAAAGCTAAAGATTTCACCATAAGATCTTACTCTTAGGTCTACTCAGGAGACGCTAGCCATGCTATCTCGTTTATTAAAATGCAAAATTCACCGCGCAGTTGTAACCCATGCTGAACTTCACTATGAAGGTTCTTGTGCAATTGATGGCGTATTGATGGACTTAGCTGGTATTCGTGAATATGAAGAAATTCATGTTTGGAATGTAACCAATGGCAAACGCTTCACGACCTATGCGATTCGTGGTGAAGATAACTCTGGAATTATTTCAGTAAATGGCGGCGCTGCACATCAAGCAGATGTCGGCGATTTAGTGATTATTGCTACATTTGGTGATTTTACTGAAGCTGAAGCAAATATTCATAAACCACGTTTGGTCTATGCTAACCCAAATAATACAGTTAACCACACAGCGAATTGTATTCCTGTTCAAGTTGCTTAACTTATTCTAAGAATAAAAAAGCCCGCATTGACGGGCTTTTATAATTTTATAAATCCTTAATAGTTCCTTCCCACCAGCTCTTTTGCTGTTTGCAATTTAAAGGTTGAAGTTGTTCTCCTCGTAAATCAAATAGAATCGCCTCTCCTTTTGGGTTTACTTTAAATTCGGCATATTTGGCTTTTTCATAACATTGAGCTAGGCCTTCTGCAAATAAGAAACTGCGAGATGCAGGATACAAAGCCTGAAAACGGTTTTCAGGATTTTTTTAAAATTAAACGTTGCCCAGCATATGAATTATTGATATCTAAAATTGTACGAACTACACGATTTTGTGAATCCAAAATAACTTTTGCTGGAATGGAAGAATGATTAAAAATCACCTGATCTAAAGCATCACTCTCACTCCCTGCAAGAGCTTTGAGAGATTGTAAATTTAATTCATAAGCCAGTGCCATATAGTCACCTTGTAAAATTGAACGAGGATCAACTGGTTTAAGCTCAATGAAAATGCTTTTACTATGGTGCAGATGCCACTCATTTTTTGCTACCAATCCTGCAAAGAACAATATGGTAACTAGTGCAAGAATAAGAGAAAAATACTTCTTCATCCTTTCTCTCCTTCAATAAGATCATTTTTATTTTCATACTGAAGTAACCAATACAAAGCTAACAATACAAAACCAGAAATAAAAATTGATGCACTCTTGGCTAGAAAAGTTATTTGCAAGTTGTAATAGAGCTGCCAGAACACTAAAACAAATACAGTCAAAGTAACTCCATAAACAATATAATCTTTCTTTTTTAAAGCCCAAGTTAAGTTAATAAATAGAATGAAAATTTCAAAATAGCCCATTGCAATAAGCAATATGCCAAAAATTAAAAAGGCAAAAAATGCTGTTCCTTTAAGCTGTTTATACAAATAAAAAGAACTAAAGCACAATAACCAAAGACTAGGTAATAGATAGAATATCCATAATTTCTGGTCTATCGAATCATCTAGAGCCAACCCCATAAAAGTATCAAAGAAAGAAGCTACCACAACTACCGCAAGCACACACAAATAGATACTACGCTCATATTGAACTATTGATCGACCCTTCGGCAAGAACACCAAACTAAAAACGAAATAGCTGAGCAGGGTTAAATTTAAATAAGTCTGAGTGGAGTTTACTGACCACAATGAATGATCTATTTGTAATAAGTAAATAAATGCTATGCCATAAGTAGCGAGCATTTGAATTAAAATAAAGAACCAATGGGGTTTGAGAAAATAGCTGATACAGAGAATAAAAATCTGTGCAATTAGCACCCATAACATCTGATCTGTTTCAGACCCTAGATGAAACAAAAAAGCGATTTGACCACTTATAAATAAACAATAGGCAAATTGCCGAATGAAGTAGTGTTGGGATTTTTTCAATAAAACAAAAGCTATAACAACAAAAACGACTCCTATAATTAATGAAATAGTTTCCCAAAATACTAATGTAAAAGCCCCGAGTGCTAGACCTGCAAGCCAAGCGCCAATTGCTAAAGGAATCACATAAAAGCGGCTTTGACGAAAGATTTTTATTAAAAAATAACTAATTAATGCAAACCAGATAAAAATAATGCCAGCAATGAATAAAAAAATGAATTCATTTGAATCTTTAAATAAGTCATTGATCCTATCTACAAGCCATATTGTTGCAGTCACACCAAGAACAGCGGCCATTAAGCTGGCACATAATTGATCATCTTTTTTGAAGAAATAATAAAAAACAATTATTCCTGAAAAGAAAGCCGAAATCAGGTAAGGAATATTTTCACTTGATAAATATTGGATCATTCCAATGATCGAAATGACGGCAAACCAAGCGATAAAGACGAAACGTAAAGCACGATACTTGTTTATACATAGCCCAAATTCTATAAGGCTTAATAAATTTAAAGCAAATAGATATAAATAAGGAAATTTTTCTAACCAAAAAGTCTGCTTAAAAAATAAGAAAAGTGTAAGTTGGCTAGTAATACAAATTAAAGCAAAGATTCCAATATTTGGTCGATATAGCCACGGTAATAAAAGTAATGTCCAAATTAAGAAAAGCAAATAACTGTCTGCCCCAGTCTGATAGACCTGCCCGATTACAGCCAAACTTAAGCCGACCATCAAGCCACAAACACCATGTAAAGTCTGCCTAACTCCTTCACTTAAAGTATCTTTTATGCTGAACCATGCTGTCACAAGTAATATAACTGGCGGGATAACTAATTGAATACTGTCTGGAAGCATTAACCAATTAGCAGCAATTAAATAAAGAATACTAACCGCCATAAATACATAACTGAAAATATGGAGATGCTGAATAAATAAAGTATTCCTAAGGGGATAATCATCTCTTATCTGCATGAAACACCTATTTTATTTATAATTTTCTATAAAAAACATAACATTCCATTTTCATATCAACAAGTAAGCTCTTGTTAAAAAGCCTTTTTCCGTTTGTGAAAATACTTATTCATAAAGAAACTTAGCATTCTACAAAAGCATCTAGCCAATTTTATCAAGCGCGCTATAATAAAACCCATCGCTTCAGGGCGGGGTGTAATTCCCCACCGGTGGTAAAGTTAATTTTTATTGATAAATTAACAAGCCCACGAGCTTAAATTGTGTAATTTGAGCAGATTTGGTGAAACTCCAAAGCCGACGGTATAGTCCGGATGAAAGAAGACGACGAGCTGGGATAAATCCGTTTTATTTCAGTAACAGCCTGTTTTTACATCAGTCCTGAAATGTTCAACCGTATTTTTACGAGAGCGTTTCATTATGTCTAGCTTAATTCAACCAGAAATTTTTTTCTCAGCCCTCTCTCCTGCTGAACAACGTATTCAACAAGCATTAGAAGATATTCGTCAAGGCAAACCTGTCTTGGTTATGGATGACTTCGACCGTGAAAATGAAGCAGATTTAATTGTTGCAGCCGAAACACTAACTGTTGAAACAATGGCACGTATGATTCGTGATGGCTCAGGTATTGTATGCTTATGCCTTACAGAAGAGTTAGCAGATCATTTAGAACTTCCACCAATGGTTTCTCAAAACTCAAGCCAGTTTCATACCGCTTTTACAGTGACCATTGAAGCAGCCCAAGGTGTTACGACAGGTGTTTCGGCTAAAGACCGAGTTACTACCATTCAAACTGCAATTAAAGATGGTGCTGTCGCAAGTGATCTTAACCGTCCGGGCCATGTTTTTCCTTTACGTGCACGTAGCGGTGGAGTGCTGACTCGCCGAGGTCATACTGAGGGAACAATTGATCTAGCAAGACTAGCAGGACTTAAACCTGCTGGCGTGTTATGTGAATTAACCAACCCAGACGGCACCATGGCATCAGGTATTCAAGTTTTGGCATATGCTCAAACTCACCATTTAACCGTGATTACCATTGAAGAACTTGTTCAATACCGCCAACAACACGGTATTTAAATAAAAAAAAGGTTTGGCTTTAGATAAAAGCCAAACCTTCACATTAAAATTTACTAATGTTTAAGATACTTTCTTTTGTGTTGATTGATCTTCGATATATTCCAAAAGTTCAGAGAATTGCGTAATCATTGCTTTAGGTTGTGCTTGTTCAAGTTCCTCTGGTGTTCCATAACCATAAGTCACTGCTACTGCCTCAATACCATTGTGGCGAGCACCTAAAATGTCATATTGACGGTCACCGACCATTAAGCATTCTTCTGATTTTAGTTGCTCATGTTCAAGAATATAATGAATAAGTTCAGCTTTATTGGTTCGTTCACCTGTTAACTCACTACCATAAATATGTACAAAATATTGGCTTAAGTCAAAATGGTCTAAGATACGTTTTGCATAAATAGTCGGTTTAGCGGTTGCAACAAATAAACGATACCCTTCTTCTTTCAATGCATTAAGTGTTTGGGCAACCGATGGATATACTTCATTTTCAAATAAGCCCGTAACTGAAAAACGCTCACGATAAGCAAGTAAAGCTTGCTCAGCCAAAGCATCATCTTGAGTGGCTAATAGTTTTGCTAATGAGGCTTTTAAAGGGGGCCAATTGTCCAGTCAATATTTAAATCGGCAGCCAATGGAAAGCCCAACTTATCCATTGCATAGCGAATTGAAGTATGGATACCAACTTTTGGGTCTGTTAGGGTTCCATCTAAATCAATTAAAATATGTTTTATAGCCATTCAATCATTAACCCAGTAAAGTATTTAATTCAATTGGTCGAGAGTTTAATCAAACTCTCTTATACTAACGTAAATTTAAATTGAAAAGGAAATAACCGTGCGTCCAACCGTACTTTGTTTCTCGGGTTTAGACCCTTCAGGTGGTGCAGGTTTACAAGCTGATATTGAAGCGATTGGACAAAGTGGTGCTCATGCAGCAATTGCATGTACAGCCCTCACCATTCAAAACTCACAACAAGTATTTGGCTTCGAAGCAACCTCAAAAGAACTATTATTAGCTCAAGCAAATGCCGTTGTAGATGATTTACCAATCAAATGCGTTAAGTCAGGCATGCTTGGCACTACAGATAACATTGCTGCTCTAGCTGAATTTCTTTGTGCCCATCCAGATTATCAATATGTACTCGATCCTGTTTTGGTGGCAAACAGTGGGGGTTCTTTAGGTGATCAAGCAACTCTTGTCAAAGCTTTCGTTGAGCTTATTCCTCTAGCCACTATCATTACTCCAAATACAGTCGAATTACGTGCTCTAACGGGTGTTGAGGACTTAGAACAAGCCACCAAAAAACTTTTCGAAATGGGTGCTAAAGCTGTATTAGTCAAAGGTGGACATGAAGATACACCAGATCATATTAAAAATAGTTTATATATTAATGGTGAACTTGCGGCGAGTAGTAGCTGCCCCCGCTTAGAGGGTGAGTATCATGGATCAGGGTGTTCTTTGGCCAGTTTTATTGCAGGTCGCTTAGCATTAGGCGATTCTTTAAAAATCGCGGTACAGCATGCCGAAACGTGGTTATTTGGTGTTTTAAAGACTGCCGAGACTCCTGTAGCAAATGGGCAAAAAATACCAAAAAGATTTTAAAAATAAAAAAAGGCGCTACGTGCGCCTTTTTCATTTCCCTCAATTATTGAGGAATACGTAAAACCTGTCCTGGGAAGATTTCATCTGGATCTTTAAGCATTGGTTTGTTTGCTTCAAAGATTTTTTGGTATTGATTCGCATCACCATAAAATTCTTTCGCAATTTTTGAAAGGTTATCACCAGACTTTACTGTATAGAATTTACTTTCTGGTTCAGGAGTTGCAACGGTCATTTGATCATCTACTTGTGCAACATGATCAATATTCCCAACAATAAGAATAATTTTCTCTTTATCCGCTTGGCTTTTTACCTGTCCTTTAATGATTGCGGTATCAGTTGCACCATTATACGTTACAGATAAACCCTCCACCCCTAGACCTAAGCTTTTAATTAAACCTAATAATTTATTTGCGATTTCTTGTGCAGAAGGTTCTGCTGGTGTTGCTGGAGCTGGTTGTGGTTCTGCTGGCGCGGTATTTTTCTTACCAATACCTTTTACAAAATCAAAAAGACCCATCTTTTAGTCCTCATATTATTGTTTATAGTAAAGTCATTAAACTGACCCTTATTGTTATACGTGAAAAAAGATATACCTCTGCTATCAATTGAGGCTGATCTTGTAAAAATATGTATCTCTTCCTTTTTATTTTACTCAAATAAAAAAAGCCACCTTACGGTGGCCTTCTTTTTTATTCAGCAATATGCGAATTAACCAAGTTTTTTAGTTACATAGTCAATTGCAGATTGAACTGTAGTGATTTCGTTTGAATCTTCATCAGGGATAGTGATGTCGAAGTCGTTTTCGAAAGACATTACAAGTTCAACTAAATCTAAAGAGTCAGCACCTAAGTCATCCATAAAAGATGCTTCGTTTTTAATCTCTTCAGCTTTAAGACCAAGTTGTTCTGCAACTGCTTGCTTAACGCGTAGTTCGATATCGCTCACAGGAATTCTCCTCATTGCTCGTGGCGTTTGATTTGCCACTAGTTTAATTGAATATAAAAATTTTTAAAAGTTATACATCAGCCCTAGGCCATGTATAAACCACCATTTACATGTAATACCGTACCGGTAATGTAACCTGCTTTATCACTTGCAAGGAAACTCACCGCATTTGCGATATCTTGTGGCGCACCTAAGCGATTTAAAGCCACTTGATCACTCATTTTTTGCGAATTTCTTCACTAAGTGCATCTGTCATTTCTGTTGCAATGAAACCTGGTGCCACACTGTTCACAGTGATTTGGCGGCTACCCATCTCTTTTGCAAGACTGCGGCTAAACGCTTCAATACCTGCTTTAGCAGCAGAGTAGTTCGCTTGACCTGGGTTTGCAAAGTGCGCAACAACAGAACTAATATTAATAATGCGGCCAAAGCGCGCTTTTGTCATACCTTTAAGCACACGTTTAGATAAACGATATACAGCTTTTAGGTGAATGTTGAGAATGTCATCCCAATCATCTTCTGACATACGTAGCAATAAATTGTCTTTCGTGATACCCGCATTATTAACCAAAATAAGCACAGGGCCATAGTTCTGTTCAATATGAGAAACGACTGCTTCAATCTCATCGAGATTACGCACATCGAGAGCTAAACCTGCACCTTGCTCACCAAAGCTTTCACTTAACTTTGTGCACCAGATTCAGATGTCGCAGTACCTACAACAAAATAACCGTCTTGAATAAGTTGCTGGGCAATTGCAGCGCCAATGCCCCGACTCGCGCCCGTTACTAATGCAACTTTTGCGTTCTTGTGTCATGCAATTTTTCCTTCTGCCACTAAAACAGCATTTAGGGCATCTTCCATTTTACTCTTGCTATCGATAGCAAAAGCTTTTTCTATATTTGGTAAACGCTTCGCGAGATTACTCAATACTGTTCCAGGTCCACACTCAACAATGTAGTGAATACCTTGGTCTTGTAAAAACTGCATCGTGTCTGTCCATTGTACAGATTGGTACAATTGAGCAGTTAACGCCTGACGTAATTGAGCAACATCGGTAGCTATTCCCGCGTTGACATTTTGTATTACAGGAATGGTAGGCAGCTCAATGGCAGTTTGTTCCAAAGCTTCTGCAAATTTTTCAGCCGCAGGTTTCATCAATGAACAAATGCGAAGGAACTGACACAGGTAAAGCAATTGCCTTAGCAGACTGCTCTTTTGCCAAAGTCATCACTTGTTGTACAGATGCTGTACTTCCAGCAATCACGACTGGCGCTTGTGAATTATAGTTTGCAGCTTCTACTGAACCTTGACCTTCTGCATTCACGATTTGGCAAAGTTCAACCACTTTTTCATCGGCTAAACCAAGGATTGCAGCCATAGCCCCCTTCCCCTTGAGGAACAGCACTTTGCATGAGTTTGCCACGCAAATTCACTAGTTTCACTGCATCTGCCAAGCTCATAGATCCTGCAGCAACCAAAGCACTGTATTCTCCTAGAGAATGTCCTGCAAGGTACTTAGGTGCCAGACCACCTAAATCAAGCCATACACGCCATAGAGCGATACTGGCAGTTAATAACACAGGTTGGGTATTTTCTGTTTGGTTGAGGCCTTCACCACTTTGCGCGATATGCCACAGATCGAATCCAAGCGCATCTGAAGCTTCAGCAAAGGTTTGCCCAACCCCACTAAACTGTTCTGCTAGTTCAGCAAGCATACCGACTTTTGTGAACCTTGACCCGGAAACACAAACGCAGTTTTTGTGGCTAAAGCTACTTGTTCAAGACGTTTAGCAGACATAAGAAATCCTTTTTTGGGTTTTCACTCATTTCTGGAGCGGAAATTTAACATGTTATTTATATTTTTATAATTGCGAAAAACAACAAAAAAAGGGAGCTTTCGCTCCCATTTTTTCTATACTTAAGCATCACGCTTAATGCATATCATACAATTATTCAGCATCAGCTGCTTTAGCGAATAATTGACGACCACGGTAGAAACCGTCTTTAGTAACGTGGTGACGACGATGAGTCTCACCAGTTGCTTGGTCTACTGTTAATGCATTCTCGGTTAAAGCGTCATGTGAACGGCGCATGTCACGGCGAGAGCGACTTTTACGGTTTTGCTGAACGGCCATGATGGCTCCTTACAAAGATCGAAAAAATGGATCAGAACAAATTCAGTTGTCTTATCTCAAAATTATATCACAAATTATGAGTTAAGTTTACCCTTCAAACCTGCCAAAACATCAAACGGATTATCCCGTTTTTCTTCAACAACGTTTTGAATGGTAGGTTGATGTTTATTTTCACAAGCATCATGCTTGGGAGATAAAGGCACCAACAATAACAGTTCATCTTCTAGTAATGCGAGCAAGTTAATCGAGGCTGGCGTATCATAATCACCTTTCGTCGTAAACTCACTTTCACCTAAAACGATGAAATCAGCATCCTCATCCAAGCGCTCTATCAGTGACTCATCATCCATTAATGCAATATGAAAGTCTAAGACAAGAGGCATTTCAACGGGTTCCAAACAACGTTGGCACTCCATTGGAACTATCGTGTCCATATGACCATCCATCCACACAATGCGATGATATGCATCCATTGATAGCTTACAGTCTATGTTGATCAATTGATTATCAATTGATCCAACAGCTCACGAGCGATACGAGCAAAGCGAGACAAGGGCAGTTGACCTGACCATGTAAAGCCTTGTTCAGCCCATTTAAACGGCTCAATCTGTGCCGGAAAGGTATTTGCTGACATAATTAAGGCGGCAATTCTACAAATTCATCGGTACTCTGTCAAAGATTAAGATACAATTTTGCACTTCTTTAGACAGAACTCGGGGTAAATTAAGCAATGCACCTGTTGCAGCCGCAACTTGAAGTTAACACTTCATCACTCGTTTCCGCACCCATTCAACTCATCAGAACACTCTTGTACATGACACGGTGCAACCTCTCACCATGGTCAAGCTCAAAATTAGAGTCTGAGCAAGTCGATTGGCTTATTTTACACTTTAATCACTGGTTTTCCCCACCATAATGTGGACATTAGTTCGTGGAGATTTTGAACCAGAATATTTCCCGGCAACAAATCAGGGTCCGGCTAAAATCCAATTCGCCCATGGTTTTTTGAACAGCGCCTTGCATGAAATCAGTCACTGGTCGATTGCTGGTGAAAAACGCCGCCTCCTACCTGATCTAGGGGATATTGGTACGCCCCCGATGGTCGTACACAAGAACAGCAAAGTCTATTTGAACAAGTAGAAGTTAAGCCACAGGCAATTGAATGGTTATTTGCACAGTCTTTTGGTAGAAAGTTTGAGAGTTTCGCTTGATAACCTCACAGGTGATGGCGGAGATGGCAAAATATTTAAAGATAATGTTTATGCTCAAGTACAACGTTACTTTTCAGGTGAAGCTAAGTTGCCACGTGATGCAGCAGCATTTATTGGCTTTATTTGCCAATGTACCCGTTCAGGTACACCATTACAATTAAATGAATTTAAACGTGAACTCCTTGATTAATTGACAAAAAAACTACGTTCACTACTTGTCTAGTTCATTTAAAAAGCCTAATAATTATTTTTAATACTGGCGTGATGGAGTCTCCAAAATATGATGCATTTACATGTACATCCTGAAAATCCACAGCAACGCCTCATTAGCCAAGCGGTTGAACGCATTCGTGCCGGAGATGTTGTGGTTTACCCTACCGATGCTGCCTACGCAATTGGCTGTCAGATCGGTAATAAAAATGCTATGGAACGTATTGCGCAAATTCGCGGTTTAGGGCCGAAGCTTATCAATATGCAATTATGTGCTGTGATTTATCTGATATTGCAACTTATGCAAAAGTTGATAATGCAACTTATCGTTTATTGAAAGCAAATACCCCAGCAATTACGACTTTTCATTTTACCTGCAACCAGTGAAGTTCCTCGTAGGTTGATGCACCCTAAAAAGAAAACCGACTGAGAACACGTATTCCAAGTAACCCAATTTGTCAGGCTCTATTAAAAGAACTTTGGTGAACCCCTACTCACCAGTACATTAATTTTACCAGGACAAGAAGATCCTCTAGACGATCCATACGATATTGAAAATCAGTTAGATAAGCGAATTGATGTATTTATTGATGGCGGTTTCGGTACTTTAACAAGCACAAGTATTGTTGATTTATCGGGTGAACATCCTGAAATTATTCGCCGTGGTATTGGCGATGTAAGTGCTTTTGAATAAGCACTTACAATTTTTACCAATAGTTTTAAAAAAGTATTATCACTCCAAAAAATACTCTTTATTTATTTTGGATTTTTTTACACTTTAGTCGTTAAGTAATTTATTAAAAGGCACAATTCATTTAGAATGATTTCCACTATCTGCTGTTCTTCTATTTACAGCTCTCTTTGACTTGAATAACAAGTCTCATGCTTTTGAAAATTCGCGTGGCTTATAATCGTAATGAATCAATCACTTCATCAATCCATGGAAGACGCTCCACACATCCGTGTTTTAGATGAGTGGCATGACAAGATTCCTGAAGATCTCTATATACCTCCTGCTGCATTTGAGATTTTACTCGAACAGTTTGAAGGCCCACTAGATTTTTTAATTTACCTGATTCAAAAAAACGGTTTTGATTTAGTTCAAGTCGATATTGCGCCTATAGCAACTCAATATTTAACTTATATGGATAGTATGAAGTCCTTAAATATTGAGCTAACAGCTGATTATATGGTGATGGCAGCTTTATTGGCTGATTTAAAGTCTCGCCTACTTTTACCAAAGCCAACAATTATAAGTATTGAAAAAGATCCTAAACAGGAACTTATTGATCGACTTGAAACCTATCTACGCATTAAGCAAGCGGCTGAGCGTTTAGGTCAAATGCCAATTCTTGAGCGTGATACATTCAGTGCAAATGTGAGCTTAGGGTCATATCGCTCCTGTTTATGAAGGTTATGATATTTCAGCATTACATGATGCATTGTTCTGTGTATTTAACCGCCCAGAACCCGTTATTCATGTCGTAGCTCAAGAGCCTGTATTACTTCGAAGAACGCATTGCATATATTGAAGAGAAATTAGATTCTGGTGACGTGTTAAGTTTTAAAGAATTACTCAATCCTCTGCAAGGTCGCATGGGAATGGTTGTTACATTTATGGCTGTTTTAGAGTTAACCCGACAACAGCGAGTTAAAATCATCGCCTCTGGTATTGAAGCTCCTTTAGCAATTCAAGGATCTTCAATATGAGTTTTGAACAAAATAATACTGATTTGTCATTAGCTGACATTCACCACGAAGTCTTATTACAACTTGAAGCAATTATTTTTGCCAGTGAAGCACCCGTTTCAATTGCCCGTTTAAAAGAAGCATTTAATAATCAGTATAATAAACAACAGCTTCGTCAACTTTTACAACAGCTCGCGCTATTACAACATGGCCGATCTATTGAATTGATTGAAACAGCGCAAGGGTTTCGCTTTCAGGTAAGATCTAAATATCGTAGTATTATTGCGCAAATTTGGCCAGAGCGACCAACAAAACTGTCGCCTTCATTACTAGAAACATTGGCCGTCATTGCTTATCATCAACCAGTTACCCGCGCTGATATTGAACAAATTCGTGGTGTGTCTAATAATAGTCAGATTCTTAGAACACTATTTGACTGGAACTGGATTAAAGAAGCCGGTTTTAGAGATTTACCCGGAAGACCCGCGTTGTTAATTACAACGCCTCAGTTTCTGAATGCTTTTGGTCTAGCTTCGCTAGGCCAATTGCCTCCCCTACAGAACGCCAAGGAAGCCTTTATGGCTCTCGATGCAAATGCACCGAAATCATAAAGAGGTGGACTGTTGATCATTATGTCTAAGGTTGTGCTGTCATGAGTGAAAAATTGCAAAAAGTATTAGCGCGAATCGGATTAGGTTCCCGCCGATATATGGAAGAGGTTATTGCCGCAGGACGCGTGAGTGTAAACGGCCGTGTTGCCCAAGTGGGTGAGCGCATTGAACCAGGCGATGAATTACGCATTGATGGCCGTAAAGTTCAGTTTCAAATTGAAGACGAAATTCGTCGCCGTGTATTGATTTACTATAAACCAGAAGGTGAAATCTGTTCACGTAATGACCCTGAAAAACGCCCAACCGTATTTGATCATTTACCGCAAATTGCGAATGACCGCTGGGTAATGGTAGGTCGTCTAGATATTAACAGTACTGGTTTATTACTGTTTACAAATGATGGTGAGCTTGCTAACCGCTTAATGCACCCATCAAATGAAATTGAACGTGAATATGCTGTTCGAGTTATGGGTGAAGTAACACCTAAAATACGCCAAAAAATGGTAACTGGCGTAGAGCTTGAAGATGGTCCAGCTAAATTTGAGTCTTTCTCGGAAATTGGTGGCGAAGGTATTAACCGCTGGTACCAAGTAGTGGTGAAAGAAGGCCGTAACCGTGAGGTTCGTCGTATTTTTGAATCACAAGAACTTAAAGTAAGCCGCTTATTGCGTACTCGCTACGGTACAGTCATTTTGCCACGCGAACTACGTACTGGTCGCTGGATGGAACTTGATAAAACTGATATCGATAATCTAGCAAAATCTGTTGAGTTAAAACCACGTCAAGGCACAGGTTTATTTGGTATGGCAAAACGCCGTACTGATCGTATGACTGAAAAGCCAATGGCTGCTCGTCGTGGCGGTTTTTTACGTCAACAACGTCGTGATGATGAAAAAGAAGCACCTGTGAACACTGGCAGTCAACGTAAAACGACTGGTTTTAACCGTGGTTCGAAGAAATTCTAAAATTATTTAATAATACGTAAAAAAACCGCTCTTACGAAGAGCGGTTTTTTTTATTGTTGTTTTTAGCTTTAATCCATCTTTGCCAACTCAATCCATTCAGCTTCCGGAAAGTGAGTTGCTAGATAACTTTTCAAATAATTTGAAGTATCTTGAGAAATTAATGGATCTTTTGATTCATCTTTTAGGTTATAAACCAAGGCCTTTAATTTCAGTCCACGAGTTTTAAGTGCTTCAAGACTAAGTAAAGTGTGATTAATACTTCCCAAACGCCCCGAGGTTACTAAAATAACCGGAAACTGGTGCTGAGCAACATAATCGATGGTAAGCAGACTGGTGGTTAATGGCACCATTAAGCCTCCCGCACCTTCTAACAATACAATTTCAAAACGTTCTGCTAATGTTTGAGTCGCTTTTTCAATTTTTTGAAAATCAATTTCTCGATTATCAAGACGTGTTGCTAAATGAGGTGAGGCTGGATAACTGAAAATTTCAGGCATGGTTAGCTTGTCATGATCTTCTTGAAACCAACCCTGTCCCATGATTTCACGGTGCTTTTCGATATCTTCAGAAATATCTGTATTACCTGTCTGAATGAGTTTTTGGGTAATCACTTTTTACCCTGCTCAGTCCATAATTTTGCTAAGAAACCTGTCGCGTAGGTTTTACCAATATCGGTATCAATCCCACTCACAAAATAGATCTGACCACTCATTTACTTCATTCTCCGGGCAATACAATAAATCGGATGATATGTTAAGGAATATCCCTCGGCATGCTTAAACCGATCATAATCTTGATAAAACTGTTGTAAAGTCTGCTTGTTCCAACGATGACGTGCTGTTGCAGTTACACCTGTCGCTTTTAAATGCTGCAAAACAGCTTTAGGTGAATCAAAATAGAGCTGGGCTTCTGACTCAGACAAATGCAGAACCTCAAAACCAGCCTGAGTTAAGGCATTATTCCAATTTTCAATAGACCAATAACTTAAACCTTGACCTGTTAACTCTTTAATCTCGATTAAATTTTTTGGCCCAAAAGTTGAAAAGCATAACCAGCCTTGTTCAATTAAAGCAGCATGACAATGTTGAAGTACACGAGGTAAATCCTGCATCCATTGTAAAGCTGAACCTGAAACGATCATGTTGAGATGTTGTGGAAACGTTAAAGTTTCAATATCACCAATCAACCATTTCAAATTTTCTTGGGGGATAAAGTGCTGCTGCACATCTGCATACAAGTCATTTAAAATCAATTCTTCAATTTGAAAAGATGCATTAATAAGGCGAGTTAAATTGCCAGAACCACAACCAATTTCAAAAACGCGCGACAAAATATTAGGGCAAAATTGCTCTAATAAGCCTGTTAAATTTTGGCAAATTTGTTTTTGAACAATTGCATGTTCTGAATAGCTTTGCCCTGCTTTAGCAAAACGTTGGGCAACTAAGTCTTTGTTCAAACTCACAGGAAACTCACCAGTGCTTCAAGTTCATGCTGCTGTACCATTGATGTTAAAGAAATACGCAACCGAGAACGATTTTGAGGAACTGTTGGTGGGCGTACTGGCATGGCATAGAAACCATTTTCTTGAACCTGTTTCGCCTTTTCAATTGCAGCCTGACTTTCCCCCACAATAATTGGAATAATATGGCTGGTTGATGGACTTACATAGCCTTTTTGTACAACAGCGTGCTGAAGATATTGGCTAATATTTTTTAAATGTTCACGTTGAGATTGAGCTTGTAAGACTTTTTGGAATGCAAAATTTGCCCATGCCATCAAAATCGGCGGTTGAGCAGTACTGAAAATAAGCGGACGCATTTTATTAATGAGATAATCTTTAATAATTGGGTGACAAATAATGTAACCACCGACTGCTGCTAATGCTTTACCCAATGTCCCCACTAAAAAATCAATATCTTGAATGACATTGTATTGTTCAGCACATCCCAACCCTTGCTGACCGCGCACACCAATTGAATGCGCTTCATCAACATACAGCATGGTTTTGGCAAAACGTTTTTTGAGCTGGACTAAAGCGGCTAGATCCGTTTCATCACCGTCCATACTAAAAATACTTTCAGTCACCACAATAATGCGTTCAACCTTGTCATCGTCGTGATATTTTTGCAAAAGTTGCTCTAAGTGCTGTAAATCATTATGGCGATAACGTACATACTGCGCCCCCGATAAACGTATACCATCGATCATGCTGGCATGAACCAGCTTATCAGCCAAAATTAATGTTTTACTGTCAGCAACAGCAGGCAAAATACCAATATTCATGTGATAGCCACTATTAAATAATAGTGCCGCCCGACCACCAAATGCTTTGCTTAGGCTATTTTCTAATTGTTCATATTCTTCAAAATTACCCGTTAATAGACGTGATGATGAAGAACTAAAATAGCTACGCTCGACTGGAAAACTGTCTAAAAACTCTTCACGAAGTTTTACATCCGCAGCTAGGCCAAGATAATCATTGGATGCCAAGTTCAGCATCGTTTTATTTTGAATTGTAATAAAACGACCTTGCTGCACATTTTGGGTAAATTGTCTGAAGTTACCTTGCTGTTTTAGTTCATCCAATTGAGTAGCAAAATGATCAAGCAATATCATTTTAATGCACTCCTTGCATCGTTTTAACAACTTCAACTAACTGTTCAAGCAAATTGCTTAGTTCTTGATGAGTGATTACATAAGGTGGCATGACATACACCAGCTTGCCAAAAGGACGAATCCAGATTCCACGGTCAACAAACTCTTTCTGCAATGTTTTCATATCAACATTAAAAGTGAGTTCAACTACACCTATTGCACCAAGTACTCTCACATCAGCAACATAATCTAGCTGATTAAGCGGTGTTAAATATTGAGTAAGCTGTTGCTCAATTCGCTCAATATTGGCTTGCCAATCTTGCTCAATTAATAATTGCGTACTTTTTAAGGCAACAGCACAAGCAAGCGGATTGGCCATAAAGGTTGGGCCGTGCATAAATACGCCAGCCTCTCCCTGACTAATCATTTCCGCCACATGCTTTGTGGTTAAGGTAGCAGATAATGTCATATAACCGCCTGTTAGCCCTTTACCTATACACATAATGTCCGGTTCAACTTGCGCATGTTCCCACGCAAAAAGCTTACCAGTGCGGCCAAAGCCAGTCGCAATTTCATCAAAAATTAATAACAGATTATATTGTTCACAAAGCGCTTTAGCCTGACGTAAATATTCAGGATGATAAAAACGCATGCCCCCCGCACCTTGTACGATCGGCTCAATAATTAAGGCTGCAAGATGCTGATGATTTTGCTGAATGGCTTGTTCTAATTCTGCAATATCTTGTGGATTCCATTCTTCATGAAATTTGGTTTGTGGCGCTGCAACAAAAAGACGATTGGGTAAGCTTGTACCAAAAATCTGATGCATGCCTGTAACTGGATCACACACAGACATCGCATTCCATGTATCCCCATGGTAGCCGGAACGTGTGGTAATAAAATTTGTTTTTTGTGGTTGACCTTGTGCATTCCAAAACTGCACTGCCATTTTCAAGGCGACTTCTACTGCAACCGAACCTGAGTCTGCATAGAAAATTTTATCGAGACTTGGCGGGGTAATTTTTAAAAGAATTTTTCCAAGTTCAATGGCAGGATCATGCGTTAGTCCACCAAACATAATATGGGACATGCTTTGTAATTGATCGGTTACTGCCTGATTGAGTTCAGGGTGGTTATAACCGTGAATCGCACACCACCAAGATGACATACCATCAATTAAAGTCCTTCCATCATCTAACTCAATCGTCGCACCATATGCACGTTTGACTTTAAATGTCGGTAAAGGTTGGGTCATTGAAGTATAAGGATGCCAAATATGTTCCAAATCAAAATTATCGGTCATCCTATTTACCCTTTTACAGCGTTCAAATCTTTCATTAAACACATGTTAAACCTGTTAAGAATGAAAGAAAATTGCGATATCAATCAAAGCTGATTAACTTTGCTGATGAAATGTTAAAAATTGGCAGATTTCTTCAATTGTTCGTTCAACTTGTAGATAAGGGAAAGCATGAGTGGTTTCATTTAATACTTTGTATTTCATCTTTTGTGTAGCGATATGTACGAAATTTTCCTCAATTTTGCAAGGAATGACACCATCTTGTTCTGCAAATAAATGAAGCTGTGGACCTGAGTAATTTTTTAAGTTATCTACCAAGTTTAAATGCTCTAACATTTCTAAGCCTTGTACCAGCAACTCATATGGGGGCGGGTTTGCTATATTTTGCATGCTCAGCCAATCTTTTTTAGCTTGTACTGACCCTTGAGTAATTAAATAATAAAAGCGTTTTAAGGTCGCTTCAGGATTTTGCAAAAAAGACTGTTTAAACAGATCAAATACATCCGCAGGCATTGCTGTTTGCCACGTGTTATTGGCAACAAAACATGGATTAGAAGCGAGTGTAATTAAAGTTTTTGTTAGGCCAGTGCTCTTATAAAAAGAATCAACTAAGTGAGTCGCTAACTGACCTCCCAAAGACCATCCAATTACAGTATCTACATCATTCAATAAATTAAGCTGTTTCTGGAAGCTACTACTTAAAACATCAAATATATTAATAAGTTGTACAGCACAACCCTTCTCTTGCAAATGCAATTTTAATGATTGCAGGGGTTCAATTCCTACACCCCAGCCTGTAATCAATAAAATTTTATTTTGTAACTTCATATGCTTGCCCAGAGCTAGTTTTATAAAGATTATATATTAATATCAATTTAAAATATCCTTTAAAATCAATATAAAAAATAAATTCTCAAGATTAAAATCAAGTATTTAGACCTATTTAATATTCTGAAATATATTGATAAGTAAAAACTGCATTATTAATAGGAAACATACAAAAATTTAATTATCTAAACATTGAAGCTCATCAAAAAACAACATACTCCACACTTCACCTATAAATCCATTATGCAATGTAATTAATGTTAAGACTTATGTTTTTTTATTAAAAAAAAATGACTCATCAATTCATTTTAATGATAGAACTTTAAATATTAATTAAAAGTTAATAGGTAGACTAAAATGAAAGGTCAAAATATATTATCTAAGGAGAAAGGAAAAGACACATATTTTGTTACACCAGATGATATTATTAAAACTATTCCTACAGAAAAAAAATTCTGCTTATTTTTAGATATTGATGGCACTCTAGCCTCTTTTCAAATTAATCCTGAGCAGAGTTTTATTCCTACCTCTACCTTAGAAATTATAAAAGAAATAACTCAATTAAATATACCTGTTATTGCTGTTACCGGTCGTGATATCGAAACAGCTCGTAAGCTACTACAGCCTGTTGAAATTCCGGTAGCCGGTTTACATGGGCTTGATATCTACTTCGGCTCAGATACCTATTTACGTCCAGATTTAAGTGATATTAATTTTAAAAAGTTAAAAGAAGATATTAAACAAGCTTGCCAAATATATCCAGATTTTCTCATTGAGGACAAAGGATATTCTATTGCTTTACATTATCGAAAAAACCCAGATTTAGAAGAGCAAGCTATTTATATTATGAAACAAATTAAATATTTCTATCCTCAATTAAAAATAAATAAAGGAAAATGTGTAGTTGAATTAATACCTAAACAAGCTGACAAAGGCAAAGCAATTCAAACCATATTAAAACATCTTGATTTACCGTTAGTATATCCAATTTTTATTGGTGATGATTTAACTGATGAATCTGGTTTTAATTTTATTAATCAACAGAGTGGCCTTACCATTAAAGTAGGTTCAGGTAAAACAGAAGCTAAATATAGATTAGAAGATATTAATACCGTTGCTCTTTTTCTTTTTTTATTTCAAGACAGAATAAAAAAATTATATGTCAAAAATAGTCAAAATCAGTATGGAGAACAAATATGTCTAAATTAATTGTATTATCAAATAGAATAAGTATGCCTTCAGGTAAAGCATCAGCAGGTGGTCTTGCTGTAGCAGTGCAAGATGCTTTGAACGATAGTAATGGTATTTGGTTGGGCTGGAATGGGCAGCAAATTACCGATAGTGAAGCGCCAGAATTTGAACAGGCCTATTCTCAGGGAATTGATTACATTACCTGCCCTCTTACTCACCAGCAATACGCGCAATATTATTGTGGTTTTGCAAATAAGGTTTTGTGGCCAGCAATGCATGCTCGTGAAGACCTTATTGAGTATGATGCTCAAGAATATAATACCTATCAAAAGGTCAATCGATTATTCGCTGAAAAGTTAAAACAGCTTGCTCAGCCTGAAGATCTTATTTGGGTACACGATTATCACTTCTTTAGTGTAGCGCGTTACTGTCGTGAATTAGGCATGCAAAATAAGATCGGTTTCTTTCTCCATATTCCTTTTGCAAGCCTCAATATTTGGCGCAAAATTCCAGTAGCTTTGGAACTCATTCAAGACTTGAGCCAATATGATGTGATCGGTTTACAAACCCAGACTGATCAAAATGCATGTATGCAAACATGTGTTAATTTACTTGAAGCTCAGAAAATTCAACGTGACAGTATTAGCTATAAGAAACGTCGGATATTAATTAAATCTTATCCAATTGGTGTTCAACCAGAGCTTATTCAAAAGCAAGCTCAGCAAGATTTGTCTACTCCTTCTGTGTTTAATTTCGAGGAAATACCTCGTCAAAAAACAATTATTGGGGTGGATCGAATTGATTATTCAAAAGGTCTACTTGAACGTTTCAATGCATTTGCAACTTTTCTAGAGACCAATCCTGAATATCATGGCCTTATTCGACATATTCAAGTTGCAACACCATCTCGTACAGATATTCCCGCTTATCAGCGCTTATACCAACGTTTTAAAGCGAAGTTGGAGCTGATTAATGAAGAGTTTGCACATGAGGACTGGAGACCAGTAGATTGCTGTTATGACACGGTTCAACATCATAGTCTCATGCATATTTATCGCCATTCTGATATTTGCTGGATTAGTTCACTACGCGATGGTATGAACTTGGTAGCAAAAGAATATATCGCAGCTCAAGATCCAGAGAACCCTGGAGTTCTGATTTTATCTAAATATGCGGGTGCTGCTGAGCAGATGACTCAGGCCTTGATTGTTGACCCACAAGATAGAGTGGCAATGATTGATACTTTAAAAATAGCTTTAGAAATGCCGAAAGCTGAACGTATTAATCGTTACCAACAATTAATAGAAGGTTTATCTGTTTCTGATCTTACTCATTGGCGTAATAACTTCTTGAATGATCTAGAACATTCCTCGAGTTCAATCATGAAAACACAACGGTCATTACAAGACAAATATCAATCTATCTATCAGGTTTTATAAAATTGGATAAAGAACATCGAGAAACCAGATTTCTCGATGTTCACTCGTAGGGATATGACAATTTATAAGTTAACTCGTTTTTATTATTGTAAAACGGTTAAGTAAGGCAATGATGGACAACAAAATTGCTACACCTGATAAAACAGCACCTAAACTGGTCCATTCACCTATTAAACCAATTAAAGCCGGACCAGTTAATGAACCTGTATAGGCAATGGTTGATACTAGGGAAAGTGCTGCTGCCTTAGGCATAACGTTTTGTCGACCTACTCGAGAAAACATGACTGGCACAATATTAGAACAGCCTAATCCTAAAAGAGCATAACCCAGTATTACTACCTGCCAAACAGGTGCGGTAACAATCACAGCCATACCTATTGCTGCAACAATCGCACTATAGGTCACGATGGATTTTTCGCCCAATTGTTTAAGCAAGATATGACCTGCAAAACGACCAGTTGTCATGCTAAGTGCAAAAAAGGTATATGCCAATCCCGCAAAAGCAGGGTTAAGCTGATATTTGCTCGTCAAATAAATACCACCCCAATCCATTGCCGCGCCTTCTGATAAAAAGGCTATAAAACACATCATGCCAATGAGAATAATAATCCCGTTAGGCCGGTAGTTTTTTTTCGGTGCAACAGTAGTGTCCTCGTGTGGTTTTTCATCTTGTTCAAAAGACGTTAAACAAGAAGGGATTGCGACTCCACCAATCACAAGCAAAATCATTACAACAGACAAGGTACTCATTAAAGGAGAAAGACCTACTGCCAATAAAGCAGTTACGAGCATTGCCCCTGTTAAACCACCTAGGCTACACATTCCATGGAAACTAGACATCAGATGCACGCAGGCTATGTTTTTCAACAACTACCGCTTGTAGATTTATAGCTACCCCAAGACATCCTGCTGCCGAACCAAAAATAAATAGCGCCACAGCCATCGTTACAATGCTGTTCCACATCGTCAGGCTAGGCAACAACATCATTAACAGCATTAATGCCACAGCAATTAATGGACGACATCCCCAACGCTTTACAAGAGCGCCAGTAGCAGGCATAGCAATCATTGACCCAATACCCATGCACAAGAGAAGTAAACCAAAATCTGCATGATTCAGGTTTAAACGCTGCTGTGCAAAAGGAATCAATGGCGCCCAAGCTGCCGTCGCAAAACCCAAGCTAAAAAAGCTGAGTCGTGTTGCTAGACGTTGTGTGCTTAAGAGAGTAGCTGTATCTAAAACAGCAGGTTTGGTAAATAACATATTTTGCGAGCTCACCATAAAATCATTGGCGATCCATACCAGCCGATTTTCCATAGAAAAACCCTTGCCTCATGAAGTTTCTAGGCAAGGGTTTTGTTGGCGAAATTATATCCAATTTCATAAAAAAAACAGGGGGTGTGATACAATTTTTCTGACTTTTTTGTAACTACCAAAGCCTTATGTAGTAAGGCTTTGAATATGTTCATTTTGACAAAAATAGTTTTTTATAAATTTAATTGAATATAAAAATATCGCATAAAAAACCCAGCTAGTGCTGGGTCTTCTATATATTAAATTTGAGATTGAATATAGTTTTGTAAACCAATGAGCTCAATTAAACGTAATTGCTTTTCTAGCCAGTACGTATGATCTTCTTCAGTATCAGATAATTGTTGACGCAACATATCACGGCTAATGTAATCACCCTTCTCTTCACAGAGTTTGATGCCTGTCGCTAATTTTTCACGAACGTGATATTCAAGTGCCAAGTCTGCTTTTAAACAAGAAACAACGTCTGTACCGACATTAATGTCTTCACGATGCATGTTTGGTTTGGCGCCTTCAAGAAACAATACACGGCGAATAATCGCATCAGCATGAGAAGCTTCTTCTTGCATCTCATGGTCGATACGCTCATAAATTTTGTTCAAACCCCAATCTTCATACATACGAGAATGGATTAAATATTGATCACGGGCAGCCAACTCTCCGCCAATGAGCATATTTAAATAGTCTATGACTTCTGGATTGCCACGCATCAATAAATCTCCTATCGTATGAGGCTATTATGGGCAATCTTAAAAATGATTGCAAAGTGAAAAATAGTTAAGTTTATGATTTTTATCAAATTAAAATGAGAAACATACGCATTTGCAGTTTAAGTTATTTGAATTTCCCTTTCAAAAAGAAACGCTTGACTGATTTATAATTTCAGTCAAGCGTTTAAATACGTCTAAAACCATCAGTTTATTAATTTGTAACTAAAATCAATGGTTCTTATTTCGCTACTGTCATTCGCTTAAAGTCTGCCCATAGCTCGCCATAAGTGATAAGAAATCTGTTTCATTCATGACAGAAACACCAAGCTTTGCAGCTTTTTCTAATTTTGATCCTGCTTTTTCACCCGCGACAACGCACTTGGTTTTACTCGACACACTGCCGCTCACGCGTGCACCTAATGCTTGTAGCATTTGGGTCGCCTGATCACGTGTCATTTGCTCTAGTGTGCCTGTTAAAACCCAACTCTCACCATTTAATGGTTGACGCGTTGGCGCTATCGGCGCATCCCAATGGATTCCCGCTGCAATTAAGCGATCTAATACTTCAATGTTATGTGGCGCCAAAAAGAAATCAGCAATCCATTCTGCGGTAATGTCGCCTACATCTGGAGTTTTCTTTAAAGCTTCAACATCAGCAGCTTTAAGTGCTTCTAAAGTTTGGAAAGTATTTGCCAACATTCTGGCAGTGGTCTCTCCAACGCCTCGAATGCCTAAAGCATAAATAAATCTTGCTAATGTGGTCTTTTTACTGGCTTCGATGGCATCCATCAGATTTTGTACCGACTTCTCGCCCATTTTCTCAATACCGAGTAAAGTTTCTCGGTGCTCATGTAAATGGTAGATGTCAGCAACATCTTTGAGTAAATCAAGGTGTAATAAAGATTCCACCCAACGATCGCCTAAACCTTCAATATCTAAAGCCTTACGTGATACAAAATGGCGAATTGCTTCAATTCGCTGAGCAGCACAATAAAGACCACCAGAACAACGTGCTAAAGCTTCCCCTTCAGGCATTACAACTGGCGAAGCACAAACAGGACAGTTTTCAGGTAAATGCACAATTTCTGCTTCTGCCGGCCGGAATTCTGGCCAGACTTTCTCTACTTTAGGAATCACATCACCCGTACGGTAAACACTTACGGTATCTCCAACACGTACATCAAGGCGATGAATTTCACCAATGTTGTGTAAGGTCACATTAGAAACAGTCACACCACCAACAAAGACCGGGTTTAGACGTGCTACAGGGGTTAAAGTACCCGTACGCCCTACTTGCCAGTCAATTTGCTCGACAGTAGTTAAGGCTGCTTGTGCAGGGAATTTATAGGCAGTTGCCCAACGTGGTTCACGACTTAAGAAACCAAGTTGCTGTTGTTGCTTTAAATCATCGACCTTTACAACCATCCCATCAATTTCAACTTGCAAATCGGGACGCTCTTGCTGAATTTGTTCATAACGCTGCTGTACTTCTTGAATTGAATTACACAGATATTGACGTTCAGCAATTTCAAATCCAAGTTGCGTTAGCCATTGCAAGCTATCATGCATAGTCGTTAAGCCATGATTCGGTTCACACTGTGCAATACCATACGCATAAAATGCCAAAGGTCTACCAGCTGCAATATTTGGATCAAGCTGTCTTAAACTACCAGCCGCTGCATTACGAGGGTTAGCAAAAGTCTTATCCCCTTTTGCTTCCTGATCGGCATTGAGTTTTTCAAAGCCAGACTTTGGCATGAGCACTTCACCGCGCACTTCAAGCAGGCTTGGAATTTTAAAATGATCTGAATGTAATACTTTAGGTAAATTACGAATGGTTTTGACATTTTGGGTAATGTCTTCCCCAGTTTCACCATCACCACGTGTAATCCCACGTGTTAGAACGCCATTTTCGTACCAAAGTGAAATCGCAAGGCCATCAAGTTTTAATTCTACTTCGTATTGTACTTTTTGATTAGGTAGGCGCTCTTCAACACGGCGTGCAAATGCAAATAAATCTTCCTGATTAAAAACATTTCCCAAAGAAAGCATAGGCACTACATGGGTCACACTTTGAAATTTAGAGAGTGCCTGACCACCTACTTTTGTTGTGGGTGAATCTGATTGAACAAGGTCAGGATATTGCTCTTCTAAAGCTTTTAGCTGGTGAAATAAATGATCATATTCACTGTCCGAGATTGTCGGCTGATCCATCACATAATAGGCATGGTTATGCTTTGCAATCAGTTGAATAAGCTGACGCATCTGTTCGATCACGGAAGTTAGTTGCCATTATGTTATTCACCATAAAAAAGGGTGGAAATTTCTCCATCCCTGAGCTGCGACTAGATTGGTTGCAATTATCGCAACGAACGTAAAAAATTAAAACTAGGCAGTCGCATGTGCCGGACGATAATCAATCACATGATGACGCCAGTGCTCTTTTAACTGTGGTGTAAATTCAAGATTATTTTCATCATAAACTTTGCCATCAATTTCACGAGCAATTAAACCTGCAATACTCGCCATCATGTCAAAACCAGTAACCGCTTTACTGATTTGGAAGCGCAAGGAAGAATGCCAACCCTTGAACTTGTTCACTAGATAAGGTTTCAAGATCAAACCCAGCTGGTCCATTGTCTGTCATGCGCAGTACTGAAAACATAAGTACGCTCGGCTCATCAGTATTTTCATAACGATGGAAGCATGACATTTCGCCATAACGTAAACCATATTTTAACAATACTTTAAGGGCTTTATCGCCAGACAATGCGCGACGAGGGTTCGGATAGACATTTAACGCAATAATCTGTTCCGCCACCGCTAATGCACTTTCATCATCATAACGTTGCTGTTCATGTAAATGAACATCTAGAATATTACTCTCGCCTTCAAATTCAGCAATTTCGGCAGTTTCAATATTTGGATTCAAACTCAACTCAGCCTTTTCACTCTCAGGCTCCAAGTTTTCTGCTGACAAGGTTTCAACTTCTGATTTAACCGAAACTGTATCAGCTAATTCAACTGAACTATCATCAGCGTTAATGGTAGAGCTTATTACAGCTTTTTTCAGATTTGATTTCGCCTTCAGAAGCATTTTCAACCAATGCTTGAGTTTGCTCTAATGGAGTTGTTGTGGCTGGTTCTACAGCTGATATTTCTGTTTGTTTTGTTTCACTGACTTGTGGTTGTACTGACTCATTTAAAGTCGGTTCTACCCGCTCTGCAACAGTAGTCGATACAGCTTCTGCTTCAGTTTGTTCAAGCTGATCTCGCACATGACGAGGTATAACCGGTTGATTACTATCAGGATTAATATGCAAATCACTGTCTAATGAGGGTTCAGCGTGGTTTGGCTTTTTTAAAATCATTTTTAAGCCAATTAGCATAATAACAATGGCAACAACGATGCCAATAATCGTATTGATTTCCATTCTATGACTCCGAAACTAACCCGTATTCTTTTGCCTGTTCTAAATCGACAGTGACTAATTTTGATGTACCCGGTTCAGGCATGGTCACACCTAACAAATCAGTTGCCATGGTCATCGCCAGCTTATTATGTGTAATGTAAATGAATTGTACATGTTCAGAAAGCTCTTTTACCAAATTACAATATCTCTGAACATTCGCATCGTCGAGTGGAGCATCCACTTCATCTAATACACAGAACGGGGCCGGATTTAATCTAAAAATAGCAAATACCAATGCTAATGCTGTTAAAGCCTTCTCTCCACCGGAAAGTAATGCTAGAGAACTGTTTTTCTTACCCGGTGGTCTTGCCATAAGCTTAACACCGGATTGCCAGTCATCTTCAAGGCTTAAACTTGCTTCACCACCATTAAAGACCTTTGGAAACAGATTTTGCAACTCTTCATTAATTTGATCAAAGGTTGTCATAAATAACTTGCGCGTTTCCTGATCAATACTTTTCATGGCATCTTTTAATTGAGTCACCGTATTTTCTAAATCTTGCATTTGGTGACTCAACTCATCAAAGCGTTGAGAAACTTCTTCAAACTCTTGAGATGCAGCAAGGTTGACTGCGCCTATTTTTTCAAATTGCTGCTGTGCTTTTTCTAACTTTTGTTGATGTTGAGCTAAATCAATTTATAGGCCGCTCTGAATCTCGGCATTTAATTCTTTAAGCTGTTCCGGATAATGTTCACGATCAGACTTAGCAGCTTGCCATGCCAAACGTTTTGCTTCAAGTTGTTCTCTGAGTTGCTCATCTTTTTGTTGATATTAATGACGCTGATCAGTAAGTGTTTGTTGTTTTGCCTGCACACTATTTAATTCAAGCTGCCACTCACTCCAATTCTTTTGCAATTTTTCAGTTTGAGCAATTGTTGCTGAAATTCTGACTCAAGATTTGGCAACTCCAATTGAATTGGATCAACAAATTTTTTGGCCTGTTCCATTTGTGCCACAATTTGCTGATATTGCGCTTTGGAAAATGAAATATCTTTGTCAAGCAACTCAATCTGTTGAGTCGTTTGCGTAGCTAGTACGACGTGAAGTTTCGGGATCTTGTTGCTTATGTTGTCATTGCTTGTTGTTGTTCTTCTACCTGCTCATTTAGCTCATCTACCTGGAATTGCAAAGTTTTATACTCAGGTAAGATGGTGTTCAAGCTTGATGACCTAGTGCATGTAAATCAATCTCAAGATCATCTTTTTGCATTGCATCTTCTTCAAGTTGCACATCTAACTGAGCTAATTGATCTTTTAATTGCTGTTTTTGCAGTAAAAATGCTTGTGCCGCAGTTTGCTGTTTAGCAATTTGCACATCAAGCTGTTGTAAGTCTTTTGTTTTTGTTTAACAACTTGCTCTGCTTGAATCTGTTTTTGCAGGTCAGACTGCAACTGCCCTAAATCATCTTTTTGCTGAACTAAAATTTGATCTAATGCTTGTAATTCAGGTTGCTGCTTTTCAAGTGCTTGTTCAATTTCATCTAGACGAATACGATGACTGAGCATGCCTTGGGCACTCTGACTCTCGTCATCATACATAAGAGCAATCACCCAATCCTGTCCGACATGATAACCATCTAAAGTCAGAATAGACTGTCCATCTTTTAATTCTTTTTGTACATTCAATGCTTGAGTCAAGTTTTCTGCAATAGCGACTATTCGAAAAGATTGATAGCAGTGGAGATGCAATCCATTCATTTAAGCAAGGTAGACCGACCACAAATTCACTAGTTTGCTCTTGATGGCTTTAATTGACGTGAAATGCCTTCTTGAAAAACTTGTTCGGTCTCAAGAATATGAGCTTACAACCATTTTGCTAAAAATTTTTCAATAATCTGTGCGTGTGGTTTACCTTGTTCTGTTAACTGCAAAGCCTGCATTAAGCGTAGCGTATCTTGATGTTGCTTTGGGCTTTGTTTTGCGACGAGCTGATTTAAATTTTTCTGTTCAGATAACAAAACCTGTATTTCTGTTTTCAGAGTTTGCTGCTGATTTTTTACTATGCTTGATGTTGCTGTTGAGACTGCTCCGAATGCTGTGATAATCTGCTCAATTTCAGCTTCAAGCGCCGCAATTTCACTGCAAAGCTGCTTTTGTAATTGTTCAAGTTCACCCTGCTCATCTTCATGAACATGCGATTGAATCTGACTTGCTTGATGTTGTAAGGTTTCTTTTTGCTGCTCAATTCTTAAAACATTTTTACCCAATTGCTCAATTTGAGCAGACATCTGCATTTTTTGCTGCTGTTGTTTTTCAACTTGAGATTTTAACTGCTCAAACTGTTGCTGTGCTTGTCGCTGTTGTGCTTGTAAATCAGCAAAATTTTGCTCAGCTTCCGTGGCAGTATGTTCAATTGCAGTTAAGGCTTCAGTTTGTTCATCTAGCTGATTATTCAACGTTTCAAGCTGTAGTTCGGAAAGCTGTAAACGTTCTTTAGTTTGGAATTTTTGCTGTTCTAATTGAACCAGAGTCGTACTGTTTTGCTGGTATAAACTCTGTTTTTGTTCCAGTGTCATTTTAAGTTCAGACAGTTTCTTTTCGGCTTGTTGCCATTCTTGTTGCAATGGTGAAGATTGCTGAATTAAACGCTGAAATAAAGCACTGGTCGCTTCTAAATCATGCTCAATGGTACTTAACTCTGAACGAACCAATTTAAAGGTCTCGCCCAACTCACTCATTTGAACTGTATATTCTTCTTGTAAGCGGTACGCTTTTATCTGCCTGAAAAGACAAAATTTCAATTTTTAAGGTACGGATCTGACTTTCTAAAGTTTTATATTGAACAGCCGCTTCCGATTGGCGCTTAAGCGTCTTAAGCTGCGATTTTAACTCTAGGGCAATATCTTCTAAACGTGAAAGATTTTGCACTGTATGTTCAAGGTGTTGCAAAGTTTCACGGCGACGTGCCTGATAGCGAGAAACACCAGCAGCCTCTTCAATAAAGATGCGCATTTCTTCGGGCTTTGCCTCAACCAGGCGGTTAATCATGCCTTGTTCAATCACCGCGTAAGAACGTGGCCCCAACCCTGTTCCCAAGAAAATATCGGTAATATCACGACGGCGGCAACGTGTGCCATTTAGAAAATATTCTGACTTACCTTCACGGGTGACCTGACGACGAACAGCTAACTCATTATAAGCGTTATAGGTTCCACCTAACTTGCCATAGGTATTTTCAAAACGAAGCTCTACACTGGCCACACCAACAGGCTTACGCTTGGCTGTACCTGTGAAAATAACATCTTGCATGCTACCACCACGCAGTTGACGTGCACTTGATTCACCCATCACCCAACGAATGGCGTCAATTACATTTGATTTACCACAACCATTTGGACCAACCACTGCTGTACGGTTAGCCTTAAAATTTAAAGTTGTACTATCTGCAAAAGATTTAAAGCCGGAAAGTTTTAAACTGCTTAAACGCATAATGCCCTAACTAGCGGCGTGAGCGTCGTGCCCAAGCCAATTCGATCTGTTTCATTCGTGTCAGCGATTCCAACACAAGGTTGCGTAAGTGTCGACAAAAATCTTCCATAAATAAAGCGGCTTGTTGTGATTTTCGGATCAAAATTGCATCAGTCACGAGTTTAAATAAAGCAAATGCTTCTTGTAGTTCCCGCTTAGAGGTATTTAAGGTCAAAAAATAGCTACGACGTAATGAAGGCAACAGCTCTTTATAGAACTTCATTAGATAAGGATTCCCGACCATATCTTGCTGTTCAGCTAGATATTGAAAAACACCATCATAAAATTTTTCGATATCACCCGCTTTTACATGCTCAAGAAGTTGTTCTAACAATAACTGTAATTGGTCTGCTTCATGGGCGCGCCATGTTTCACTTATTCGTTGAACAATATGCCCCAATAACATCATATTTGTGTCAAACAGTGCTTTAACCTGCTGTGCAGACATTTCTGAAACAATTGCCCCACGGCGTGGAAAGATCTCAATTAAATGAGTACGCTCTAATAATAACAATGCTTCGCGAACTGATCCTCGGCTCACGTCAAGCTCTTTAGCAATACGTAGCTCTTGAATACGCTCACCTTCAACCAGCTCGCCACTAATGATCTGTTCGCTAATATATTTGACAATTTGCTCAGAAAGACTTTCTGTCTCTTCGAGATTCATAAATCACCCGCTACTTTTTATATGCATTAATCCATGCTTTTCTTTCGCATCCTTGTTTTTAACTGATCCCATCGATTAAAAACTATGTCATTGTCTGACAATTTCATTGCATTTTAAGCCAACCCATTTAAAAACAACACCAAAATCGGATGAATAAAAACCTCGAATGTGCTTATATTATTTAATAAAAAAAGCTCGAATTTCTAAAAATTCAAGCTCTTACATTGGAGTATTGGACAGATTAATATTTTATTCTTTAGTGTGTAATCCCTTTATAAATAAAATAACTACCCACCACGACTAACAAACAGGCAAAGCATTTTTTTAACATTTGCGGTGACAATGCATGAGCGACTTTTGCTCCAAACTTGGCTGTAATAAAACTCATAACACTAATGCCGATAAAAGCATAGATATGTACATAACCAATCGTGTTAGGTACTGAAATTTGTTCTTTTGCACCAAACCACATGAAGCCAATTGCGCCAGCAATAGCAATGGGTAAACCACACGCAGCAGAAGTTGCGACTGCTTTTTGCATAACCACGCCATGACGGTTCAAATACGGTACGGTTAGGCTACCGCCCCCAATTCCAAAAATTGCTGAAGCAACTCCAATACCGCCACCAGCCATAAATTGCATTGATGTCGAAGGAAGCTTGCTGTTTGGATCAACCATAACATGAGCACCCTTAAACATACGATAAGCCATGAAAACGGCAAAAATACCAATCAGGAGTTGCAAATGTTGACCCGACATCAGGTCTGCAATACCAGCACCCAAAAATGAACCAATAATCAATCCGGGCGCTAAATTACGAAAAACAGGCCAGAGTACGGCTCCCTTTTTATGATGGGCGGAAACCGAGCTAAAAGACGTCACGATAATGGTTGCAAGTGAAGTTCCTACTGCAATGTGCATGATCACTGCAGGGTCATAGTGTAACTGGGTAAAAACGACATAGAGGATTGGTACAATAATTAAACCACCACCAACACCAAACAATCCGGCAGTAAAACCAGCAATTGCGCCAATGAGTAAATATATGATTAACTCCATAAATGTTTTACCACTCTGCTCATATTCGACATGGATTTAGAGACTCGCCAATTACAACAACTTTTAAACGCAAAAAATCAGCTTCCAGAAGTGGTTTTATTAAAAGCAACCACGACTTCGACCAATGATGATATTCGTGAAATTGCCCAAAAAGGCATTACAACAGGCTTGGTTTGCAGTGCTCAACAAACTCAAGGGCGAGGTCAACATCAACGGCAATGGATTTCGCCTGAAGGGAACATTTATTTAAGCACATTGGTGCAAACTCGAACACCCTTAGATGGTCGCTTAGCACTTGAAGTTGCTCTAAATATTTTGCAAATCCCGCAATTACAGCCTCTAAGCTTACAAGTAAAATGGCCAAATGATTTATATAGTGCGCAAGGAAAATGGGGTGGAATTTTAGTTGAACCCCTTTCACAACATCAGGCTATAGTAGGTGTGGGCATTAATTTAAAAATGCCACCCGTAACCGACAGTGATCAGCCGATTACCTCTTTAGAAGATTTAGGTTTAGAGCAAAACAACCGTCTTGAACTCATTTCAGAGCTATATGTCGCTATTCAAAACGCAGCTCGCTGGTTCGATCATGGCTGCTACAACTTAGCTGGCCGTTTTAATCATCATGCTGCATGGATTAATCAGTTCGTGCAGTTTGAGCATAGCCAAGGATTAGTAGAAGGTCGTTTTGTTGGAATTTCCAATGATGGAGCCGTCATACTTGAAACTCCAGAACCTAAACAGTTTTATCAAGGTCGCTTAAGACCACAGATCAATCAATAAACAGGTGTTTCTCCATGAAAAGTTTATGGCTCGATATCGGGAACACTCGTTTAAAATACTGGATTACTGAAAATCACCAAACTATTGAGCATACCGCAGAACTGCATTTGCAATCCCCTGCCGATTTATTACTTGGGTTAATTCAACATTTTAAGCATCAAGGGCTTCATAGAATTGGGGTATCCTCTGTCTTAGATGCCGAGAATAATCAGCGTATTGAGCAAATTCTAAAATGGCTCGAGATTCCTGTTGTTTTTGCCAAAGTTCATGCTGAATATGCTGAGTTAAAGTGTGGCTATGAAGTACCAAGTCAGCTCGGGATTGACCGTTGGTTACAAGTGTTAGCTGTAGCTCAAGCAGATGAAAACTATTGTATTATTGGATGTGGAACAGCGCTCACGATTGATTTAACGCAAGGCAAACAACATTTAGGCGGGTACATTTTACCCAACCTTTATCTGCAACGCGATGCACTTATTCAAAATACAAAAGGCATTAAAATTCCAGATTCAGCTTTCGACAATCTGAACCCTGGTAATAACACCGTAGATGCAGTCCATCACGGTATTTTGTTAGGCCTTATTAGTACTATCGAAAATATTATGCAGCAATCTCCGAAAAAACTGCTTCTTACGGGTGGGGATGCATTTGTTTTTGCCAAGTTCTTGAAAAAATATGATCCTGTTGTAGAAACAGATCTTTTGCTCAAAGGCTTACAACAATATATTGCTCATTATCCTAAAGACTAAAATATAGGACAAAATAAAAGGCGCTATATGCGCCTTTTATTTTATAAGTTTATTTCTTTTGGTCATTGTTGCCAAAGAGTGGACCCATTCCGCCACCGCCGCCGCCGCCAAATTGTTTTTGCATATTGCCTAATGAACGCATCATTTTGCTCATACCCGATGGATTCGCAAATTTCTTCATCATTTTAGCCATTTGTGCTTGTTGCTTAATGAGTTTGTTCACTTCAGCAACATCCATTCCACAACCCGCAGCAATACGTTTTTTACGGCTTGGGTTCATAAGGTCCGGATTACGGCGTTCTTTAACGGTCATCGACTGGATAATGGCTTCCATTTTCTTGACCTGTTTTTCAGGATTCGCTTGCTCAATCGCTTGCTGAATTCCTGCACCGCTCATGCCAGGCAACTTATCCAAGAAGCCCATCATGCCGCCCATTTTATTCATTTGCTCAAATTGCATCAGCATATCTTCAAAATTGAAGCTGCCGCCTTTTTGCAATTTTTTAGCCATTTTCTCGGCTTTTTCTTTGTCGATTTTACGTTCAACTTCTTCGACTAAAGAAAGTACATCACCCATACCTAAAATACGTTGGGCAACACGATCCGGATGGAATGGTTCTAAAGCATCGAGTTTTTCACCCATACCCAAGAACTTGATTGGCTTACCGGTAATTGCACGAACTGAAAGCGCCGCACCACCACGTGCATCACCATCAGTTTTAGTGAGGATGACACCTGTAAGAGCCAATGCATCATTAAAGGCTTTAGCTGTGTTTGCCGCATCCTGACCTGTCATGGCATCAACCACAAACAAAGTTTCAGTCGGCTTAACAGCTGCATGTAATGCTTTAATTTCGTCCATCATGTCTTCATCGACATGTAAACGACCTGCTGTATCGACAATCAAGACATCAGCAAATTGGATTTTTGCCTGTTCAATTGCACGATTAACGATATCAATTGGCTTTTCAGAAGCATCTGAAGGAATAAAGCCTGCACCAACTTCTGCTGACACAGTTTCTAACTGCTTGATCGCTGCTGGACGGTAAACGTCGGCAGAAACCGTCATTACTTTTTTCTTTTGACGTTCTTTTAAGAAACGTGCCAACTTAGCGGCAGTTGTCGTTTTACCCGCACCTTGTAAACCAGCAAGTAATACAACAACGGGAGGCTTAGCACTTAAATCAAGTGTTTCATTCGCCTCGCCCATCATCTTGGTGAGTTCGTCATAGACAATTTTTACAAATGCCTGGCCTGGTGATAACTGAGTCATCACTTCTTGGCCCAATGCCTCTTCCTTAACTTTCGCGATAAATTCACGAGTTACAGGTAACGCGACATCGGCTTCAAGAAGTGCCATACGTACTTCACGTAAGGTATCTTTAATATTGTCTTCGGTCAGCTGCCCTGAGCCAGTAACATTTCTTAAACTCTGTGTGAGTCGTTCTGTTAAGGTATCAAACATTGCAAAATCCGCTTAAAATGGCTAGTTGCAAAAAAATCTTTCTCGAAATAGAAAATTTATGCATAGAATGCTATAGGATACTTTAGTTCGCAGCGAATTTATATCTTATATAGATGAATTAATCCTGAAAAAGGTTTGACATGATTAGCCTCCCCTTGGTTTACACAATTTTGGCACTCATCGCATATACCACTTCTTTCTGGTATCTGTTCATTCGTTTAATGTCAAAACGTGAACCAAACCCATGGTTATTTGCTCTTGTTGCGACTTTGGCACTCCTGTTGCACGGTACAGTTCTATGCCATGCCATGCTGACACCAGCTGGAATTAACTACGATGTTTTTAATTTAGTATCTTTTACATCGTGGCTTATGTTGTTGTTAAGTTTAATTTTTAGTATTTTTCGCCCCATTGTACCGTTAAACTTGTTAGGCATTCCTGTAGCAGCTATTGGCTTGATTTTAGGTTTTGGATTCAGCCGACCCGATCAATTTATTGAGCAACATTCCCTAGGCCTTGATACCCATATCATTCTTTCTTTATCAGCCTATGCAGTTTTACTGATGGCAACCATTCACGCTATTTTGCTATGGTTCCAAAATCGTGAACTCAAAAAGAAACAAAAAAAACGCTTTTGGGTCAATTTACTGCCATCAATTCAGGCGATGGAGTCTTTATTATTTGACCTCATCATTACTGGTTTTATTCTATTAACAATTGCACTCGCTTTTGGTTTCTTAACTGTCGATAGCTTCTTTGCACAGCACCTCGCTCATAAAACCGTATTTAGTATTATTTCCTGGTTTATCTACGGATCATTATTGATCGGCCATTACAAACTCGGATGGCGAGGTCAGAAAGCTATTCGTTTTACGTTAATCGGCTTTGTACTTTTAGCGATTGGTTTTATTGGTAGTAAATTTGTGCTTGAAATGATTTTGGGTCGTTAAATAAATTAAAATTTCATCGATACTAGACAGCGTTATACATATCCCGTATAACGCTGTTTTCTTTTTGCTCAGGTGGCACAGACTGTGAAACTCATACTCGCTCCAATGGAAGGTTTAACTGACCCGATCATGCGGGATACACTCACATCTGTTGGTCATTTCGACTGGTGTGTGACCGAGTTTATTCGAGTTACAGACAGTATTTTGCCAGATCATATTTACTATAGTTTTTGTCCAGAATTAAAAAATGACGGTAAAACAGCAGCTGGTATCACCTGTCCATGTCCAGTTCTTAGGGAATAATCCAGATATGCTGGCAGCAAATGCAGCGAAAGTTGTTGAGCTTGGTGCGCCAGCAATTGATCTAAATTTCGGTTGTCCCGCAAAAACTGTAAACCGACACCGAGGCGGCTCTGTTCTTCTTGATGAACCTGATGTTGTACATATGCTAATTAAAGCAGTTAGGGATGCGGTACCTCCGCATATTCCTGTTTCAGCAAAAATGCGTTTAGGTTATCTAGATGAAAATCACACCATGGAAAATGCCCATGCTGTTGAAGATGCTGGTGCAAGTTGGTTGACAGTTCACGCCCGTACTAAAGCAGATGGTTACACTCCGCCTGCTTATTGGGAAAAAATTCTGCCCATTAAAGAAGCTTTAAAAATTAATGTAATTGCCAACGGTGAAATCTGGACCAATGCTGATGCTAAAGCCTGTCAGCAACAATCTGGCTGTGAAGATTTAATGATCGGGCGTGGTGCTGTGACGACCCCCGACTTAACACAATGCATTCGTGAAAATAGGAATGAGGCATTATTCAGTTGGGAACAACTGGTTGACTTACAAATTCGCTTTTTAAACGGTCAAGCAAAAACAGAAATTGGTATGGTTGGTCGTTATAAACAATGGTTAGGCATGATGACGAAAGCCTACCCCCAAGCTAAAAACTTATGGGACCAAGTGAAACGTATTAAAGCTTTAGATGAAATTGTTCAACAGCTAGAACACACCAGATCAGAAAACATTTAATGTAGTATAGTTATAAAAAGAGGGCGATTGTTTTCACGACCGCCCTCTTTCGTATTTCAGGTTAAGTTATTATTTTTTCTAAAAGCCACTGACTTTCATTTTTAAGTCAGTCACTGACGCCCCAGTAATACCAAAACTCCCCATAGAACCATTAGGCAAATTATTAAATGTCGTTGTACTTTGGGTTCCCATATTTCCTAAAGTGACATTGTTAAGTGAAGCATCGAACTTACTCGACACGCCGTTATTACCAAAAGTTAATCCTGTTGGATCAACGCCAGCATAAAAACCATCAAGTATAAAACCTGTTGAAGCATTCGTTCCTGCAAATTTAAAACCAAATGTTGCCCCAGTGTTATCGGACACCAAAGTAATTGGACAACCCGCAGCAGCAGAACAAATAGATTGAATTGCCCCACCAAATTTAACCATCACTGATTGAGCCGCATGACCAAGCTGGATATTTAAACGAGGTTTATTGGTTTGTACAAAGTTAATATCTAGATTTCCAGTAGAACGGATTAGTTCTTTTACACCCGTATTTACGGTTGTTCCCGAACTAAAAATTGATTTTGGTGCATAACTCGTTAATGCATAATCGGATGGACTAGATAAAGATGCACTTGGAGCCATATAGACTGAAAATGGTAAAAGTCGAATACCATTTACATCACTTCCCATAGATACAGCTAAATTTAAAAAAGGATTTCCACCGCCTGCATCAGTATCCATTACGATATTAAAAGAAGGATTACTAGATATCGCAGCTTTAATAAATTCAATGCCGGGAACTGGATTAGTAGAATTCCCTGCAATGACAAAACCAGCCTTACTATTATATGAAGTTGAAGCAATACCATTTGTATCAATGAGTGCAACTTGATTAAATTGGACTTTATCGGCTTGAATACCTAAAGTTAAACCATTTTGGCCTGTCGTTGCCGCAAGACTTTGATCATCCAAAGGCTGCATTGCAAAAACACTTGAGCTACTGGCAAGTAACAACCAGCACCCTATATTTTTATTCTTCATGTCGCTCTAATCCTTAAGAGACAAACGCTTATTATTTGTTCAGACTATCAGAATAATATTCAAGTACAAAGCAATTATCCCTATAACCCGACGAATGTAAATCCAATCACACTAAAATAAAATTTATATAAAAAAGTGACGATAATCGTCACTTTAATTGATTAATTAAAAGCACCATTTCTAGGCACAATACTGAAGCTACTATTTAAACGTCCACCAGTAATGGCAAGCTCGCCTAAACGTGCACCTGCACCAGTTGAAGGTGGATAGAAGTTAATATCTTTAACACGTAATGCACCGTCAATACTCTTATCAGGATTAAAATAAACCGCCGTATTTACACCAACTTTACCTAAACCACTTGCGGTGTCTTTGCCCACAACTAAAGCAGTATTAAACGCTAGCTTTCCAGTAATATTATCAAAGCCAATTGCAGAGCCATCGATCGGATCACTAATCTGAACTGTATTTCCAGTTGCTGTGGCAGGCATCGTGAAATCACCCAGTACAGTTAAAGCACTACCATCAGCAATTGAACTGTTTGGCACAATTGATAAGTTAAGATCTCCGCCTAAACGCAGTTTTAAACCAAATAAGACATCATTGTTTTTTGCGAAATTATCAACAGGTGAAGTACATGAACCTGTAGCTGGACAAGTTTTATATTTTGCCCCTGGTAAATATCCTGCTGCAATTTCAGTTGATAAAGCAAGGAGCATCTCTTTTAAACTAATATTAAGACTGCCATTTTCTAAACCAATGCTTCCATTACCTTTGAGGAACATATCAATATTACGTAGCCCCATATAATAGTCAGTTGGATTACCCGCATTATTGGCATTTGGAGAACCATCAATCAATAATACAGAGGTCGTTTTGGTTCCAGTCGCATCACGTCCTGTCGTTCCGGCAGCAATACCAAAACCTAAGCGAGAAGTCGTTCCAGATGTCGCAACAACATTCTGAACAGGCTTACCATTCGCATCTTTTGTATAGTAATAGGCACTATTTGCAGGAGCATCTAAACCATAAACAGCAGCATTCGCATTTAAGTTATAAAAAGGTAATGCTAAGCCCCACTGGTTGTTTGCACCATTGTCTGCAAACTGATTGGCAGAAGCGACATTCGCGCTTGTCGTAAATCGACCGCGTCTTGAAAATGCTTGAAATTCTGCTCCACGCATAGCAAGAATCAAGCTAAATGGATTAGTAACCGTATCACGGTGAATATTATGCTGATAATCGGCAGCCGTTGTTAAAGTACCACTGCCTAAACGGATTCCGTTTAAGGTTGCATTGGTTGGCATTAATAAGGTTTTTGTATCTGCAAGATTTAGATAAATATTTCCACTATCGAAATAACCACGTGTAGCAGAGTTAAGTCCTGTTAAATTGCCAAACTCGAAACCGTAAGCATTAAGACCTGCTCCACCAATTTCTAAAGTGGTTGCTTTGCCATCTGCACCTAGCATTGAATCATTATCTTTGGTGAATTCACCTTTCATACGAAAGGCAATTCCAGAATTACCTAAAATACTATTACTTGAAGCTGTACCCGAAGCGGTATTTGCTGTACCTAATATTGTTGAATCTGATGTACCATCCATACCACGGACTTGTAAATAACTATTTACCATACGTCCGCTAGCCCCTAAACGAATCAAACCTTTCGCATTTTGTGGACTATTGGTTGCATCTAAAGCATAAGGGTTAGATTTATCTACATTCGAACTTAACATGACCTCAATATTTAGGCCTGAATTGGTTACTTTTCCGCTACTATCTACATATGTACCTGCTGTTAAACCCGAAGCCGAATCTGCTACGCGGTTAAAATCGACATAACCATAGGTACTATTCGGAGTTTGCCCTACACCAGCAATATTTGTTCCCGTATTTGTCTGTAAAACGACACCACGAGTTGGGTCAATCAGCATGGCTCCTTTACCGACAAAATTAAAGTTAAAGTTTCTTAAAATTAATTGATTTAACTGGCTGCGAGCATCCAATTGCCCTAGATAAATATTGGCATTATTAATACCAAGCGTCATGCTTGACTGACTATTTGCATTAAATAACCCATCTTGGGTTGTAAGTGCCAAATTTAGAGTGGAAGTTGTTTGAATAGCCAACTGCCCCATTGTAGGTGAACAAGTAGCAGAGGTATTACATACTTTAAAACTATTTACAGTAATGAGTGATGGACTGCTTTGCATAGAAAAGTCGAGCCCAGTTTTACCCGTAGTTGAATTGCTCCCTACATCTAAACGGTAATTTGTACTCAAAGGCTGATTAGACGCATTACTTTTTTGGACTTTTACACCACTTGCTTGAGCTCTTAAGACCTGATCGGCACTACTAGATGTGCCTGCATGGTCATCCCAGTAAGCATTATCAATATTGATTTCGTTAAAAGTAGTTTGAATCGAGATTCCATCTTGTCCATTAACGGCGCTCAAATCAGCATCTGTTAAAGCTTCTAAAGCATAAATTTGTCCACTCACTAACAACATGCTGGTTGTTAATGTACTTAAAATAAACTTTGAGCTGTGATTTTCTTTATTTTTTTTCATCACTTCAGTTCCTTTGAAATCTACATTAACCCTTAACAACGAGGATGGCTACCATCACAACTAAAGACCATGACTTTTCCTTGAATAGCCAAGTTCCCGTTCATCATTAAGCCCATAAAACCAGTTTCACGTCCATAGTCATAGGCCGATGGAGTTGCAGTTGCAACTTGCTGTGCCCCACTATTGGCAGTCGCAGCATACGTTGGTTTTTTGAAATATGCATAATCATACATATTTGCACTCGACCCTTGTGCTGTTGTTGAGCTCGTAAAGTTATCTTGTTCAATCGATAAAGCATTGAAACCAAAATTACGAATTAAAATTGGCTGCGCTGCACTAAAACTAAGCTGAATAGCAGGCTTAATCATTTCTGTATTGTTTTTATCCAGATACTTTAAGTCAGCGCCATCCAACCCCATTTTTTGAATATTTAAAGTTCCTTGTACACCTTTAAATACCAACCAAAGTTTATTACCACTATTACTGTTTTCAGCCCAACCGCTTGGCTTACTCGCATCTGCTTGTACAAAACGTTTGTTAATCGCCAAACCAATATGACAAAACTCTACGTTCTCACAGACACCACCACTACCATTATCAAAAATACCATTACTGGTCTGGTTTAAATTGAGCATCAAAGATAAATCAGCACCTGCCTGTCCATTAATCTCCTGCAATGCTTCATTATCTAAAGTTTGCAGCTCGGCATGAGTAACCGTTGCACAAAGAGCGAGGATTAAAGTACTTAATTTTTTCATATCATTATCCTCCTCTTATAAGCCTTTAGTTGTCAGTTTTAAATGCTGGATTAACACACCATCAATGACAGCTGAACCCATGTTATTGGTAATCGCCGAGCTAATCTGTGCCCCAGATAGCTTATAGGTGTTCAAATCTGCATTTGGCGTAGTCGTGTACCAACGTCCACCCTCATAACGAGCATCGGGTAAAGGCGTACCATTAGGCACAGTGTACTGAGCTCCATTCCCCGCATCGGCTAAGGTATAACCAGTATTATTTACTGTCGGATTATAATAAGAGGTATTGTCGATACTAGCCCAGTTAGCACCTTGAGAATCAAATTTTAAACCTGAACCTACATTTCCAGTCCAACCCGTTGCTGTACGGTACTGCCATGTATCATAACAAGTACCTAAGTTTAAGAACCCACAGCGATACTCACCAGCACGGCGCTCTTGATTTTGCAATTGGTAGAAGTTTTTAGTCTGCGTTATCGCCGCCACAGTGCCTGTAGGTAATTTACCAAATGAAATACCGACCGCATCTTGCGTACTGTTCCCTTTAAATGCTTCTAAAGTATTATTTGTAGCATTATAAACAGTTGAACCAATTGAAATACTACTATGTGTTGCACTAGAACCTTGGTAAGTTTTACCGCCTAAGGTTACATTCGTACCACATTGATAAATATTACATGTAGAGCCTAAATAACTAGTGTCGGCACCACTATAGTCTGTATAAATTTTCTTATAAATTTCGGGTTTATTTGGGATACGTGCGAGCTCTAAACTAAAGTTTTTACCATCTGAGCTTAAAACGAGTGGTTGATATAAAGAACCTAACACAAGGTTAATATTCGGGTTATAGAGATATAGACCTTCATTCGCATCAAAGGTTGGCGCAAGTCCACCATTAATTGCAGGTGTTACCAGATTACCCTGAGTAGTTCCAGATTCACGCGTACTTAAACGTAATACATTATTCATAGCGCTGTCTGTTGGGGCAGTCCATGAACCGGTTGAAGTAACAGTCGTAGTCTGACTACGAACCCGATATAACCAATCTGAACTTGGTGAATCATTGCTTGGCGCACCAGTATATTGGGTACTATAGCGATTTACCCACGGCCCTACTGTCGATGTAGGAGTATTTGAAGTAATTGTTGCTCTTAAATTAGAGGCATCACCACTGTTTAAACGAATAACTCCTGCTAAACCCAAAGTATCGTTATAAAAAGGACTCATCCCTCCAGCAGATGTTGCGCCCCCTAATGTTTGGAAAAGCTGTAAACGACTGCCATTTAAGCTAAAGTTATTCCAAACTCCTTGTAAACGAAGACGGTTTGCACGGCTTGCATCGGTACTGGTACCAATTAAACCATTTGAGTCGCCATAATTAAATTGGTCTGCTGCACCATTTATTTTATTTGGATTTCGGACAAAAATATCTGACCATACACCTAATTTCAGCTTATAAGCATCTATACCGGCAGAGTCCTTCGTTCCAACCTCATATAAAGGGGCTTCCAAAGCTAAATAAGTGACTTGGCAAGTTGGATCGGACGCGCCAGTACAATTTGTCGCACTAAAGTTAGGTACTGAGTTTTCTGTCGCAACTTTAAAAATCCATGGGTTGACGGCAGTGCCCCAGCTTGAAATTGCAGCGGCCGCGTCAGTAGAAGCGATACGGCTATTCGTATCATTATCGGATTTAGAAAGTGCTAAACCATAAAGAAAAATATCTGCTTTACCAACCGCACGATCACCAGAATCAACCGAACCATTTTTATTAGTATCTGCTGCTGTCATACTTAAAGGACCAACAGGTACATAATTGATATAACCCGTGTCTTTAGTACGATCCGTTAATATCTGACTAGAGGTTTCATTAGCCCCTGCGCCACGAAATACCATATAAGCATTCTGTGGCAAGATAGCAATACCTTCACCTGTAGTTTCACTTAAGCCCGCATCTGAAAGTTCTTCGAGTGCGAAGCTAGATTGGCTTATACAAAGCCCGATTAAACTTGCCAAAACGGTTTTTTGAAACCTTACCGTATAATTAAGTGTAGTCATCTTGACCTTCCTGTTTTATACGATGCCGCGCACCATATTTATTTTTCTTTAACAATCCTTGATGCCTGGTGAATCTATCCTTTTCACCTTAGACAATGAGGCAAATCTAAAAGATATTGCCAACCTTTCCACATTTCTATTATGCGGAATATTTGCACAAATGCAAAAAAAAAGCATGTAAAAAATTACTTTTCCGATGAATGAAAAATATCAGCTATAACATTCTTTTTAAAATTAACAGAACTTTAAGTTTCCATAGCAGTTAGGAGCAAAACTCTGATTTTTTAAGACTAAATTTGTCAAATTCATAGGAACGTACTGACCTGTTAAATCGACAGTACCTGTGTTAATTGATCCTGCTAAACATGAAATTGCGAACAAACCGCAACGCACTGCATTTTCATCTTTCCCTAAATATGCACTGACTTTATCTAGCGCAGCTTTAACAACATCATCAGTAATTACTACCTGTGATTGTGGTGTTACATCACCAATATCAATCGGGTTCGAAAGTTCTAACCACCAGCCCGCTTGAGAAACTGACTTCGCTCCTGTCCATTGTAAATTTTGTCCTTGTAAAGAAAGAGAAGCCGCTGTGCCATTCAAATTAACTTTATGGAAGTAACCTAAATCCTCACTGACAGCTACATTTACACCTAAGTTATTAATAACCCCACTCACATTCCCTGATAAAGGAATCGTTAAACCAAGAAGATCGAGTTTCGCATCTGCTGAAATAGTTCCAGATAAATTAATACCACTTACATTAGCAGTACCTGTCAAATTTGCGGTAGTTATACGTTTTCCACTAATGACTTGCGATGGCAAGAATAAACTACCTGATGCACTACTCAATCCCAAATCATAAGCCGTAGATTTAAAATTAGCCCAAATTATTCCATCATCACTTCGTGCACGACCAGTAATTACCGTTCCTAGATTAGACTGGGTTAATCCTGAACCAGACGGACGGGCAGCTGTACTAACAGTACCTCCAGTCGCTTGAGTTACCATATAACCACTAAAAGAGTTAATACCATTTTTTGTAGCAGTATTCTCTGAACCAAAAGTAAGTAGACCTTGAATGGATTCTGCACTTAATCTCACCCCAGCAACTTCACGAGTCGATGCACTGTTCGGGTTTTTAATCGCAAATTCAATAAATGGGTTGGTTAGTTTTGCTGAAGAGCTAGCACGACCATCATTAGTATCTGAAAGACCGCTTAGACTTAAGTTATCGATATCAATATCACATGCACCCGCACCATTAGCTCCACCGCATCCAAGCTGCAATTTTTTAATATTCGCGTTCAGTTCCAAATCAGCATCTAAGCCCAATTTATAAAAACCTACGTTACTATTACTGTCACGTAGTTTTTCTAAATTTGCAGAGTCAGTAGGTGCAATATAAGACATACTCATTAAGGCTTGGCCACGAGTTGCGGATAGTTCCGAATCTGACATAGGGACTAATGTAGACGCAGCATACGCTGAAGAAAAGCATAAGCTTCCAAGCGCTATCACTACATGAAGAGACGTAAACTGTCGCATGGCCGACCTCCGTATCCTTGGGGGCATAATCCTGTTTAATTTCTTTTTATTTGGCCTATCTGAATTTAGTAGATATCTAAGTAATTACTACTAAAAAGACAACCTATATCCGATACATTCGTTTTTCAATACTGTGATGCAGTACAAAAAAACAAATCAATTATTGATCATATTATATTATTTTCTACAAAAGGAAACTGTCATTTATCACTATTCCGATAAACGCATCTTATGTAAATTTTACCCATAAAATTGGGCCACCTGAGCGACCCATTATTTTAAAACTCTTCTTTATCTAAGAAAAATTATGTTTTCGGAAGTGTAACGCCTGTTTGACCTTGGTATTTACCACCACGGTCTTTATAAGATGTTTCACATACTTCATCACTTTCAAAGAATAGCATCTGTGCTACGCCTTCCCCTGCATAAATGCGTGCAGGTAAATTAGTAGTGTTTGAAAATTCTAAAGTTACGTGACCTTCCCATTCAGGTTCTAATGGAGTCACATTTACAATAATACCGCAGCGAGCATAGGTCGACTTACCTAAACATACGGTCAATACATTACGAGGAATACGGAAATATTCAATTGTACGCGCTAGAGCAAATGAGTTTGGCGGAATAATGCAAACATCAGACTCAATATCGATAAAACTTTTGTCATCAAAATTCTTTGGATCGACAATTGCAGAATGTACGTTAGTAAAAACCTTGAATTCACGGGCACAGCGTACATCATAACCATAGCTAGAGACCCCGTAGGAAATCAACTTTTCACCATTTTTATCAAAACGGACTTGATTCTCTGCATAAGGTTCAATCATGCCGTGTTTTTCGCTCATCTCGCGAATCCAACGATCAGACTTAATGGCCATGTATTTTCTATCCAAAAGGTAATTTCATTGATTTCGACGTACTTTAACTTAAAAAAGCAATTATGAAAACAATGCAGAGCTACTCAACCTAAAAGAATAGCTCGACAATACTTTTAAAGGCTAAGTAAAGCAGAATAACTGATAGGAATTGAAAAACTGACTAAAACGAGTGAAGCTGTTTTTTGCAAATTCGTCTGATTTAACCACGCGACTTTCTTAGAAGCTAAAAGTGATCCCAAGAAAATCCAGAATAAGGCAATTGGCGTAATAAGCGCTAAATAAGCCATCATATGAATCATATAAATATGAAAATCACTCCATGCAGCCACAGGAAAAATTGCTGAAGCAAAGAGTAAAGCTTTAGGATTTAATAAGGTTGCACAAAATAATTCACGAGTACGAATCGTAGGCTGATTTAATTCAACTTCTTGATTTGCCGTATGCCATAACTTAATAGCTAAGAAAATAATATAACAAGCACTCAATAGCTTAAGAATAGGCGGTAGCAATGGCAATGTGGTGGACACTTTACCAATCAGCATTCCCCATGCAGAAATAGAGATCACGTAACCCAAAACTTCTGCTGGAATAAGTTTTACTGACTTCCGTAATCCCTACTTGCACGCCTGAAGAAGCGAGTAAAGTGTTCGTTGGACCAGGTGTAAGTAAAATTGTGGCTACTAAGCCAATAAAAAGCCATGAAATCATTGAATGACCTCACAATATAGTCATCTCAGATTAATAGATATCCTGTCACATGGCAAAAGGTAATTGTAAGACAAAATTTTTAAAATCGTTTTTAAATTTAAAATAAAAATATTAAAAACATAAACTTATATAATTACCATCAAAAGCGATAAAGAAAACTTTACAGTCAGTTGTCATGCTTTTTAAATAGTTTCTTACTTAAGTAACATAAGTATTTTTATTTTAAGTCTATTTTTCCATCAAAAGTCTTTATAATAAAAAATATATAGTGATGGTAAGTTTAAATTTTAAGCTTTTAATAAGTTTCAATTCATATATTGTTTCTGATTTTTTATATAGAGCAGCGCGCTCTACTACCTTAATGATTATGGCAAAGCACTTTTTTCAATCTTGGCTTCCCTCACCCGAGAAAGTTTCAAATATGAAATTTCTAAGGATTTTTGGTAAAAAGACCTTAAATCCTGTGCTTTGGTATGTCAATCGAAAATCAATTACCCGAGCTGTTTTTTGTTGGAACTTTTTTTGGTTTACTGCCTATCCCTTTTCACAGTGTGTTTATTGTGATGGCGGTCTTACTATTCGAAGTAAATTTACCCATTAGCTTAATGCTGGCTTGGCTAAGTAACCCCCCTTACTTTAGTTCCAATTCTATATATTGGTTTTTGGTTTGGTGCACATATTTTTCATGTGCATATGATCAACAAAGAAATGCTACTAGGTGTATTGCACCAGATTTCCCGCTGGATTACTCATTTCGGCCATGGGCACATTGATTTTAGTCTTGCGAAAATTTTGATGACAGGTCTTGTTGTAGAAGCTTTCGTCTTTGCGGTCATTTTATATCTATCTACAGAAATTTTCTGGCGGTGGATGGTCATTAAAAACTGGAAAAGTAGACATCGCCAGAAAAAGCAAAAAGAAGAAGTTTTATAAAGACTTCGATCTTCTTGCTTAGTTTTAAATTATTATTTTGGTAGTTTTGATTTCATATATTCTTCAGCCACATTGAGGACATACTCTTGGCAAGCTTCTCCTGTGCCTGGGTCATAAGCTCCATTATTCGTGATGTTATTAGATAAAATTCGAATTCCTAGAAAAGGAACATTCAACTGGCTGGCAATTTGAGCAACTGATGCCGCTTCCATTTCCTCAACAGAAGTGCCATAACGTTGGTGGAAAAATTGAATACGATCAAGTTCATTATTCCAGACATCTGCTGAACCAATCGTTCCTTCAACCACCTCGCCTTTGTCATAACGGACTTTATGTGCCGCCATTAATAACTCTTGGTCACCTTCAAATTTACGAATGGCAATAGGTTCTGGGTCAGACTCCTTTGTTGGCAAAACATCAAAAGCCTCAACCCATGTGAGTGAATTTGATCCACCGCCTACTGGCTGCTTAGGTGTTCTAAATGCACCAATATTTGTCGCATATTTTCCTAAAACAATATCGTAAACGTGTAGGTCTGGGTCATGCCCGCCTGATGTTCCCTGATTAATAATCGCAATTGGTTTATAACGTTCAATGGCTAAAGCAGTTGCAGCAGCTGAGTTACTCATGCCCATGCGAGTTTTAGAGATAATCATGGGGTAACCATTGTAGGTTCCCTTCCAGAATATCCAACCACCTATAGTTTCAGCTTTTACATCTTGCAATTTAGAAGCCATCTGTTCCGACTCTACAGGTAAAGCACCTTGAATAATAATCGGTTGTAATTTCTGTTTTTTGTTCCTGAACTGTTGGTGTTTGTGAGACGGTTGAGTTGTCATCATTACATCCAACTAAAAATAGGGCGCTACATAAACTGATTACGCCAAAAGCACATTTAAATTGCATTTTTTACCCTTTCTTTTTAAAAAAGTGTAAAGTAGCAATCTACATGCCAATTTCAAGTTTAGCTTTGTTATTCAGATTCAGTACTTTAAATTTTACTTTTAAACAGATAATAAAAACCCGACTTAAAGTCGGGTTAGAGATGTTTTAGAAAATACGTTTGTCATCACGTGAACGCTGAGGAATTTTTTCAATCTGCTCCCACATCGCTTTGGCAATATCAATATAACTATCAGCAGCATCATCCATTGCTACAACACTAGGTTTACCCTGATCAGCATGCTCACGGATCTGAGCATTTAGAGGCAAGCGACCTAATAATGGAATATGGTACTGTTCAGAGAGCTTTTCACCACCGCCAATACCAAAAATTTGCTCCTCATGACCACAGTTAGAGCAAATATGGGTCGACATGTTCTCAACGACACCTAATACCGGAATGCCAACTTTATTAAATAACTCAATCCCTTTAGTAGCATCTAGTAAAGCAACATTTTGTGGCGTAGTCACAATGATTGAATCCAGTAACTGGAATACGCTGTGCAAGCGTAAGTTGAATATCACCAGTACCAGGCGGCATATCAATCATCAATACATCTAAATCAGGCCAAAGGGTTTGATTAAATAACTGCATTAAAGCACCCGTCGCCTTCGGTCCACGCCACGCGACAGGTGTGTTGTTATCACCAGTTAAATGTCCAATAGAAAGCACAGCCATACCGTAAGCATCTAAAGGCACAAAATTTTCACTTTCAATAAGAGGAGTTTTGCCTGCATTTCCCAGCATTGTCGGAATACTTGGGCCATAGATATCGGCATCTAAAACCCCAACTTTCAGCCCCATCTTTTGCAAGGCAAGTGCCAAATTGACAGTGGTTGTTGATTTACCAACACCACCCTTACCCGAAGAAACTAAAATAACATGTTTAATACGCGGATGAAGTGGAACATCTCTCTGCTGTGGAGCAGCTTTTTGGATAGGCGGATTATTTGGATCTGGTTCTGATTTAGGTGAAGCATCTAGCACAGGAGGTAGGTTCGAACTTTCTTGTGCAGGGCGCTTCTGTTGAACAACATGTAGGTTCAGTTCTTCAATACCACATTTTTCCAAAGCCCCAGCCAAGTCATCATGAATTTGCTGCAAGTGCTCTTTTTCATCAGGAAATGTATTAATAGTGAGTTGTAATACTCGACCTTGAACTTGAAGCTGACTAATGCGCTCTTTTAAAGCATCTTTTGAATGCGGTAGTAAATAATTTTGGAGTACGGTTTGGATTTCATCTTCTTTCACTTCTTGTGCGGGTGAAAAAACAGACTTTAATGAAGAAAGCCAAGACATATTGTTTACTCCAAAAACAGATCATTACAGCTTAATGGAGATAGTGTAACAGTATTGATCCGCACTCGCTCGCCTTGGGATGAATAATTACTAACTTCCAATCTCATCTTTTAGGTAAGGAGTGCAGAATTTAGATTAAATAAACTTATTCATCAGAATCATGGTGCTTCAATTTATTTAACTTATCTGTTGCTGTTTTCTTCAACTCATCAAATTTCGCTGTTGCTTGCGTTTTTAACTCATCGAATTTTGTTGCAGCCTCATCTTTTAACTCGGCTGCTTTGGCTTTGGCATCATCAAGCTTATGGCCCGCTTCTGTACGTAAATGATCAAACTTATCTTGCAAGGTGTGTTGAGCATCCTCAAGTTTGCCTTTCAAATCACTTGCTTTATCTTCAACCGCCTCTTTACCAGCAGCTTGTTTCTCTTTTACATTTTCTTTTAAATCATCCAAAGCTTTTTCACCTTGAACTTTTGCGTCTGCCGCTTTTGCTTTTAATTCATCTACTTTATCTTGAACCGCTTCTTTACCAGCAGCTTCTTTAGCTTTTACATTTTCCTTTAAATCATCCAAAGCTTTTTCACCTTGTACTTTTACATCTGCCGCTTTTGCCTTTAAGTCATCTAATTTATTTTCAGTAGTCATCGTTGTTATCCTCGTAGTTAATTAAAAAATTACCTGAATAAGTTATTAGTTATACATCTTTATGGCTTATTTTCTGAACGTAACTGCAATTTGAAACAAAGACAATACAGGAAGATTCAAATATTTTTCGATTTGTTTATCTGTTCTAAAGAGAAGCAACTTCTCAATTAAAATCCGTTTTTTACAAATTGCTTGTTCTCCCGCAAAGATTATTAATCTTTGCTTATCTCCCTGCATCAGTTAAAATCTTCCACCTTATAAATACGAATGAGAGAATGAAATCCGTGCGTAAAATTTTAGTCACTAATGCCCTCCCTTATGCCAATGGTCCAATTCACATGGGTCATTTACTCCGGTTACATCCAGGCAGACATCTGGGTTCGTGCCATGCGGGCAATGGGTCATGATGTGACTTATGTATGTGCGGATGATGCTCATGGTACTGCCATCATGCTACGTGCTGAGGCAAATGGTATTAGCCCAGAAGAACAAATTGCGAATGTTCAAAAAGAACATATCCGTGATTTTGATGGCTTCGGTGTACATTTTGATCACTATGATTCAACTCATAGCGATGCAAATAAAGCACGTTCAACAGATATCTATATTAAAAACCGTGAAGCTGGAAATATTGCAGTTCGCCCTGTAACTCAATTATTTGACCCAGAAAAAGGCATGTTCCTGTCTGACCGTTTCATTAAAGGTACATGCCCAAAATGTAAGGCAGAAGACCAATACGGCGACTCATGTGAAGTTTGTGGTACGACCTATAATGCAACTGAGTTACTCAACCCACGTTCAACGTTAAGTGGTGCAACACCAGTTGAAAAATCTTCAGATCACTATTTCTTTAAACTACCGAATTTTGCTGAGTATTTACAGAAATGGACCCGTGATGAAGGTCGCTTACCTGTTTCGATTGCAAACAAACTCGATGAATGGTTTGAGTCGGGTTTAACCGATTGGGATATTTCCCGTGATGCACCTTATTTTGGTTTTGAGATTCCAGATGCGCCAAATAAATACTTTTATGTTTGGGTAGATGCGCCAATTGGTTATATGTCTAGTTTTGAAAATTACATCAAAGCGAAACGTCCAGATTTAAGTTTTGATGATTTCTGGAAAAAAAGACAGCCAAAACGATGTGTACCATTTCATTGGTAAAGACATTGTTTATTTCCACGCATTGTTCTGGCCTGCAATGTTAGATGGGGCGAACTATCGCACTCCAACAGGCTTATTTGTGAACGGTTTCTTGACTGTGAACGGACAAAAAATGTCTAAGTCTCGTGGTACTTTCATTAAAGCAGAGACTTATTTACAGCATTTAAACCCAGAGTATTTACGTTACTACTTTGCATCTAAACTTTCAGATAAAGTTGAAGACTCTGACTTGAATCTTGATGATTTTATTCAAAAGGTAAACTCTGATTTAGTCGGTAAAGTCGTCAATATTGCGAGCCGTTGCGCTAAATTTATCAATAGTAGCTTTAACAATACCTTATCTGCTGAATGCGCAGAGCCTGAATTGGTACAAAGTTTTATTGATGCAGGTGACTCAATCGCTCAAGCTTTTGAGGCTCGTGAATTCTCGACCGCTATTCGTGAAATTATGGCACTTGCTGACCGTGCAAACCAATATATTGACGAGAAAAAGCCATGGGCTCTTGCTAAACAAGAAGGCCAAGAACAACAAGTTCTTGATGTGTGCTCGGTTGGTATCAACTTGTTCCGTCAATTAGCTGTGTATTTAGCTCCAGTTCTTCCAACTTTAGCTGAGCAAGTTCAAAGTTTCTTAAAACTTGAAAGCTTCAATTTTGAGTCACGTAAACAAATTCTTGTAAGCCATGAGATTGCGCAGTTCCAACCACTCATGCAACGTGTTGATCCAAAAGCTGTTGCCGCAATGGTAGATGCATCTAAAGAATCTTTAGGTACTCCTGCTCCAGAAGCAACTAAAGCGACGGCGAAAAAGGACAAAGCTGCCGAGAAAAAAGTGGCTCCAGTTCCAGCTGTTGGTGAAGCAGAAATCATTGGTATTGAAGACTTCTTAAAAGTTGACTTGCGTGTTGCTCAGGTCGTTGAAGCAGGCACTGTTGAAGGTTCAGATAAATTACTTCAACTTACTTTAGATGTTGGTGAAGCTGAACCACGTAACGTATTCAGTGGTATTCGTAGCCAATACACACCAGAAGATTTAAAAGGCAAACTGGTAGTCATGGTTGCTAACCTTGCACCGCGTAAAATGCGTTTTGGTATTTCAAACGGAATGGTGCTTGCTGCTGGAAATGGTGAAGGGATTTTCATTATTTCTCCAGATAGCGGTGCAAAACCAGGCGATAAAGTTTCTTAATCTGCCTTCATAAAAAAAGCTTCCTAAATTGGAAGCTTTTTTATTTTTTAAAATCTGAGTTCTGAAGAAACATAAATAAGTGAATTTAAATTACGACCACGGCCACCCTTCACAAGGGTTATTAAATAAAACATGTATGTTTCCTAACTCCTCATTTGTTAAATAACCATTCTTATTTGCATCTAAATAATGAAATAGCTCTGTTTGCTTGTTCTCACCTTGAAAACGCTTATCGGCAGGCCAGTTGTAAGGATAGAAATTTTCAACACGTTGAAATTCTTTTAGGCTGTATATTCCATCATGATTTAAATCATATTCTTCCTGAAAAAGCTTCCAATCTAAAGACGAAGGTTCACAGGCATTTGCCATATTCAAAATACAGCAAGTTACGCATCCAGCAAGTAACTTAATAGTTAGATTGCTCATAATTATTCGCTTGAATATCAGAAATTTTATAATCCTTTTCATGAACTGGAGTACCAACAATACTCATTGTTCGCTCATTTGCCTGTGGTTGCTTGCTCATCGTTCTCATCTCACATCCTGTAGTTAGGATGAGAAAAACTACAGAAATGCTCACCATTAGTTTTTTCATAACGTGATCCTCATTTCTTTTTGTTTTATTTATTAAGTTACCACTTTTTAAATATTTAAGTGCTAAAAAAGATATTTCAAATTGTATATATTTTTACGCAAAAATAAAGCCAAACGATGAATGCCTGACTTTCTATTCTTTAGATATTTTAATTAAAGACTTATCATTTGAAGAAAATTAACTTTAAACCCAATAGGCTAACAATGCTTCCAGCAACTCGGTCAACACCAGTTTTTGCCTTTAAATACATTGTTCTAGGCTTCTCTGAAGATAACAACATCGCAACACATGAATACCAACCAGCGTCGATCATAAAACAAATCACTGGTAATGCGACGTAGTAATAATTTGGGATTTCTTTCGGCAGTAAAGCAGTAAATACACTTGCTAACACGACTGCGATTTTTGGATTACTTAACTGAGTAATCAAACCATATCGATATGCCTGTTTATAAGTCATTTTCGATTTTGAATCGTTTTCAACTGCAATTGGTTCTTTGGCGTGTTTAATAATTTTAAAAGCAAGCCAAAGTAAATAAAGCCCACCGCCAATTTTTAAAATTAAATATGCAGAAGGCACAGCCAATAAAACTGCCTGTAATCCCATAACAGCTAATAGGCCAAACAGAGCCGCACCTGTACCCGTTCCTAATGCTGTAAATAAACCATGTTTACGTGATTTGGAAATTGAATTTTGCGCTACATAAATAAAACTTGGCCCTGGGCTTATTGCTCCAAGCATCAATGCCATTGCAATTGAAAAGAGAGGAATAAGAGAGTCAAACATTGGGCTAGCCTAGCATCATGTAATTGCGCGGTATTCTAGCAGCTTTTTATGACGCATTTAAAAGAGCACAAAATATAAATGATGAAAAATGAATTTTCATGTTTTTACAATTTTTATCTTCACAACGGACAAAAATGTCCGTTAAATATCTAACTTCAAAATTCTCTAAACGATGACATGAGTAAACGTCAAAAAATTGCTGCCCATAATCGGGATGAATTACTCAATGCAGCCGAAGAATGTTTTCGTATTCATGGCATTAATGTCCCTTTACAAGTCGTCATTGATTATGCAGGGGTAGGAAGAGCGACGTTCTATCGTAATTTTGGTGATCGCAAGGTGTTAATTAGCGCCCTTTTAGAGCGTGCGATTACACAGCTAGAGCAAAAAAGCAGCTTATTTTCAACAATTCGAGGATGGTTTATTTCGTTTAATTGAAGGACATATTGGACAACTCCCCAAGCTCGCAATTTTGCAAGATTTTTGGAGAGTAATTGATCGACAAGACCCAATTATGTTAAAAATTTATGAACGGCGAAATAATGCACTTAACCCACTGATTGAAAATGCGATAAAACAACAACTGTGCAGAGCTGATCTTACTGCCGATGACTATGCAATGGTCACAGCAATGTTAGGTTCTTCATTTCAAGGACATGAGCCAGAAGAACAGACTCGCTTAGCAAAACGAGCAATTGAATTACTATTTCATGGTATTCAAATACAAAAAATTCGAGGGATAGAATGAGTAAAACGCCTCGTTACTTAGAAACACCTCCAGATTGGACTCCAGAAGAACAACCAACTCTGCCTGGTTCACCAGCCGCCATTGTGCATTCTGTACCTAAGCGGTTTATTTACTTTTTTATCGGTTTATTTGTCGCCCTTTCGGCAAGCTTAAGTAATGGCTTTATTACGGCAAATTTACCTTTAATTCAAGGTGAGTATGGGCTCACTCCTTCTGAAGCTGTTTGGCTCCCTGCTGCCTATGTCATGGCAAATGTCAGCTCAAATCTAATTTTATTTAAAGCCAGACAACAATATGGTTTACGCCTATTTTCAGAAATAGGCTTAGCAATTTTTATTGTTGTGCTTATTTTACATATTTTTGTGCATACCTATGAAATGGCGTTATTTGCTCGGGTCGTTGCTGGTTTAGCGGGTGCGCCACTAAGCTCTTTAGGTATGTATTACACCATGCAGGCCTTTAAAAAAGCAGACATGGCAAAAGGAATATATATTGCCTTCGGTTTTCAGCAGCTCGGCGTACCATCTAGCCTGGATTATTTCTCCATTTCTTGTAAATACAGACAGTTGGTCTGTTCTTTATACCTTTGAGCTTGGTTTAGCGCTTTGTTGTTTAGCCATGGTCGTTTCATTGAAATTACCACGGAGCTTAAGAATATATGTATTCGAGAAACAGGATTTCTTCACCTTTGCTTTGCTAGCCCCAGGTTTTGCATGCTTATGTATTGTGCTGACACAAGGTCCAATTTTATGGTGGTTTAATAGTGAATGGCTTGCTTACGTATTAATTGCAGGTTTTAGCTTAGTTGTGCTCGGTTTACTCTACGAACACTATCGTGCTAACCCACTCATTATGACCCGCTGGCTAGGCGCCTCTTCAACTCTACGCTTTATTTTTGGTGCATTTGCAATCCGACTATTAATGTCAGAACAAAGCTATGCTGCAGTTAATTTTTTAAAAACGATGGGAATGGGTCCTGATCAGTTCGTTCCACTCTATGTCATCATATTGGTGGGAATTTTAAGTGGAACACTTTTTAGTGCGCTTACTTTTTCACGCGAACGAATTATCTTCCACTTACTTTTTGCAGAGTTTCTGATTTTGGTTGCATGTGGACTAGATTATCACTTAACCAGTGATGTTCGGCCGGTGAACTTCTTTGCGAGTCAGTTCTTGGTGGGCTTTGCAGGTGGCTTATTTATAGGACCATTACTTTTAATTGGCTTTGCGCAAACACTGGCTAAAGGTCCATCTTATGTAGTGACCTTCATCGTATTATTTTCTGCTACGCAAACTTTCGGTGGCTTAGTCGGCTCCTCCTTCTTCTCGACCTATCAACAGCATCGTACGCAAAACTATCAAGCAGAGATGATTAAAGATTTAGAACAAGCAGACCCTTTAGTCGCTCAAAGACTTTTAACCTATCAGCGTAGCGCGGCCATTACAACGAATGATCCAGCGTTACAAACTGCTCAATCCATGCGATCACTCAATCAAGTTGTGACTCGTGAGGCTCAGGTACGCGCCTACAATGATGTTATTGCATTAAATGGTATTTTTGCTGTCGCTCTGCTCTTATGGGGTGGATTTAATATTGCACGAAGCAAATATCTACAGCGCAGAGGAATTAGCCGTCCTTAATGGCTTTCATTTTTGATGAAATAGAAATTGAGATTTATATATGTCAGATGATCAAAACAAACCAGAACAAACTCCACCTCAAGCAGCCCCTGCTCCGTCTAACGAACCAGCACCTGCAAGTAAACTCATTCCGACCAAGCGCTCTACTTTATTGTGGATGCTGGTAGTTCTAATAGTCGGTATTTTAGTAATTTTATGGGCTTGGAGAATTGGACCTTTTGCAACCAGTGTCCAACAAACTGACAATAGTTATGTCAAAGGTAAAACTACCATTTTATCTTCTCAGATTAATGGCTATGTTAAAGACGTATTAGTAAAAGATTTTGACCATGTCAAAAAGGGTCAAGTGTTAATGCATATTGATGCAACCACTTACGATCAAAAAGTCACACAAGCTGCTTCAGGCGTTGAACAGGCTAAAAATACCTTAGCCAATCAAACCCAATCCATTGCTCAGAAACAAGCTGATATTGTGGCAGCACAAGCCAAAGTTGATCAAGTTAAAGCTCAATACCAACTCTCTTTAGCGCAGCTCAGACGTTATCAACAGTTGGGTAATAGTGGAGCTGCATCTAAATCTGAACAAGATAAAGCAGCAGCAGATGCAGAAAATAACCTTGCGGCACTCAAACAGGCAGAAGCCAATGTTTTAGTAGCCGAAGAAGCTTTAAAAACAGCACAAGTGGCTAAAGCGGGGTTAGAGGCACAGGTCTCTAGTGCTAAAGCTCAATTAGATCAAGCACAAACCACCAAAGATTATAGTGTCATTATTGCCCCAATGAATGGACAGCTTGGTGAAGTAAACCCTCGTGTTGGTCAATACGTAGCTGCTGGTTCACAATTACTCTATTTGATTCCCCAACAAACGTGGGTAATTGCCAATTTCAAAGAAACTCAAATTGCCAATATGCGAGTTGGGCAAAAAGCATGGTTTACAGTCGATGCTATGAAACACAAAAAATTTACAGGCCATGTTGAACAAATATCACCAGCTGCGGGTTCAGAATTTAGTGTCTTAAAACCAGATAATGCGACTGGTAACTTTACCAAAGTGGTTCAGCGTATTGCGGTACGTATTACGATAGATCCAAATCAGGAAGGATTTGAATACTTACGTCCAGGTATGTCAGTGATTACCTCTGTCGACACAAGCTCTTAATTAGTTTTTTAAAATTCTGTTTAAAAAGCTACAATGTGATCAATCATTATTTTCTCAATTTCTAATGTTTGATCACATTGTTCCATCTGTTCCCTATCAGTCTATTAACCTATCTTATTCCGTACATCTCGACATTAAACGGTTAGATTTAATTCACCCTCAAATTTCGGGTAATAAATTTTTTAAATTAAAATACAATATATTAGAAGCCCAAAAACAAGGGTTAACCCGTATTTTGACATTTGGCGGAGCTTATTCAAATCATATTGCTGCGACCGCCTATGCTGCTCATCTTTTGGCTTAAAAAGTGTAGGTATTATTCGTGGAGAAGAACTCGCCACACAACCACTTAACTCAACGTTAGCAAACGCTCAAAAGTTAGGAATGCAGTTGCATTTCGTCTCACGCAATGAATATCGTTTGAGAAATGATGGGAATTATCTTCAACAATTACACAATCAATTTTCTGAAACTTTCATTATTCCTGAAGGCGGTACTAATGATTTAGCAGTACAAGGCTGTCAAGAAATTCTCAGTCAAAGTGATTTGCAAAACTATGATGTCATTTGCTGTGCCGTAGGTACGGGAGGAACTATTTCAGGTCTGATTGAAAGAAGTTCACGACATCAACACGTTTTAGGATTTTCTGCATTAAAAGGTGATTTTCTAAAACAAGATATTATGCAGTGGACTAAAAAACAGAATTGGTCACTGACAGATGCCTACTGCTGTGGTGGTTACGCTAAAACTTCACCTGAGCTACTCGCATTTATCCAAAATTTTGAAGAGCAACATGCGGTACCACTTGAACCGATCTATACGGGAAAAATGATGTTCGGTCTGTTTGACCTTATCAAAAATAATTACTTTCCTGAAGGAACTCGTATTCTGGCAATTCATTCTGGTGGTTTACAAGGGAAAATCAAATAAATTAAAGCAAAATTTTGACCTTTGATCATAATCAGCAAGGGCTAAGTTATTCGTAATTTAGCTTAGAGAAAAATAACCATAAAAACCTCCTTTCGCGACAGAATCTTGCTGTTTATACATCTCATATGAACAGCTCATTCATTACTTTTTATAAAAGTAATCAAAACTTTTTCATTCACTAAACTCGTCAAAAACCAATACAAATCAAATTAATCGCAGAAACTTTCAATGTTTTCTGTCGTTCTGACTCGAACAGCAGCGAATGACTTTGGCACGAGCAAGTATCCACGTGATAATATATGCCCCTTTTAAATTTTCAAGATTAATCGAGAATCTCTTATGTCTAACAGTCATGTCGATGTCATTGTCTTAGGTGCAGGTGCTTCTGGACTCATGTTGGCTGCACATGCTGCTAAACGCGGGCGCTCGGTTTTAATTTTAGAAAAAGCCAATAAAATTGGTAAAAAGATTTTAATGTCAGGTGGTGGTAAGTGTAATTTTACAAACCTGTATGTCGAGCCTGATAACTTTATTTCTCATAATCCGCATTTTGTTATTTCTGCCCTGTCACGCTACAGTAACTGGGACTTTATTGGCTTGGTTTGTGACTATAAAATTGCTTATGAAGAACGTAAACATGGGCAATTATTTACTCTAAACGGTGCTAAAGAAATTTTAGAAATGCTTGTGAGTGAATGTAATAAAACTAAAAATGTGGATATTCAAACCCATTGCGAAGTTGGACAAATTACCCCCCTTGGAAAAAGGTGGATTTTCACTAAACACCAATCAAGGACAATTACACTTGTGATTCTTTAGTGATTGCGACTGGTGGGCTTATCGATTCCAACATTAGGCGGTTCTGGTTTTGGCTATGAACTGGCACAAAAATTTGGTCATCAGGTTTTCCCAACTCGTGCAGGTTTAGTTCCATTTACTTTTTCAGATCACATTAAAGAAGTAACCACACGCTTAAGTGGTAATGCTTTGGATGTGACGTTAAGCAACTCAAAAAATAGCTTTACTGAAGCCTTATTATTTACCCACCGTGGCTTGAGTGGACCAAGTTCTTTGCAGCTTTCAAATTATTGGAATTCAGGAGAAAGTTTTAAAATTGACTTTTTCCCCAGCCAAGATTTAGCAACCTATTTAAAAGATAAAAAGAAAGCACAGCCTAAAGTTTTATTACGTACCCTTCTTAATGAATTTACTGCCAAAAGTATCGTACAGGAGTTACAACAACTCATCTGGTCAGAGCAGAGCGAAACAGCGATTGGTAATATCAGTGATGCACAGCTAGATCATATTGCCGAGCAGTTACATGGCTTTGCAGTTAAACCGTCTGGAACAGAAGGATATCGTACCGCTGAAGTTACTTTAGGTGGAATAGATACAACGGAAGTATCTTCCAAGACCATGGAAAGTAAAAAGCAGAAAGGACTGTTTTTTATTGGCGAAGTACTTGATGTGACCGGACATTTAGGGGGCTATAACTTCCAGTGGGCATGGTCTTCCGCCTATGCTGCTGCCCAATACGTATAAGCTAATTTGAGTTTTTCGAACTATTTGATGCATTTTGTGCATCTTGTGGCTGAGAAGTAGCTTGTTTTGAGCTTTCCGACTTACTAAATACAAATTTATAAGCACTCGCTAAAAAACCTACCGTAATTCCGGCAATGACAATCGGTGCTAAAAAACGACCTGGTTTCTTCATCGTATTTTCCTCACTTATTTGTTTTTATAACGGCCAAAAAAGAACGACCACTCAATATAGAGTGGTCGAACTTATCACAAAAATCAAAGATTTTTTGTACTGTTTATCTGAAATTTAATTTAATTCCCTTAAATTTCATCATTTTCGCCTGTCGAACCAAACGGTTTATTCACTGGCGGTTGCGCTGGATTCACCTGTACAGAATCCGCTGGTTTTGCATCAGATGAAACTGTTGATGGTGGAGTTGTTGGCGTAGATGTAGTGGTGGCTGGAGCTGCACTACTCGTACTTGAAGGTGGTTGGTAAAGAGGGTTTGGTTGATTCGCTTCTTTTTTAGCTTTATCAAGCAAATCAGTTAAAAGTCTTTCTGCTGGTTGGCGACCACCTAAACCGAATGCAAGAGCGAAAGCCACTGCAACCGCGCCTAGAGTCAAACCAAATGCAAGATTAACAATTGAATCCGCAATGCCCATCGCTCTTAAACCAAGCGCAAGTACAAGACCAATAATTAAGACACGAACTAAACTGCCTAACCAACGCGAGCTATTATATTCGCCACGTTGAACCACATTCGCCACAATATTCGCTAGCCAGAAACCAATTACTAGAATTACAGCACCCAATAGAATGTTTGCACCGAAATGGATAAACATCGCAATTAGACCACTGATTTGGTCGAAACCAAGACGATCCGCTGCTTCAGATACTGCAAAAAGCATCGTAAAGAATACGATTAGGCAACCGACAGCGCTAGAAACTTTAGTTTGACCTAAAAAGCGTTGTACATCTAATTTGGCAGGAATTTCATCAACACCAGTTCCAGCAATTAACTCTGCAACCAAACGTCCAACAAAACGAGAAACAATATAGGCAACCAGTAAAATTAAACCAGCCGCAATAATGTTTGGAATTGCTTGTAAGATTTCATTCAGCATTGCTGTTGCTGGCTGAGAAATTGTCTCAATACCTAAAGCTTCGAACGCTACAATCAATGTGGTAATAATAATGATGGCAAAAACAAACGAACCTAGGAATTTACCTACATTAGAGCTTTTGAAAAGACCAATTTTTTCCGCTTGAGCCTGAACTCCTAAGCTATTAATTAGACCTTCAACAATGCCGCGTACAATTTTTGCCAAGATATAACCAACAAAAACGATAACGCCAGCAATAAAGATATTTGGTAGGAAAGCAACTGCTTCATTTACCATATTCTGAACTGGGATGAGTAAGCCGGTTAGTCCTAATATTGAAAGAACAATCGGAAGGAAAAGTAATAATACAAGCCAGTAAAGAATCTCACCAATATTTTGGCTAATTCCACCTACACCTACTTCATTACTTAATTTATCGTCGAGTTGAGTTCTGGATAAAACATTGGTAACCCCTGCCCGCACCAGTCGAGCAACGATCCAACCAATAAAACCCACCACCACAGCAGCAATAATATTTGGAATGTAAACAAGTACCTGATTCACCATATTGCTGAACGGGCCACTCACTCCACTAATGTTGAGCACATTTAGAGCCGCTACAACAGCTAAGATCAAAATAAACCAGAATACAACCTTGGATATCAGTCCTTCAATATTTGGGGCTCGGCCAGTGGCTGAAGATAGTTTGGCATTAGTATTTACTTTTTGTAGAAGCTTTTTCACACCTGCTGCTACCAATAAAGCAATGATCCAACCAACTAATAAGATTACTATTGCAGCCAGAATAGGATGAAACTGGTCCCAGTAATACATGGCATCAAATTGAGCGCCGCGAGGCCCATCAAAAAAATCATTCATATTGTTATGTCCTCACTTGTTATGTTCTTTTTCAGTGTTATCTCTAGGAAACACCATTCGTTGTAAAAAATGACGATGAATGCGGTCTATCTCACATTATGTTTTGAATATTTTCTAATCAACACACTTCTGCATAAATACAACAAATTGATGCAAAAGGTTGCAAAAAAGCCTTCAGGTTTACACCTAAAGGCTTGATATCAAGATAAACTGATTCGTTTATTATCCTATATAGGTCTTTAAATTTAAATCAGTACTACCCTTAATTACATGTGGTGTGGTCTCATTTTGAAAAGCTCCCTCTTCTTTAGGAGTCTGTTTATGGTCAGCGACCATATAGACAATAAGTGCAAGAAGAAAAAGCCCAACAATAATTAAAATATAAACTGGCAATCTTCTTTTTTTCGCAGTTTCTTCAGGACTCGTCACATGAGGTGGTTTTGAAAAGTCATGCATCTTCTTTCCCCTCTTCTATTATCATTAACTTTATATTCATCATAGCAATTTGCTTTGTTGCGTTGTGTGAAAAAGCATTATGCTAAGGTGTCTGTGATTGCAAAACTCTACTTTTAAAATAATAAAAATAGTATAAAATTTGCACACATAAATTTAGACAATTAAAAATAATTTCTAATTATTCACCCACTTCATCTATATCCCATTTGTAATACAATATGTTTTAGCGCTTACTTTTTAGAAAATAGGCTATAATAAGCCCCCTTGTTTTAAAGCCGCTCTATTTTATGATGTATCGTCAGCAAAACGTAACTCTTGATCTCGACACTGACGTCACACATCAATGTTATATCCACCAGACAAGAGATGAGCATCTCATTGGTATTATTGAATTTAATAAACCAAGTTATGAACTCAAATGGGGTGATCTGGAGTATTTTCGTCGTCGTACTGAAGAGTTTTCAGTCATGCCATTTCCTGACTGCATTAACGCCATGATTGTTGATATTCGTAATATCAATATTTTTCTGGACAATGAAGTTCCGATTTTGCCTTGGCGTTTACTTGAAGAAGATTGTCCTGTTCGCTTAGTTGTTCCCCAAGACCGTTTAGAACATTATGCAGGCCTTTTTGAACCGACTTGGCTTTCAAGCGATGTAGACAGCGCAATTTCTGAAATTCGTGAATTTATGGATATGTTTGTCCATTAATAAACATATCCATAAAAATAATTTTAAAGTTCTTTTAATTATCATTTATTACCAGTAATTTTCTACTGCAATATTTCCCTCACCTCGACGATTCATCGTCAAACCACGGCGCTTTAAAGCTTCTTTCGTGTCATCTACCATTTGTGGATTTCCACAAAGCATGACATGGCTTGTGGCAGAGCTCAATTCGATACCAGCAACTTTTTCTAATTCACCATTTTCAATCAAAACCGGCAAACGGTCATGTAACTGTGCCAATGGGTCACGCGTAATAATTGAAATAAATTTAAAACCGACGTACCCCTCTCCAAAAGTTTCAGCAATCTCTTGAATACGATCAACATAAGCTAACTCAGCTGCGGTACGCACACTGTAAACCAAATTGATCTTTTGATATTTCGACCATGTATCGAAGTCTTGCAGCATCGACAAAAACGGCGCCAAACCAGTACCTGTTGCTAATAACCATAAATCATGCGGTAAAGGCTGTTGATAGCGAGCTAAAGTAAGGTAACCATAAGGTATTTTTTCTAAATAAAGCTCATCTCCTACCTTCAAATGTTGAAGATTTGAGGTAAATGCACCATCAGGTACCACAATCGAGAAAAATTCTAGCGTTTCATCAAATGGTGAAGACACGACCGAATAGGCACGAACAACAAGTTCTTCTCCAACTTTCAGTCCAATACGTGCAAATTGCCCAGCAGTAAATTTAAAATGTGCAGGACGAGTCATGGTGAAACTGAAAAGAGTTGGAGTCCAGCGGTGTACAGATAAAACTTTTTCTACGCTAAATTTTTCAATTGACATGATTTCAACGTGGCATGAAATAGTGCGCTCATGTTAGCATGACAGCCGAAATAATGAATACTTTTAAACGTTAAGGCTTTTTAAACATGCGCATGACATTACGCCAGTTGGCTGTTTTTGTAGCAGTCGCTCAAGAAGGAACTGTCACCAAAGCCAGTGATGCGGTCAGACTGACGCAAAGTGCAGCAAGTATGGCTTTAGCCGATTTAGAGGATGGTCTTGGTGCCCCTCTATTTGATCGTTTAGGTAAACGCCTACAACTCAATGATCTTGGTCGCTTTCTATTGCCACAAGCGCTAGAAATATTGGGTCGCTGTGAAGCTTTTGAGCAAGCTGCAAAAGGTGAGTTACAAAGCATTGATTTACGTATTGGGGCAACTCTAACGATCAGTGATTATCTCATGCCAGATTTAATGGCGAACTTTTTACAATATCACCCTAAGGCACACTTGCAATTACAGGTGGGCAACACACGTCAAATGATTGAAGCGGTCAATCAGTTTCAGCTTGATTTGGCATTAATTGAAGGCTCGTGTCACCTGCCTCAACTTCAATGTATTCACTGGCGTGATGATGAGCTTGCAGTATGTTGCTCCCCAGATCACCCTCTAGCACGTTTAAATCGACCTTTAACAGCACATGATTTCTATCAGGTTGAATGGATTTTACGTGAAGAAGGTTCGGGAACTCGTGAAGTGTTTGATAATGCTATTTTGCAAGATCTACCAGACGCTAATATTCGTCTTACCCTAGGTCACAATGAAGCGATCTTGAAAATCGTTGCTGGTGGTTTAGGAATGTCTTGTATCTCTAAACTCGCTATTGAACCTTTAATTGAAAAAGAACAATTAGTTATTTTAGAAACGCCATTCTGGCAACTTACTCGCCCACTTTACATGTTGGTACACCGTCAAAAATACCAAGGTCCTGGCCTCAAAGCATTCTTACAATTCTGTGAAGAGCAGGTTTAAGACCTGATCTTCTAGTGCCATCTTGAGTTGTTCTCAGATAACTCACCATTCTTTTCATTTTATTATTTAAGACAATTAAGGGAAGCTTACACCTCCCTTAATTTATATTACTTACTCATTCCACACACTATCAAAAATCTTCCTTGCTGGTCTTAGCTAAACTCTGCCCTAAGATAGCCTTGAAGATTGAGAACACTATTAGCGTCGAAAATGTGATAACAACTCTGTTGTAATCGCTTTATTATGATCGGTGATTTGTGTTTTTTTGGTTTTAGACGGATTAGGATCGATACGCTCAATCTTTATAGCCTTAAATTTCCCCTGATTATCTACAGCAAGAAATTTTACTTTTTCATTTCTTTTCGGTTCGCCTTCTGATGCAGGAAAATCCGAAATATGAAAGAAAATATCTCCTTCAACCGTTCCAATAAAACCAAATCCTTTTTTCAGGATCATATTGTTTAACTTTTCCAGTATAAAACTCTTGCTTCATGATCTTTACCCTACTTTTTCAATACTGACATTACAGTAGAAAATTAAAAAAGAGACTTTCAATCCGCCCTCAAAACTTTACGGTTTGATTAAGTCTCTTTTTATCGTTATTTCAAAAATTAGTCTTTTTGGACACTACCAAAAATTTTATCGCCCGCATCACCTAAACCAGGAACAATATAGCCTTGTTCATTTAAGCCATTATCAATAGATGCTGTATAAATTTGCACATCTGGATGAGCGGCTTCAACTTTAGCAACGCCTTCTGGGGCAGCTACTAATACCATAACACGTATATCTTTACAGCCACTTGCCTTTAACACATCAATGGCTGCAACGAGTGAATTACCTGTTGCCAACATTGGATCGATAATCATTGCAAGACGATTAGCGACATCTGGAACTAGTTTTTTATAATAAGTACGAACTTCTAATGTTTCTTCATTACGCTCAAGACCTAAAACACTCACTTTTGCACTTGGAATCAGATTAAGTACGCCATCTAGCATACCAATTCCTGCACGTAAAATCGGTACAATCGTTATTTTTTTACCAGCAATACGCTGAGTAGTAACAGTTCCAGCCCATCCATTAATTTCACAATCCACAACTGGTAAATCTTTTGTTGCTTCATACGTCAATAACATAGTCACTTCCTGAGCAAGCTCACGGAAATTCTTAGTACTGATGTCAGAACGACGTAACAAACCTAATTTATGACGAATAAGTGGGTGACGAATTTCTTGAATGGCCACAGATGTTACCTAAAAATATAAAACGTATTTATTATAATCTTTTTTTAATGCCCAATAAAAAAAGCCTCCAGATTTGGAGGCTTTTTTGTACACTAAGATTATTGTTGTTGTGAAAGCATGAAATGTAATGGAGATAAAATTTCTGCTTTTAATGCCAAATTAATCATTGGATCTGGGTAAACACCCAAAATAATAACTAATGCAGCAGCAGCCAATACCATTAAACCACCTACTTTTTGACCCCAATGAGCATCTGCATCAATACGAGGAGTTTCTGGTGGTGTCATATACATTACAACCATCACACGTAAGTAATAGTACAAACCAATACCACTACCCACAATAATCATTGCAGCCAAGAACCAGTGTTGAGTTGTTACAGCAGCCATTACCACTAAGAACTTACCAATGAAGCCCGCTGTTAATGGAATACCAGCCAAAGATAACATCATGACTGTTAAAGTTGCTGTAAGTACTGGACGACGCCAGAACAAACCACGGTAATCTGCAAGGCTTTGTGCTTCATCTACATTGTTATATGGGCTAGACATTAACGCTACCGCACCAAAAGCACCGATAGTTGTTAATACATAAGACACCACATATACCGTTACGCTACCCAAGCTCGCATAAGTCATGCTAATTAAAGCAATTAACAAATAACCAAAATGAGCAATAGATGAATAACCAAGAATACGTTTTAAGTTAACTTGACGAACAGCGAGTAAGTTACCCACTAAAATCGACAATACTGCAATGATTGTCAAAATAGTAACTAACGAGTCCACCATAATTGCGCCTGAAGCAAGCATATAGCGCACGAACAAACCAATGGTTGCAACTTTAGCAGCGGTCGCTAAGAAAGTTGCCATTGGCGCTGGTGCACCTGCATATACATCTGGTGTCCATTTATGGAACGGCGCAAGCGATAATTTAAATGCAACAGCAAAAATAATGAGTGCTAAACCTAATAACACCATTGGCTGTTTGATTGCTCCAAATAACGCCTGTACAGAATCATAGAATGAAAGCGAACCAGTATATGCATAGATGTATGCCATACCCATCAACAACATTGCAGAAGCTGTCGCTGAAAGTACAAGATATTTAATACCAGCTTCAAGTGAACTACTACGTTGATAGGTATAAGCAAGTAAGCCATATACAGGAATCGACATTAACTCAAGGCTAATGAAGAACGATGCATAGTGAGAACTTGCAACCATCAACATTGCACCTGCTACTGAAGCAAGTAACAAAAGATAGAGTTCTTCGCGGTTATCTTTATAGGTTTCGATGTAAGCATGAGACAAAGTACAACAAGCCAATGCCGCAATCAAAATCATAAATTGATAGAACATAGTAAATGGATCAACCATAAACATGCCCATCACATTTGCCGGTACAAACTTACCGCCAAATACTGCAAATAAAATATAAAGTGCAGCGAGGTTTAAACCAACAACAGAAGTTGTTGCGATTAAATTATGATTACGCTTAATTGAAATTAACAGCATGACGACGATTGTTGTCAAAGCAACAATCATCACCGGAGCTAAAGGCATAAGCGTAGAGAGTGATACTGTGAAGTTCATGATTATTGGATCTCCACATGGTCAAGTTGAGTAGCTGTTTGCTGAACAGTTTCAACGACTTCTTGAACTGGCATATAACTATTGACCAACCACTGCATACTTGAATGAGACATATCCAAGAATGTTTGTGGGTAGATACCAAGCCAAACGAGACCAATCGCACAAATCATCAAAATACCAACTTCACGAGCAGATAAGTCTTTTAGTGGACTAGTGTAATGTTGCTTTTGTTCAGGGTTTGGTTCACCAAATAAAGTACGGTGAATCAAAATCAAGCCATATAAGCCTGCAAATACAAGGCTGATAGAAGCAAGAATCGTGAAGACAGGATATTTATTAAATGAACCCATCAAGATCAGGAATTCACCAATAAAGTTACCCAAACCTGGCACGCCTACAAGAGCAGCCACGAAGAACATCAAGAAGAATGGCAAGTACTGAAGTTGGCCACGAAGACCACCCATTAAACGCAAGTCACGTGTATGTAAACGTTCGTAGATCTGACCAGACATAATGAACAATGCAGCTGATGACAAACCATGCGCCAACATCATGATCATTAGACCTTGGAAGGTCAAAATGTTACCTGCGTAGATTGCAAGTAAAATGAAACCCATATGTGAAATCGACGTATACGCAAGCAAACGTTTCATGTCAGTTTGCTGGTAAGCACACCATGCGCCGTAGAAAATACCAATCAAACCGAAAATAATCGCAATATCTGCAAACTGTGCAGAAGCTGTCGGGAAGAATGGAATAACAAAACGAAGCAAGCCATACGCAGCTGTCTTAATCAAGATACCTGCCAAGTCTACAGAACCTGCTGTAGGAGCTTGAGCATGCGCATCTGGCAACCAACCATGTAATGGAAATACTGGTAACTTCACTGCAAAACCAATGAAGAAACAGATCATGAAACCATAAGCTAGGGTTCGCAGGTAAGTGGTTAGCTACAGCTAATAAATAGTTGTAATCGAAACCGATCATGCCTGTCATCATGTAGCCATAAACCACAAGACCAAGGATACCGATTAACATCACTAGACCAGCAATCTGCGTGTAAAGGAAGAACTTGGTAGCTGCGTAAACACGTGAACGACCGTTTGAACCTTTATGACCCCATAACGCAATCAGGAAGTAGATTGGTACAAGCATCATCTCCCAGAAGAAGAAGAACAAGAACAGGTCAATCGCTAAGAATACACCGATAACGCCACCTAAACTCCATAAGAGGTTTAAGTGGAAGAAACCAACATTCTTTTGAATTTCGCCCCATGAACAACCAACAGCAAGTACACCAAGTAATGCTGTTAATAACACCATGAGTAAAGATAAGCCATCCACTGCAAGGTGAATGCCAATACCGAGTGATTGAATCCACGGTAAATAGAACTCAGCAGACCAAGTTGGGATTTTTGACCCCAACTCATAGCTATAAGTTCCACTTTGCCAAAGTGCAAGACCTAAGCCCAAAGTAATGAGCATACCAATTAAGGCAATCCAGCGTGGCAAGGTTTTGTCGAGCTTATCGACTAACCAACAAATAAAACCAGCAATGAACGGAACAAGAATCAGCGCGGGTAAAATTAAATTGTTTTCCATTTTATTTCCCCACTACCTGAATAACGATCAAGATCATCAATAACACCACTACACCGAGTGACATGCTTGATGCGTATTCACGTAATGATCCGGTTTGACGTGAGCTTGTAAAACTATTTCCGCCTTTCACAAGTGCAGGAAGAACTAACCACAAACTGTCAATTGGATCACGGCCAAAGATTTTGGCGAAGAATAAATAAGGTTTAACAAAAACGATGTCATACAATGCATCAAAACCAAAAGCAGTACGGCAAATATGTGCCAGACCTGCACCCAAACTTGTTTGAGCGAATGATTTCACTGCACCATAAGCAAATGTAAATAATGCTATACCAACAACTAGACCAACTAGCGCAATTCCTACTGCTAAATGCTCTGCCCCATGCATGCCTTCTACAAATTGCTTCAGCCACATGGAATTCAGGAATTTTTGCAGTATTAAGAATACCAGCTACAGGTGCTTTTAATACGGCACCAACAAAAGTAGACAGTACAGCTAAAATGCCCAATGGAGCCCAGTAAGTTGCACCTTTAATTTCATGGTAAGGCGTGTTTTCTTGACCAAAGAATACAACCCAGATTAAACGGAATGTATAAATTGAAGTTAGGAATGCACCTGCTACACCCACCCAATACAAGGTGTGATATAAAGCAACTGATTGACCTTGTACCCATACATCACCGAGAATCGCATCTTTAGAGAAGAAGCCAATTGTCAAGAATGGGATCGCTGCTAATGCACCGCCACCAATCGCGAAACAAGCAAATAGGAATTTGTTACGTTTGAACAAGCCACCCATTTTGAAAATGTTTTGCTCGTGGTGGTAAGCCAGAATCACCGCACCAGAAGACAAGAACAATAATGCCTTAAAGAATGCGTGAGCCAACATGTGGAACAAACCAGCTTGATACGCTTCAGCACCTACAGCCATAAACATATAACCGAGCTGACTCATGGTTGAGTAAGCCAAGATACGTTTGATATCTGTTTGAACCAGTGCAGCAAAACCAGCAACCAACAAAGTTACAGCACCTGTTACCGAAATGAACTGCATCACTTCTGGTGCCATTTCGAACACAGAGAACATACGGCAGCATAAGTAGACACCAGCGGTCACCATTGTTGCAGCGTGGATCAATGCAGATACTGGTGTTGGACCAGCCATTGCATCTGCCAACCATGTTTGCAATGGAATTTGCGCAGATTTACCTGCTGCACCCAAGAACAACATCAATGCAGTCCAGATCGTAAGTGACGAACTCTTGCGTCATTACTTCTGATGCATGTTCAACAATGTACTGAGTATTCAATGTACCAAATTGTTGGTAAAGCAAGAACAATGCAATAAGTAAGAATACGTCACCTACACGGGTTACTGTAAATGCTTTGATTGCCGCCCAACCATTTGCAGGGTTTGGGTAGTAGAAACCGATCAGCAAGTAAGAGCACAGACCTACGCCTTCCCAACCTAAGAATAACAACGCTAAGTTGTCGCCCAATACAAGCACCAAGCATGCTGGCAACGAATAGGTTGAAGTAAGAGAAGAAACGCGCATAAGCCTTCTTCACCACGCATGTACCATGATGCAAAGATGTGGATTAAGAAACCAACACCTGTCACCATGCCCATCATGAGTAAAGACAAGCCATCTAAATGTAAGCTAATGCCTGGCGCAAAACCGCCAACATTGAACCAAGTCCACAAGGTTTTGAACAAAAACTTGCTGACCACTGGTGGTAAATGCCATTCCAGCAATCAATGCAAATAATGCAGATAAACCAACAGAACCCACACCAATAATTGCTGCTACATTTTCAGAGAGTTTGTCTCGTCCTGCCGCCAATAAAATAAAACCGATTAGCGGAAATAATACCGTTAGATATAAATAACTCATCCGCGCATCTCACTAGCAGCATCCACATCCAAATGATGGAAGCGATGATAGAACTGAAGGACGATCGCAAGACCGATACATGCCTCTGCTGCTGCAAGGGTCAAAATCAAAATGAACATCATTTGTCCATCTGGTTGTGCCCATACGCTACCTGCAAGAACGAATGCCAATGCAGCAGCATTCATCATGACCTCAAGGCTCATTAACATAAATAATAGGTTGCGTCGCACCATTACACCGTAAAAACCCAGTGCAAAAAGGATGGTTGCAACAATCAAACCATGTTCTAAAGGAATCTGGCCCATTATTCTTTTTCCTCTTCTGCACCTGGTTCACGTTTACCTAAGTGGTATGCTGCAACAAGGGCTGCTAGCAATAACATCGCGGCAACTTCAACCAATAGTAAATAGTGAGTAAAGAGTGCTTGACCAACTGCTTTAGGTCCAATCACTTGAGCCCCAAGTGGTGCTCGAAATTGTGGTGTATTCACCACCAAGCATCCAAACCAAAAGCAAGCCGAGTAAGAAACTCATGAGTGCTGGATAAGCCCAAGCATCCGAAGTCAAGCCATTTACGTTCTTGTTCAACGGTATGTTGACCTAAATTGAACATCATCACCACGAATACGAACAGAACCATAATTGCTCCCGCATAAACAATGATTTCAAGAGCAGCTGCAAAAGGTGCACCCACGATCATGAAGATACCAGCAACAGCAAGCAATGAAACAATCAGACTAAGTAAAGCGTGTACTGGGTTCGTGTTGGTCACTACACGAACCGTAGAAACGATGGCCACGAGTGCCATCAAATAAAACGGCCACATCATGGTAATAGACTCCGTACATCTATTGGTGCACTTTCTTTTTGCGCCTGACCTTTCTCTTTACCGTTAATTGCCATACCCGCTACACGGTAGAAGTTGTAGTCTGGGTATTTACCCGGACCTGAAATGAGTAAGTTTTCTTTCTCATAAACCAAGTCTTGACGTACATATTCACCAAGTTCAAAATCTGGTGTCATCTGAATCGCAGTTGTTGGACACGCTTCTTCACACATACCGCAGAAAATACAACGTGAAAAGTTGATGCGGAAAAATTCCGGATACCAACGTCCATCTTCTTTTTCTGCTTTTTGCAATGAGATACAGCCAACCGGACATGCAACCGCACATAAGTTACATGCCACACAACGCTCTTCCCCATCTGGGTCACGCGTCAACACAATACGACCACGATAGCGTGGCGGCACAATTTGTTCAGCTGGCACTTCTGGATATAAAATCGTGTCGCGTTTGCGCGTTACATGGCTAAACACCATCCACAACGAACGTACAATCGATCCGAAGCCAGCTAGAATTTTATACATTTTGTACTCCCTGCTGTCCTAGGCCTGATTCATCAGAATCACAGCACCAGTCACTAACAAGTTGACCAACGCCAATGGCAAACAAACTTTCCAACCAAAGTTCATGACTTGGTCATAACGTGGACGCATTAAAGAACCACGAGCCAAGACAAACATCATTACAAAGAATGCTGTTTTCGCAATCACGAACCAGAATACTGGTGGAACAAATGGAATTTCTAAATTGAATGGTGCTAACCAGCCACCGAAGAATAAAGTTACGATCAATGCAGAAATTAGTACTATGTTGACGTATTCAGCAACGAAGAACATCCCCCATTTCATACCACCATATTCAACATGGTAACCTTCTGCCAATTCTTGTTCAGCTTCTGGTTGGTCAAATGGATGACGATGAGTTACCGCAACACCAGCAACCACGAAGATCAAGAAACCAAAGAATTGTGGAATGACGAACCAAACATCACGTTGTGCTTCTACGATGTCACGAAGGTTAAATGAACCTGCAATTGCCACCACACCCATCAATGAGATACCCAAAAAGACTTCATAAGAAATGGTTTGAGCAGCTGAACGTAGACCACCAAGCAACGAGTATTTGTTGTTTGATGCCCAACCACCAAACAATACTGCATAGACTGCAATACCAGCCATTGCCATAAAGAACAATAAACCGATGCTCATGTCGGCAACACCCAGTGAAGGACTCACCGGGATTACCATGAACGAAAGTACCGCAGTTGCCATTGCAACAGCTGGTGCTAAACGGAATGTAAGTTTGTCAGCAAATTTTGGTGTCCAGTCTTCTTTGAACATGATCTTGAGCATGTCGGCAACGATCTGGAACATACCACCAGGACCGACACGGTTTGGACCATAACGGTCTTGCCACCAAGCAAGCAAACGACGTTCAATAAAAGACATCAACGCGGCAACTAAAACAACAACAAGCAAAATCACAACTGCTTGAACTACAGCGTAGGCAATTGGCCAGTTCTCAGCCCAAAGTGGCGTTAGTGCACGTATAATTTCTTGATTCATGAATTACACTCCTAAAGCCACTGAAACAGGCTCAGCTAGTGACACCATTGGTGCTAAACCAACTGGGTAACCAATATAACCTGTAGGTAAATATTCAATTACTTGTACAGGCAAGCTCACCCTGGTTTCGCCTGCTTTTACTGTAATTCGTTGACCTTCTTGAAGGTTCAAACGAGTTGCATCTTGTTCGCCCACGGCAAACATCGCTTCCGGAATACGAGATTCCATTGCAGGTGTTTTAATTGTGAATTCACCAGAACCAAAAATGTGATGCATTGGTACTAAGCGGAAACTTTCAGGGTTTGCCACTACCGCTACTGGAGCTACATAGCTACGTGCAGGACGTTTTGCTAAGCGATCAAATAAACGAACGCCTGAATCACCACCTTTTAAGTGACCACCCACTTCATCTTGGTATTTGTTCCAAGATTGTGGAGAGTTCCAACCCGGAGCCCACGCAAATGGTACCAATGATGATGCTTTTTGCGGACCAACATAACCTTCCATCGAGAATGTTAATGCTGAATCTACATCTGTAGGCTGTTTAGGTTCATGAACCGATAACGGCGCACGCATTGCTGTACGACCTGAATAACGACGTGGTTCACGTGCAATTTTCAAACCATGTACACGGTAACCTGCATCAGGTGCAACATCTTGAATAGCTTCAAGTACTGGTACATTTTTTACGATGCTTTCAATCACGTCATCAAGCAATGTCCAGTCGACAGCCTTGCCTTTAATGCCAGTTTCAATGGCATGTAACCAGCGCCAAGATTCTTTAATTGCATATTCAGGTTTGTAGTAACTTGGATCATAAACTTGATAGAAACGCTGTGCACGACCTTCTTGGCTTACAACAGTACCATCACCCTCAGCAAAACTTGCTGCTGAAAGTACAATATCAGCCTGTTTCACGGTTTCAGTTTCACTATGATCAAGCACAATGACTGTTTCAGCTTTATCAAGTGCAGCCTGAACTTGTACAGCAGGTAAACGACGGAACAAGTCATTTTCAACAATAACAAGTGTGTCGTAGTCTTGAGCAAATGCTTGTTCTAGGCTTAAGCCACCAAACAATGCCAAGCCCATTGAGTTCACTTCAGGAACTCACAAGACTTAAACCAGCTTTAGAACCCAAGTTCTGTGTCAACTTGAGCCGCAGCTTCCATAATAGAAGCATCTTGTAAGCTAGTACCCGCAATGATTAATGGCTTTTTTGCTACTTTTAACGTATCAGCAATGGTTTGTGCAAATGCTTTTGCATCGTCATCTAAACCATTCACTATTTCGCCTTTCACTGCCGCAGCTACCGCAAAACCTAAACGCGCAATGTCATTTGGAGAAGCAACAACTTCACCAGTTGCAACATCGGCAAAACGAGTTTGAGTTGCAGCCAAGATATAGATCGGAGATTTTGCATCTTGACCAATACGTTGTACAGGCTCAGCCAACCATTCTGGCGTACGTGTTTTTGCAGCCATTTCGCGGGCTTTGTTTTTCGCAGCTTGACGAACTGACAAAGCCATACGTGGTGCAGTTTGAGTTAGGTCTTCACCTAAGATCAGAACAGCATCATAACTTTCAATTTCACGCATATTCGGGTTGTAAATACCCTCGGTTTGCATGATCGATGCAGCAAGTTCAACAAGGTTTTGCTCTTTTTGCGCAACACCAGTTGAGTAATTTGCCTGACCTACAAGCTCACGTAATGCATAGTTTGATTCCAAGCTTGCGCGCGGAGAACCGATACCCAAAACTTTTTTGCCTTGAAGCTTAGCAATCGTTTGATCTAAAGCCTGATCGACAGAAACAGTTGCAACAGTTTCACTGTTACGGAACTGAGGCTGACGTGGACGGTCTGCACGGTTCACATAACCTGTACCAAAACGACCTTTGTCACAAAGGAAGTATTGGTTAACCGAACCATTGAAACGGTTTTCTACACGACGGATTTCGCCATAGCGTTCACCCGGAGAAATGTTACAACCAGAAGAACAGCCTTGACACACGCTTGGTGCATACTGCATGTCCCATTTACGGTTATAACGCTCCGAATGTGTCTTATCAGTGAATACACCTGTTGGACATACTTCAGTCAAGTTACCTGAAAATTCAGACTCTAAAGTACCTGATTCTGGACGACCAAAGTAAACACGAGATGCATTGGCATACACACCAAAGTCCGTACCGCCCGCATAGTCGTTGTAGTAACGAACACAACGGTAACAAGCAATACAGCGGTTCATTTCATGTGCAATGAATGAGCCGAGTTCTTGGTTGTAATGCGTACGTTTTGTAAAACGGTAGCGACGACGGTCATGACCAGTCATCACAGTCATATCTTGTAAATGACAGTGACCACCCTCTTCACAAACTGGACAGTCGTGCGGGTGATTCGTCATCAAAAATTCAACAATCGATGCACGGAAATCTGTTGCTTCTTTGTCTTCAATCGAGATATAGGTATTGTCAGATGCTGGTGTCATGCATGACATGACCAAACGACCACGCGTATCTTCTGGATTCGCATATTGCGTAACAGCACATTGACGGCAAGAACCAACCGAACCTAAGGATGGATGCCAACAAAAATATGGGATGTCGATGCCCAGACTCAAACATGCTTGTAGCAAGTTTTCCGAGCCGTTGACTTCATACGATTTTCCATCGACATGAATTGTAGCCATAAGTCGAATTCCTTAAGCTTGTTCTACGTTGCTGGTTTGCACGACAGGACGAGTCGTCACTTTCGCTTCAAACTCACCACGGAAATGTTTGAGTGCGCCCATAAGCGGCTCCATCGCACCTGGTGCGTGGGCACAGAAAGTTTTACCGATCCATAATTTACGAGTCAATTCTTGTAAATGATCGATATCTTCCTTCTTACCTTCGCCGGCTTCAAGTGATTTAAGCGCTTTAACAGCCCATGGCAAACCATCACGACATGGTGTACAGAAACCACATGATTCGCGCGCAAAGAACTCTTCTAAGTTACGAGTGAGCGATACCATACATTGAGTTTCATCTACCACCATCAATAAACATGTTCCCAAACGAGAACCTGCTTTCATAATCGTGTCTGCATCCATTGGTAAATCAATGGTATCTGCCGGCAAAAAGTCAGTTGAAGCACCACCCGGTAACCATGCTTTAAGCTTTAAGCCTTCTCGCATACCACCAGCATGATCTTCAATCACTTCACGTGCAGTTGTACCAAATGGCAATTCCCAAAGACCCGGGAATTTCACTTTACCTGACGCACCATAAATTTTAGTGCCTGGGTCTTTTGATTTACCAGCAGATAGGCCGATATACCACTCTGGACCACGAAGCATAATTGCTGGCAAGTTGTTATAAGTTTCAACGTTGTTCACAATTGTTGGACGGCCCCATGCTCCTGCAACTTGCGGGAACGGTGGCTTGGTACGTGGGTTAGCACGACGGCCTTCAAGCGAGTTAATCAATGCAGTTTCTTCACCACAGATATAACGCCCTGCACCCGTATGTACATGCAGATCAAAATTCCAGCCAGAATCTAAGATATTTTCGCCCAAATAACCTTTAGCACGAATCTGTTCTAATGCTTCATTTAGATATTGAGCTGCCTCAATGTATTCACCACGGATGAAGATATAACCCTGAGTTGCCTCGAAGGTATAACCCGCAATCAACATACCTTCGATCAATTGATGTGGAAGTTTTTCCATCAACAAACGGTCTTTAAAAGTACCTGGCTCCATTTCGTCGGCATTACAGATCAAATAACGTGGACCACCATCATTTGGTGCCATTAATGACCATTTAATACCCGCTGGGAAACCTGCACCACCACGACCTTTTACGGTTGCAGCTTTAATGACATCTAACACTTCAGCAGGTTTCATGCCTAATGCTTTTTTAAAGCCTGCATAACCTTCAAGTGCTTCGTAATCATCAGCACCACGAACTTCTTCACGTTTACTTAAACGCCAAGTTAGTGGGTGAGTTTCTGGATTACCGTCGCCATAAATTGGTTTTGGTTCAGTATTCATACATACTTCTCCAATAACTGTTTGACTGATGACACTTCAACTAAACCGTGAGTATCTTCATCAATCATTAAAGTTGGGCCTTTGTCGCAGTTGCCTAGGCAGCAAATTGGAAGCAGTGTAAAACGACCATCTGCTGTCGTTTGACCATACTGAATACCTAATTCGCGCTGGAATGCTTCAGCAAGTGTTTCTGCACCCATCAAGAAGCAAGCAATTGAGTCACAAAGCAAAATCACGTGACGACCTACCGGGTGGCGATAGATACGGTTGTAAAATGTTGCAACCCCTTCCAAATCAGCAACACTAATCGTCAATAACTGTGCGATGGCATTCATTTGAGCGTCATCTACCCAACCATTACGGCGTTGTACACACTTCAATGCATCCAAAGAGGCTGCACGAGGGTATGGATAGTGACCAATGTGATGTTCGATGTCGTGAATTTCTTCCGCAGTCAAAATCCCTTCAACATTCACACGTGGCTTTTTATCAGTCAAAATCATCATTATGTGTTACCTCTTAGCGATCCACGTCAGCCATAACCACGTCAATGGTCGCTAGATAAATGATTAAGTCAGATACCAAACTGCCGTTAATCACTGCAGGCATTTGCTGTAAGTGAGTAAAGGTCGGTGTACGAATACGAGTACGATAACTCATCGTCGATTTATCTGAAGTCAAGTAATACGTACTTGCACCTTTAACCACTTCAGTCATAAATGATGACTCGCCCGCTGGCATGACAGGACCCCATGAAACGCTCAAGAAGTGCGTAATCAAGGTTTCAATATCTTGTAATGTCTTATCTTTCGGTGGTGGAACAGCCAATGGATGATCCGCTTTATATGGACCAGAAGGCATGTTATCCAAACACTGTTGAATAATTTTTAACGACTCAGTAATTTCACGGAAGTGAACGAGTACACGTGCATAAGCATCGCCTTCATACTCAACTGGCACATCAAAATCGAAGTTTTCATAGCCACTGTATGGACGATATTTACGAACATCAAAATCAATACCTGTCGCACGTAAACCAGTACCTGTCACACCCCATGCGAGTGCAGACTTAGCATCGTATTGCGCAACGTTACGCGTACGACCAATAAACACAGAGTTTTTCAATGCTGCTGTGTAGTATTCGTTTAAGCGCTTAGGCATCCACTCTAGCAAGTCTTTAACAAGTTTTTGCCAGTTATTTGGAAGATCGTGTGCTGTACCACCAATACGGAACCATGCTGGATGCATACGGTAACCCGTGATTGCTTCAACAATGTCGTAAACTTTTTGACGGTCTGCGAACATATAGAATACTGGTGTCATACCACCGGCATCCTGAATTGCCGTACCACAGAACAACAAGTGGTTATTAATACGGAATAATTCGTTCAACATGACACGAATGACTTGAGCACGTTCAGGAACTTTAATTCCTGCCATTTGCTCTACAGCCATCACATAAGGCATGTTCTGAGCACAACCACCCAAGTAGTCCACACGGTCTGTATAAGGAATGAAAGAATGCCATGTTTGACGTTCAGCCATCTTTTCCACACCACGGTGGTGATAACCGATATCAGGAACACAGTCCTTCACTTCTTCACCATCTAACTGCAATACAACACGGAACGCACCATGTGCAGATGGATGGTTAGGACCCAAGTTCAGGAACATGAAATCTTCGTCAGCGTTACCGCGCTTAAGACCCCAGTCTTCTGGAACAAAACGTAAGTGCTCTTGTTCAAAGTCTTGTTTCGCTTTGTCTTGCATGTACGGCGTATATTCTGTCGCACGTGCTGAATATTCTTTACGTAACGGATGACCTTCCCAGTACGTTGGCAACAAGATACGACGGAGCATTGGATGCCCTTCGAAATTGATACCGAACATATCGTAAGCTTCACGTTCATACCAGTTGGCATTTGGCCAGATATTGGTCGCTGTCGGAAGGTTAAGATCATTTTCGTTCAAGGCAACCTTGATACGAATGTCACTATTACGCTCAAGCGATAATAAATGATAGAACACAGTGAAGTCAGATGCTGGTAAACCATCACGATGAACACGTAAACGCTCATCCATCGCAGATAAGTCAAACAGCATTACATATGGACGTTCCACTTTACGTAGGAACATAAGGACTTCTTGCACGCGTGCGCGCTCAACCCAGACTGTTGGAAACTCTTCAAAAGTCGCCTGCACGTAAAAGTTCTCACCAAATTTGGTTTTGAGCTCTTCTACGATTGCAAATGCTGGGCGTGAATCAACTGGTGTTGACTCTGGCATAGCAATGTCAGTTTCAGCCATTGGCTTGGCTTCCTATTTAATACAAATTCTGTCAATTTTCTCGATGAACATATCGTTAGATATGTCAACGCACCGTCAAAAAATTATTTAATCTCATCCATAGAGCGTAAGTTTTTAACGGCAATACGCTGCGCATTCTTACGGTCACGTTCTGGCATCATCTTTGGCTTATACACTGGCTGAAGATCATCACCGATCACGGCAGAAAGCGGGCGTCGCTCTAATTGAATCTGGTCTTGTAAAAGCATTAAAGCTTGAATTAATGCTTCAGGACGAGGCGGACAACCTGGGACGTACACGTCAACAGGAATAATTTTGTCTACACCTTGTACTACTGAATAGATGTCGTACATACCTCCAGAGTTTGCACAAGCACCCATCGAAATGACCCATTTAGGCTCTAACATCTGTTCATATAGACGCTGAATAACTGGTGCCATTTTTACGAAACAGGTCCCTGCAACAATCATCAAGTCAGCTTGACGAGGTGAAGCACGGATAACCTCTGCACCGAAACGTGACAAGTCATGCACACCTGTTAAGGTCGTTGCATATTCAACGTAACAACATGAGGTACCGAAGTTAAATGGCCACAAGGAGTTTTTACGCCCCCAGTTTACTGCTGTATGCAAGACATCCTCTAAACGAGTCATGAATACATTTTTATTCACTTCCTCTTCGAGTGGATCTGTCACGATTTGACGTTCTTGCAATGGGTATTGATCAGCATCCGGATTCGCGCGGGTCAGAGTATATTTCATCCCGACTTACTCCTTTTCAGATGACAATGCAGGTGTATTTTTTGACTTAACACGACCTGATGATTGAGCTGGAATCTGGCCTGTAGGGTCAGTTACGAGCTCTTCAATAGAGTTAAAGCGTGTAATTTCAGCAATGTTCATTGTTGGTGAACCGATTTTAATCGCCTCACCTGCTGATTTACGGCGATCTGCTGGTGACCAACTTAAAGCACCTACAGAGAAGGCATAAACAAGCGCAATCAATAAATCAACGACAAAGATCACGACAGTGGTATATCCCAACCACCCTACTTCACGCACAGAAGTAGACCATGCATAGAGGTAAAGTGCCTCTAAGTCGAAGACAACAAAGAAAATTGCAACTAAATAGAACTTTGCAGACAGGCGAATGCGAGCGCCACCAGCACTCACGACACCCGATTCAAACTGCTCTTGCTTAGCACGCCCCCACGATTTCCCCCCGAGGAGTAAGGGAACTGTGAGCATAAAGACGCAAAGAAATGTAACGCCGATCACGAAGGCGATAATCGCCCAGTCGTATGGAGTAATGGCACTCATGCGGGGATAACTCCTGGCAGGCCTATTATTTAACAAAGAATGTATGTATTGGCCTTCAAATACACCAAACACAAAATTAATCCCGCCAATTGTACCTGATTTCTAATTTCGCATGCTAGTTGAAGCGTCTTAGTCTTTCGGATGATTTTCTAAACAAAACTATTCTTCTATGGGTTGTAAGGGGGGTTTCACCACGCATAATCGGTTTATTTAATAGTTTTTTTGTTTATGATGATTTTTTTCATTTTTTAATTTTAGAATAATTACACAGTTCATCAACCCTTAAGTTTTTATAACTTACTTTTTTATAATATTAGTTTGTTTTTTATTGTATTCAACTTCCCCTCTGAATTATGATGAATGTTTAGTCATGCATAATATTTTATTACTCTTGGATAAGAGTGTTTATCATTAAGGGCAGCTGATGCCATACTCACTTCGTGAATTTTCATTTTCCTCTTCTTTAAAATTTTTTCTCCTGTTTGGTTTTATTATTACGGTATGTTGTTTTATTGGCATCGCATCTCGTCCTTTAAGTTTTCTGGCGTTCTTTTGGCCTGCCAATTCTGTTTTGCTCGGGTTACTGATTCGCTTTCCAAGTACGCGTCGACCAAGCACATTATTAGGGGCCTATATAGGGTATTTGATTAGTGATCTATTTCAAGGTACTCCATTTACCCTCACACTTGTTTTAACAACGTCAAATTTTATTTATGTTGTTACTACCCTCGCACTCTATACTTTTTTTAACCAGCATATTAAAGCAGCCTACCGAGGCTATTCTTATCTCTTTTTGTTTGGTCTATGCGGTATTGGCAGCGTAGCAGGTGCATTGTTTGCAGCAACTTTCGTGCCTATGTTTAATACCAAATTTATGCTGGGCAGTTTGTGGGATGAATTCGGTTACTGGTTTACTTCAGAACTACAAAATGCCTTACTTCTTTTGCCAATCATATTGAACCTACCTCAATATAGTCAGGTAAAACATTTCTTTTCGAGAAATCGCGGCTTACAAGCAATTGACCTTTTACCTTTTTTAGCTGTCATTATTTCTATTGCCGCAAGCTATTATGACTCTGGCCCTGGTTCATTACTTTACCCAATTGCCGCACTCATCTGGTGTGCTATACGCTACAAACCGATCATTGTTGCACTCATTACGACCTTTACCAGCGCCTATATTATCTATCATGTCTCTGGACACTACCTTTTGCTTTATCCAAACGAATATTTAAGCAATACCATTTCAATTCGTATTGGACTAATTATGATGACGATTGCACCTCTTACCGTCTCTAGCATTAGTGTTTTACATTCAGAATTAATCCAAAAGCTTCAACACGCCATTGCACATGACGAACTAACTTCTAGCCTCACTCGACGCCAGTTTTTGCAATCGGTCAGACTACTTCAAGAAAAGGTACACAAAGAAAATAAAACCTCAGCCTTTTTCATGCTTGATGTAGACCACTTTAAACAAGTTAATGACAACTATGGTCATCAAATAGGTGACCGCGCTCTACAAACTTGTGTCACCACTATTCAAAATATTTTGCATCCTCATGATTTGTTGGGCCGTTTTGGTGGTGAAGAATTTGCAATTTTTATTGCAGATACCACAAAAGAGAGTGCCTTTGATCTTGCAGAGCAAATACGAATTAAAATTAGTCAACAACCGATTTATATTTATGGGAAATTACCAATTTTCATACAAGTCAGTATTGGCATAAGTTTATATTCCCCCTCTTCTCATAGAGCAATTGAAAATTTATTTAAAGAAGCAGATGACGCTTTATATCAAGCAAAACGCCAAGGGCGTAATCGGGTCTTTATATCTTTATAGGTTTTCATTTAATCATCTAGTGTAATGAATTTTATACAATATCCTATATTTTGCCATGTATGCTAATAACAGATAATAAGGAGAAAAATGCATGACTCTAGAATATACGCATAAACCAAACTACTACTTGTTTGCGCAGTTACTTGTGCGACATATAGAAAGCTATATTCACAAACATCCAGATGCTAACAATGCAATTTTTGACTTGCGAGATGTCTATGAAATATTTAGGCAGGATTTTGCGTCAACCACAACAAACCTAGAAGGTATTTTGCATATTGCAGATGAATATAAAATAGAAACGATTAATGGAGATCAACCTCTTATTCAAAAATACCAGATTGATGCAAAAAATAATTCATTACTGATCGACTTTAATTCCGATGCGTTAACCAGCTTAAGAAGCGGAAAACCTATTTTGGAACCAGACGCAAATCGATTATAAATAAGCAATAAAAAAGCACCTTTATGAAGGTGCTTTTTTATTGGCTTTCAACGGAGGTTGTTTAAAGCGTTTTGCAGGCCATGTCATGATAAAGCGAGCTCCACCTAAAGTAGGACTTTCATCTACTTTAATTTCACCGCCGAACCAGTAAGCAATACGACTCACAATTGACAATCCTAAACCATAGCCACCCGACGCACGAGTACGGCTATCATCTAAACGGGCAAAGGCTTCAAATACTCTTTGACGATCTTGCTCAGGAATTCCAGCGCCATCATCTTCAACACAAACAAAAGCCATGCCATCGCTGTGAATACCACCGGTAATTCGAACTTTGTTATCACAATAACGAACAGCGTTACCTACCAAGTTTTGAACAACCCGATGTAAATAACGACGTTCTGCATCCACCTTCACATAAAGAGGAGGTGCAACAAGTTCAATTTCTTTTTGCGTTTTTAAGGCTTCGGTTTCTACCGCAACCTGATCTAATACATCAAACAAAGTAATTTCAGCAAAATCTAATGAAGGCGTACCCTGCTCTAGTTTTGCATAAGTCATGATTTCATCGATTAAGGTATTGAGCGCCTCAATGTCTTTATCAATCATGTCGACCTGATGCATACGATGATTGTAATCATCTTCTTCTGCCAACATCTCTGTACCAAAGCGTATACGGGCAACTGGCGTTCTAAGCTCATGAGATACGGCTCTCATCAACTCACGCTGTGCCTCAATTAAACGCTGAATATGATCCGACATATTGTTATAACTTGATGCCAAGTTTGCCATCTCGTCACTTCCCTCAATAGGAACACGCAATGACAAGTCACCTGATTTCATGCGGTTTAAGGCATAACGCACTTGGCGAATTTTACGCTCTAACGGCAAGATGAGACCATAAACCCCCAAACTCAATAAGAAGAGGCTAAATAAGGTAATCCCGGCAGAAAGCTGTAGCGGCATCCAGTTAAACATTGGAACCGGTCCAAGAACCAGAACTTGTGTGGGATGATTTGGGATTGGAGATACGATTGAAATGGTTGTGCCACGCATTGTTGCACTATCTTTGTACAACATGACACTTTGATCTTGGCGTAAACGACCAATTTGCTCAGAGTCCAAATTAATATCTTGAATATTGTAGATATTAATTGGATATGAGAAGTGTTTTTGAATCTTAGCAAGATATTCTTGTTCTTGCCCCGGATAAAACATTAAATAATCAAGTACAAAAATAGGGAGAGCCTTCATTTGGCGCTCACTAATTTTGTCGACTTTTATAGATAAAAAGTGCTGAGGATCATCACGTAAACCAATAATAATATACGCAATACTATTACTGGCATCGTAACGGACAACAGACTTTTGAGCTTCGATCCGTTTTTCTTCAGTACGAGATAACTCAACCTTGCTCGCATCAGTGTAATAAATTGGAAGTTCCAATAAATCTGATGCATCTGAAACCCAATCTATTTTCTGTTGCTTCCCCGGTTGTCGAGCGACTCCCTCACTAATGACATAAGAAATACCATCAGTTAAAGACTCTCTGTATTCTTGTGCTCGTTGATAATTGATAATTTGTACAAGCAAATAGCCAAAAACGGCAACCAAAACAACAAGAATTACCAGTCCCGCATATATTCGCAGGAATATGCTGTGTTTAAACACTCGACCAACCTTATAGGAAGTTTATACAGACCTTATAACCCGTTGGTTTCTTTAACGAACAAGTAACCTTTACTACGTACTGTTTTAATACGCTTTGGATTTTCAGGATCATCGCCAATTTTTGGACGAATACGTGAGATACGAACATCGATTGAACGGTCCTGACCATCGTATTCGATACCGCGTAAACGTTCGAAGATATCTTCGCGCGATAAGATACGACCAGCATTTGATGCAAGCAACCATAATAGGTCATATTCTGCGCTAGTGAAATCAACAAGCTCACCATGCAACGTTACTGAACGGCCGCCATTATCAATCACAAGGTCATCAAACTCGATACGTTGTGCAACTTCGTCTTCTACAGTTTTATCTGTACGGCGTAATAACGCACGGATACGGGCTAAAAGTACACGCGGCTGAACTGGTTTAGCGACATAGTCGTCTGCTCCCATTTCTAGGCCAAGTACCTGATCCATATCTTCTGTACGTGCAGTCAACATAAGAATCGGTTGATGATAATGTGGACGAACTTCACGACAAACGGTTAAACCATCGGCACCCGGCAACATGACATCCAAGACCACTAGATCTGGTTGTTCACTGATAATACGACGAATTGCACGGTTACCATCAGTTTCTACACCAACTTCCAAGCCGTTGCGGATTAAATATTCTTGAGTTAATCGTGCTAAACGCTCGTCGTCTTCAACGATCAGAATCTTTGGTAACTTTTCTTCTTGGCTCATATCATTGCCCCTATAAATCTCATTACATGCATCTTAAAAATCTTGCAGATACATTCGTTTATCATTTGCAATATACACACGTTTACATTGTAAACAAGTAGGCGTTCACCAAACTGATACATGACAACCATGTTTTGTTGCATTTTATTAACCTTTGAATTTTCTCGTGTTTTTAACATTTAGTTATTGTTATTAAATTTCATATTCTATTCATAATTCCAATGTATGAATATTAAACAAATTATTTCTTTAATTACTTTAATTGTATTTAAGTGCTTGTTTTTTGAGTTATCCACAAACTTATCTATAAGTGTTTTTTTAATAGCTTTGCTATGCTATCTCCCATCAAATCATACAGATAAAAAATTACTAAAAAGTCAAGATTGATCTGCTATGAAAAATCCCGTATCTTGTGTTCAAAATAAACTTTAACTACTAAGTCTTGTGTTTATCCCTCAAACATCGTGGCATACTTTTTGCTCGGTTCAAACGGTCTATAAACATAACAAAAGTGACAATGGAGCTATGCTGGCATGAGCGTAATTACTTCGACTCCCGGTCAAATTCAGGTGATCAAACGCACTGGAGATGTTGCTGCATTTGATGCAGAGAAAATTTCTGTTGCGATTGGTAAAGCTTTTCTTGCTGTGGAAGGTCAACAGAGTTCGGATTCAAGCCGTATTCACGACCGTATTACCCAACTGACGGAAATGGTATTAAATACTTTCACTCGCCGTTTACCTTCGGGCGGGACGATCCATATTGAAGAAATTCAAGATCAGGTTGAACTTGCTTTAATGCGTACCGGAGAACAGAAAGTTGCCCGCGCTTACGTGATTTACCGCGAACAACGTACGACTGCTCGTCAGCAAACGAACTCAAACCACCATCCTACCTTACAAGTTACCGATGCAAACGGTCAGCTTCAGCCACTTGATTTAAGTGCATTGCAAGCGACTGTAGCTAAAGCAGCTGAAGGTTTGGAAGGTATTGACGTTCAAGCCATTGTGGATGAAACCGTTAAGAACTTATATAACGGCGTAAAAGAGACTGATATTGCCACCACCATGATGATGGCAACACGTACGCGTATTGAACAAGAACCAAACTATACTTACGTGACTGCTCGTTTGCTTTGTCATGAGTTAGTGGGTACAGGTTTAGCATTCTTAGGCTTATCAACAGACACGCCTGAAAATGAAGCGCTTGAAGCCTTCTTGAAAAAAAGGTGTAGAGCTTGATTTGATCTCACCTGATTTACTCAATTTCGACTTAGAAAAACTGGCAGCCGCTATTCAGCCAGAACGCTCTAACCAGTTTACCTATTTAGGTTTACAGACTCTATTTGACCGTTACTTCATTCACTCAAACGGCGTGCGTTTTGAATTACCGCAATTATTCTTTATGCGTGTGTCAATGGGTCTTGCATTAAATGAGCAAGATAAAGAAGAACGTGCAATCGAGTTCTATAACTTATTGTCTAGCTTCGACTACATGGCATCTACGCCTACCCTGTTTAACGCAGGTACGTTACGTCCACAGCTTTCAAGTTGTTACTTAACCACGATTGGCGATGACCTCTATGACATTTATGGTGCAATGCGTGACAACGCAATGCTTTCTAAATGGGCAGGCGGTTTAGGTAATGACTGGACACCTGTGCGTGCCTTGAACTCCTACATTAAAGGTACAAACGGTAAGTCTCAGGGTGTTGTTCCATTCTTAAAGGTTGCGAACGATACAGCTGTTGCAGTAAACCAAGGTGGTAAGCGTAAAGGTGCTGTTTGTGCGTACCTAGAAACTTGGCACTTAGACATCGAAGAGTTTTTAGAACTTCGTAAAAACACAGGTGATGACCGTCGTCGTACACACGACATGAACACTGCGAACTGGGTTCCAGACTTGTTTATGCAACGTGTATTTGAAGATGGTGACTGGACATTATTCACCCCTTCTGAAACACCAGACCTGCATGACCTAACAGGTGCTGAGTTTGCTGAGCGTTATGCTTACTACGAAGCTGTAGCAAAAGAAACAAACATGCTACATAAGAAAGTACGTGCTAAAGACTTATGGCGCAAAATGCTTTCTATGTTGTTTGAAACTGGTCACCCTTGGATTACGTTCAAAGATGTGTGTAACTTACGTTCACCACAACAACATGTAGGTGTAGTTCACTCATCTAACTTATGTACTGAAATTACGCTTAATACAAATCAAGATGAAATTGCAGTATGTAACTTAGGTTCGATTAACCTTGTACAACACGTTCAAGGTGGTGTATTAGACCGTGAGAAGTTAGCTCGTACAGTTAAAACAGCAGTTCGTATGCTCGATAACGTAATCGACATCAACTACTACGCTGTTCCACAAGCGCAAAACTCAAACTTGAAGCACCGCCCTGTTGGTATGGGTATTATGGGCTTCCAAGATGCACTTTATGAAATGGGTATGGCTTACGGTTCTGACGCCGCAGTTGACTTTGCTGACGAGTCAATGGAAGTGATTAGCTACTACGCTATTGAAACTTCGAGCAACTTGGCTGTTGAACGTGGTGCTTACTCAACATTCAAAGGTTCATTGTGGGATCAAGGTATCCTTCCAATCGACTCTTTGGAAATCGTTGCGAAATCTCGTCCAGAGCGCATGTTCGAAGTTGACCGTACTCAACGTTTAGACTGGGATACTTTACGTACCAAAGTTCAAAAAGACGGTATGCGTAACTCAAACGTGATGGCAATTGCACCTACAGCAACCATTTCAAACATTTGTGGTGTTTCTCAGTCTATTGAGCCGACATTCCAGAACTTTTATGTGAAATCTAACCTGTCTGGTGAGTTCACTGTTATTAACCCATACCTGGTTCGTGCATTAAAAGAACGTGGTCTTTGGGACACAGTGATGGTGAATGACCTTAAACACTTCGAAGGTTCAGTACAAAAAATTGCTCGTATTCCTGAAGAGTTAAAAGCAATCTTTGCAACTGCGTTTGAAGTAGATACACGCTGGATCGTGGATGCTGCATCACGCCGTCAAAAATGGATCGATCAAGCTCAGTCGCTTAACCTTTATATTGCTGGTGCAAATGGTAAGAAACTTGACATCACTTACAAGATGGCATGGTTACGTGGTCTTAAAACGACTTATTACCTCCGAGCTTTAGGTGCAACTTCTGCTGAAAAATCAACAATTAACACGGGTGCTTTAAACGCTGTTAAAGCCTGCATCTGTTGAAGTAGCTCCTGTAGCTGCGCCTGTTGTAGAAGCGAAAAAACCTGAAGCAGTTGAAGAAGATGGTTTTACCCAAGCAGCTCCAGTACCAATGGCTTGTTCAATCGACAATCCAGATTGTGAAGCTTGTCAGTAAGTAATCCTCCCCAATCCTCAAGGGGAATAAAGTCCCCCTTTTAAAATAAAGGGGCTTAGGGGGATTCAAAAAATCTGAAATTATAAAAGGCGAAGAAATGTTCCATTTAAGTCATAACTATGAGTTAGGCGTAATCGTGCTGATCTTAGCCTTTTTAGTTTTTTACGTGCCTGTGGTCTATGCATTCTTTGCGATCCGTAAGCAGCAAAAGCGTAAGCAAAATAAGTAGTGTGGATATCTGTTCTTTCGAACAAGAACAAAACAATCTATCGGCAAAACTTAATTTTGCTTACACAGAATAAGCGTATAGTAGTGACATCTTCCGTTGTGAGATGTCAAACATAGATATTAACAACGAAGAGAGAACAACGATGTCTATCCTAAGTTGGGACGATTTTGAAGATGATGAACAGAAACAAGCTGCACAAGCTCACCAGCCTGCGCCCGTCGAACAGAAAAAACGACTGATTCGCAAGTGGTATCTGATACAAAGCAGTCATCGCAGAATGTGGCAACTACACAATCCGCTGGAACCTATACAGCAAGATCAACAAATCCAACCGATTCGTTGGCAAGAGCATCTCACGCCTTAGAAAAGTTAGATGTTGCACCTGGCTTAGAAGAGCTTGAAATGGGTGCACAACGTGTACAAGTTGATGATAAAGCCATGATCAACTGTCGTGCTGACTTGAACCAGCTTGTACCGTTCAAATACGAGTGGGCTTGGCAAAAGTATCTAGACGGGTGTGCAAACCACTGGATGCCACAAGAAGTTAACATGAACCACGATATCGCACTTTGGAAGTCTGAAAATGGCTTAACCGAAGATGAGCGTACCATCGTGATGCGTTCATTAGGTTTCTTCTCTACTGCGGATTCTTTGGTTGCAAACAACTTGGTATTGGCGATTTACCGTCACATTACCAACCCTGAATGCCGTCAATACATTTTGCGTCAAGCATTTGAAGAAGCGATTCATACGCATGCTTACCAATACTGTATCGAATCTTTAGGTATGGATGAAGGCGAAGTCTTCAACATGTACCGTGAAGTTCCATCAGTTGCTCGTAAAGCAGCTTGGGGCTTGAAATATACTCAGTCTTTATGTGATCCAACCTTCCAAACAGGTACACCTGAAAACGATCAAATCTTACTGCGTAACTTGATTGCATTCTATTGTGTACTTGAAGGGATCTTCTTCTACTGTGGTTTCAGCTCAGATCTTGTCTATGGGTCGTCGTAACAAGATGAATGGTGTTGCTGAGCAATTCCAATACATCTTACGTGATGAGTCTATGCACTTGAACTTTGGTATCGATATGATTAACCAAATCAAGATCGAAAATCCAAACTTGTGGACTGCTGAATTCCAAGAAGAAATCATTCAGATGATTCTTGAAGGTACTATGCTTGAAATCGAATATGCGCGTGACACAATGCCACGTGGTGTATTGGGTATGAACGCAGCGATGATGGAAGAATATTTGAAATTCATCTGTAACCGTCGTTTGGCACAGTTAGGTTTACCTGAACAGTTTGCTGGTGTAAACAACCCATTCCAGTGGATGTCTGAAATGATGGACTTGCGTAAAGAGAAGAACTTCTTTGAAACGCGTGTAACTGATTATCAAACTGGTGGTGCGTTGAGCTGGTAAGTTAATACCCTACCGTCACGCGACACACGAGTTGACATTTACGACACATGTAACGACATTACGCGACGCATGTAATGCCATTGATCGTAAAAAAGACACATAGATGTCAACTAAATAAATATTAGTACTTATCCCTCTAAGGAACTCTGCTTCCTTAGAGGGATAATAAAAAACATTAATTACTTACATCATTCAATTAGCAATCAAAAGTTAGTTAATACTAACTAATAGATTCTCTTTGCTAAAAAAGGGAAAGCACTTACTAAAATTCAAATACTTTAAAGATATAGGTAAACAAATGGGCTTACAAAGTAAGCTTTTAACATTTAACAGTAATATATACATAACTCATCAAAGGGAGGAGTATAAAAATGCACGTCAAAAAGACAATAGTATTACAGAAGATATTCGCAAAAAATTTAATGAAAATGGCTATCCTGGCCAAGATGATTTCATTCAAGGCTCTTTAGCAACTAACACGGCCATCAAGAAAAAAGGGGAAAACTTCGATATCGACAGAACGATTGTTATAAACGAAAAAAATGCTTCTGCAGATCCAACTATACCTAAGCAAATTGTATTAGAAATACTAGAACTCAAGCTAAGTCTTGAATATCACGTAAAGTTAGTTACCCTGTAAATTTACCGTGCTTGATCACCTCAGCAATTTCATAGGTATGACTACTTTTAGTGTCTATGTAGGAATTCGCTTTTGTAGCCCCTACCTGCTGTCAGTCTTTGATTGAATAAATGGATATACGCAAAAACATAGATGGACATAGCCTCAAATTATCCCGATATTTGTCCTGCAGGAAATAGGGATGAAAGTAGGTAATTGGAACCATGATAAATCAGGGAAAAATTGCAATTTTGACTGTTTTTTACCACAATTTATTGACAAGAAATATCAAAACTGATTAAAGAAGCCGAATTGTTTCCAAGACGACTTTTTGGTGTTTTTAGGATGATGAAAAAAATTACGTGAACCTAAGTTAAATGGGTAAGGAATTTACACATTAAAATTTAAAAAGCTTAAGTGCATTACCACTTAAAATCATATATTGCTCTTGCTCATCTACCACAATTTTCTTTAAAGCATCGAATGCTAATTCATAAGAAATACTTGATTCAAATTGAGTGTGAGGCCAGTGACTTCCCCAAATTAATTTACTTATTAATCCTTTTTCTTTTAACAAGACATATACTTGTTTAGCAATTTCAAGATTTTCTGAGGAATGTCCTAAACGATAAAATCCTGAAATCTTAATCCAATGGCGATCCACGTTTAATAGCTTCAAGAATTGCTTGATAATCTGAGCCCTTAATATCAGGAATAGAATCAATACGCCCAAAGTGATCAATGACAATATCTAAACTATATTGATTTAATAAAGGTAAGAGAAACTAAATATTCTGGGGGGCATGTAATTCAATTTGCCACTCCAAGATTTCTAAGTTTGTTAGAAATTTTTTCCATTCCGCTGTATCTAGAGAAGGTAGTGGAAGACCAAATAGATTTAAGCGAATACCAACAATACCTTGTTTTTTTAATTGAGCTAACTCCTCTAAGGCAATTGTATTGTTAACAACTGCAATACCCTTTTAAACGTTCAGGAAATTGTCGGATAGCTTCTAGCATTACATTATTGTTTGTACCAAGAAGCTTGGTTGAACCAAAATACCATGTGTCAGATTATGTTTTATCTAAATGAGAAATAAAGCTTTCTACTGGTGCATCATAATTAGGAGTATAACGTGCTGTAGCAATGCATTGATCTTGGGCTGAAAATACATGTGCATGAGTATCTATACAGTTCATTTTTATCTCACATTACAAATTTTAAAACTAAAAGAGCAATTAATGCAGCAGTCATACCTACTTGCTAGGAACTGCTTTAAATAATAACTGATTAAAGAGCTGAGACTTATCGACATCTGCGGGTGCTGAAGCCATGATGAGACTACCACCTGAAGAGAAGGGGGAAATGGCAGAAGATTGAGCACCGACAATAATACAAATGAAAAGTACTAGCGGATTAAGACCTGAGGCAAGTGCGAGTGCTGGGACGATTGGGAATAATGTGGGAGCAACAACACCTAGAGTGCTTGAAAATACGGACATAATTGCACTAATTAAACACAACAGAAAAGGAATTAACCAGGATAGGAACATTATTTGCCAACCATTCCAGAGAGTATAGTAATAATCCCCAACTTCACACCCAGAGCGATAAGCATACCAACACCGCAAATCATGATAAGTGTTCCCCAAGGGACAAGCGCTATCACTTTTTTCTCATCTGCAAGTTTCATAAGTAAACTTATTAAAGAAAAAAATAATAGCAATGAATGCAATATCCAACCTTAGAATTCTAAGAAACTAACTATCTGGAGCCTCAGGAAAAGAAGATGTAATATAGGAAAAATTAATACAATGAACATCATTAAAACAATTAAGAATAATGATTGCTTTTGTTTAAGGTCAAAACTTTCAGGCTTTTGATCCTCAATAAAAAATGAGAATTACTATTTCTATTCCAGAAAGTATAAAGTCCTAATACTACGACTGGAATTATTAAAGTTACGATAAAAATCCCTGTAGTATATGAAAAACTTGTCTGAGCATTGATTCCTACATTTTCCATTAAACTTCGAAAAATAATGCCACTCTGAGATGTCATGAAGTTTGCGCCTGCTAAAGCCCCCATAATTCACTGCCATTCCACCAATAATCATGCTCATGTTGGTTTTTTTACATAGTAGTAAAGTAATAGGTGCCATAAAAGCAAGTACGGTATAAAAACCTGCACCTAAACCAGCAATAATAGTTGAAGCGAGAAAGATTGCTAAGGGTAAAAGCTGTGGGAATCGACGGCATTTATATAGGAGATGGCTTGCGAGGTTTTTCTAATGCACCATTAGCTAAAGCAAAATTATAAAATAGTGTTACTGATAAAATAATAAAAAGAAAATTTTAACAGGCCATAACTCGATGACTTCTGAGGGCTTTAATCCCATACCAAAGCAGCCAATTAGATACGCACTGACTATAGTAAAAAAGCCAATATTGATTTTCGTAATATAGCCTAGCCCAATAGAAATAGCTAAAGCCATTAGAATAATTAAAGTCATGTTCATCTTTCCTTGAAAACATACAAACATACAAACATATATATGTTTGGTTTTCTATATTACATCAACCTATGCTAATATTGTCAAATCTATTTATGTCGTACTACGCAAATGCTTGATGAAAGTACATTTAAAAAAATTTAAAATTACCTCGTTATGAAAAAGTTCGATGGGAAATTCAAAAATTACTTATTCAATCAAATGGAATGTAGAAGAGCCTATTCCTAGCGAACATTAATGAATTGGCTACTATGTACGGTGTTTCCAATAGGTACAGTGAGAAAGGCGGTTGAAGGACTGGTTGAAGAGGGTTTATTAGTTAAGTGCCCGAGGAAAGGAACTTTTTTAAAACAGCCTAATTTTGAGTCTTCCTTAATGCGCTTTTTCAGACTACGTAATAAACAAGGAGACTATATTCAACCTCAAGGTGAGTTAAAAAAGTTAGTAGTAATCGATGCCATTCCTGATATTAATGCTAAGTTAAAAATTGAAAGTACGGCTAAATTGATTTATATCGAACGTATACGAAAGAATGAAGATACAATTGTTTTAAGTGAAAAAATTTGGTTGCCTGATCATTTGTTTTTTAATTTAAAAAATATACCTCTAACGAATTTTAGCAATATGCTTTACCCTTTTTATTATCAACACTGTGCTCAGTTTGTGTCCTCAGCCGTAGAGCAATTATCTTTTGAAACTAATATTAAAGATGAATATTTACAAAATAATATATCGGACCCTTTAGTTAGAGTATGTCGTATTGCAAAGAATCTTGAAGGAACTGTAATAGAATATCGTCAATCGTATGGACTGGCTGAGAATTTTCATTATGAAGTTTCAATTTATTAAGGCGGAAACTAGTAGATTATAAATCATTAATTTTTAAAAATTAATATAATATGCCTTATAGGAAATTATTAAATTTATTTAATATTTTTCAATACCTTATCGTAAACCTAAAAGTCTAGACATACCGTTCTGGGCTTTTTAAATGATTTATCACGTTTCACGCTTACTTATTAATCAGTGTTCCACGATTTTATATAATCTTAAAACAAAAAATATCAACATGAAATAAGAATAGGTATCTGATCTAAGTAGTTATTTATTTTATATCTATCTTAAAGTGTTTCAGTTTTATTATCTTATGTAATTGGTTATCAACAACACCTTTTTCCAATTGATCTGTTACGCCTAAAGCTTTGCATAATGACATAGGTTGTGTCGCAAAAATAGAATCACTAATTATCGAAATTACACTTAACTTATTGGTTCTAAATTTATTAAAATGAAAACGATGTATCGTCTTACGGTAAAAGGAACTCTCCCCAAATTGACCTATGGACTTTAATTTATTATAAGTAGCCTCCAATAGGTGTTCCTCTACCTTTAAATGCGGATTGAAAAATGGGTGTCCCATTACCCTTAAATGCGGATTGAAGAATGAACCGTCACATAATTATGTGCCGAGAATAGAATAAAAAGGAGAGCTAATTAGCTCTCCTTTTTATTCATACAATTTTAAAATAAAAATTTCGGATTAACCGTAATAGATAAGTAAATTAAAAAGGTAACAATAAAAGCTAAGATTTCACACGTCATAAAAAAGTTTTCCTTATAAAGAATATGTTTTTAAATTTTGGTAAATAGTAGAAATATTCTCGAAAAAAATAAATGTGCACTAATTATTTAATGACAACTCATGACGCTATGGTCAATTAGCTACAAACTCAAATTAGCCCCTTACTTCAATATAATATAGATTATACTGAAATTTAAATAAAAAAACATAACCTTACGATAATATTAAACCTTGAACACTCCTCTCAACTTGTATATAAATAAACCTATATAGACATATTTCTATGTAAGGCATTTTTTATGAGAACACCTGATGAGGTCAAAGAAACTTTACAAATCAGAGGATTATCTATTGCTGAATGGGCTAGAGAGAATGGTTTCTCTCCAAATCAGGTATATCAAGTTCTAAATGCCAAACATAAGCCTACCCGTGGTAAAAGCCACCAGATTGCAGTCAAACTTGGTTTAAAAGATGGAATTATAGAACCTGATTTTACTTTCGAAAAAATTAAGGAGACGCAGTGACACAGAATTTAATGAAGCACAAATAAAAACGGATCCTTTCGGATCCGTTGGCTCTACATCTAGATATAGAGACCTCGCAATCCAAGTATCTTCCGTGTAGAGCCATTCGTCAAGAGTTGCACTGGCATTTTGTTTTTACAGAACGAATTTTCTCGTCCCTAAAAAACAAAAAAGTGCACATCGAATGAAGCATATATGGAAGATATATCATGAATATTTTTACAAATAATGCATGGGACAATTTCCCAGACTCATTACATCAGCAGATTGTTGATGCATTCAATAAAAAACCAGATCTTGATGGCGTCTTGCATGGTCAACGACATATTAGTCAAGGCAGTGTAGGAAAAAGAACAGGATTATTTTCTAGTTATAAGAATAACGGAATGATTCCTTATGAAAGCCAACTAGAATTAGCCCATGCGATACAACTTGAGCGAAATCCTTCTGTTAAATGCTATCGTACCCAAGCCTTAAAAATTCCAATAAGCCACAATCAATTTCTTTATCCAGACTTTCTCATCAAATATACAAATGAAGAGATTGCTTTCCATGAAGTTAAACCTTCAAAAAGGTTTCTAGATCAGAAAGATATCGAACGTTATCAATGTTTGAAAACTCTCTTAGCTCCAAGCGGAATTAGTTTTGACATTATTGATCGTCATGATTTGTATTCTGAAGCAGAAGCAAAAGTCTTACTGCATTACAATCAGCGAAGTCATGCTAGAAGCTGGTCTAGTTTTGAAATTCAATTTGCTCTATCCCTGCTAACACCTGGTACATCACTGATTAAAAACCAATTGATGAGCATATTAAAAAACAATAGCTTGCCCTTGGAGTTGGGTGAGTTTCTCATCTTTCATAAATATATAAAGCTTAATACGCCAAATAATAAACAAGGAGGAATCTAAGATGACTCTTCCTGATTTTATTCCTCAAGTGGGACTACGTTTTTCTTTTAAAGATACAAATTTTGAAGTGACCTATGTACACAACAATGTAGTTCGTTTTTCCGCAGTGAATGGTGGAAAATAAGTAATATCCCGATTAATAGCTTTTCTGAAAGATATAAAACTGGAGAGATTCAATGTACCTCTGCTCCCCATAAGCTATTACTCAATGATCAATTACTTGATAAGACTAGACGAGCTGAAAATTATATAAAAGTTGTTATTACAACGTTAGATGACTACTTTTCTCATAAAAAAATTGGAGCTGTAATTCCTGAAATTGCTAAAAAGATAAGTGACCCTTCCCTCCTAGTACATCAACAGTGATACGTTGGGTTCGCAGATATCTAGAAAATGATCATAATTTGCTTAATCTTTATAAAGAAAAAACTGGCAATAAATACTTCAGATTTTCAGCACTAATGGAGCAAATTATCTTCAGTGCTATAGATGACGTCATCAATGATAAAAAAGCTCGCGCTAACCGTACAAAATATTGAGGATAGTATTAATCGAAAAATGTTAGAGCAAGACATAAATGAAGAACCACCATCTACCCGAACAATTCAACGTAAACTTAAACTATATGACCCGTATAAACTTATTAAAGCAACTGAAGGAACAAGAATAGCGCATCAAACGCTTAAAGCAGCAGGACGGAAGATAAAAAGTCCATTTATTTTAGCAATTGTAGAAATTGATACCCATATTCTAGACATTATCATTATTGATTCAACAACGAAACTTCCCCTTGGACGGCCTTATCTAAGTTGTGCGATTGATGTACATACCCGAGCTATTGTTGGCTATTACATCAGTATGCTTCCTCCAAGTGCGACAACAACTTTAGCTCTATTAAAAAATATGCTTTTACGCCCATCTCAGAATTTACCTGGGGGCATTCCTTCCCTAATTATCCCAGATAATGGGGTCGAGTTTAAAAATTCTGCACTAAGCCATATCTGTAATCATTTGAAAATTACAATTCAACCAGCTCAAAACAGGAACCCAGATAATAAAGCCCATATTGAGCGTTTTTTTGGTACGCTTACTTTTGGCATAATTCAACAATTACCAGGTACGACATATTCAAATCCCGAAGCTCGCGGTGACTATGACTCAAGAAAACATGCAAGTGTGACATTAGAGAATCTGAAATCATATGTTGATGAATGGATTCATAATATATATCACTGCTCAATCCACTCAATGACGGGACGAATACCAATACTATTTTGGAAAGATGCTTCTCAAAGTTGTCCACCATTAACCATATCAACTGATGAAGTAGATATTATTGCGCGTCGCCCAATCAGTAGAAAAATTCATAAAGGGCAAGTCAAATTTGAATATTTGACCTACTTTTCGCATGCGTTAGCAACCCTAGAAGCAAATGGCTTAACTGACGTTATTGTTATGATTGATGAGCTCAATTTAGAGCACGTATACGTCAAACACCCATCGATTAATGAAGTAATACGAGCAGACTCAACAGATGCCTGATTACACCAAGAACCTCTCTCTGCAAGAACATCTTGAAATTCGCAAGGAACTTAAACTGGTATCTCAAGCAGATAAGCAAAGATTAGGAAAGCATCGCGTATGGTACGCTCGATGGAAGTTATACGAACGCATTCAAAAAGATGCTTGCTCTAAAAACAAGAAGTTAAAGCAGTTGAAACTAGAACTTCCTGAAACACTTAAGAATCTCTTAGACCAAGATATGCGTACAGTGTCTCAACCAACAGACCCATCAGCTTCAACATTTATCTCCTCTTCTGAAATGGATCTTCTAAATCAATCAAACCTTGATGATGATTTTGGAACATTGGAGTTTGATGATGAATAAGTTAGATGCACTTGAGTTGAGTAAGAAGCTTAACAACATGGTTATTACTTCCTCAGAGTTTACCAAAGCTTATGACGGCATTACGTCTTGTTCAGCACAGACGAAAGCCTATCAGAAACCTATTGGCAGCTTACTTATTGCAGAAGGTGGGCTTGGCAAAACGACACTTTCACAATCAATCCTGAAAAAGAATCCTTGTTATGAAAAACAAGAAGATGGCTACACAAAAAGAGTAGTCCCTGTGTTCTATATACAAGATCCCATCGCCAGCAACAGTTAAATCTGTTGCTGGCATGATGCTAAAAGCCTTGAATGATCCAGCACCTCTTTCTGGAACAACAGCACAGATGACAGAACGTTTGTGCTACCTATTAAAGCTCTGTGAAACGGAACTGATCCTTATGGATGAGTTCCATCATTTATTTGATATGCAAAAGTATCGAGGAAGATGAATATTGATGTCTGTAATTGGATCAAAACAGTGACAGACTCAACCAACATAAGTTCCTGCTTAATTGGCTTGCCTGAATTTGCATCTTTATTGCAAATAGATAGCCAGCTTGCGCGACGCTTTCCACTGACATTCAAGTTATCTCGTTTAAATATCGGTTCAACTCAATCACCAGGAACCCTTTACGGGTTCCTATCACAAGTAGAACAGAATATTGAAAAAAGACTCGCACTAAAATTTTTACCGCGATTAATTAATCCATTATTCGTTCTACAAATTTACGCTTCAACCAAGGGATATCACCACTATATTATTTCGCTGATCAGAGAAGCACTGCTATTCGCCCTTCTTGCAGATAGTGACGTTATTACTCAACAGCATTTTTCTTTGGCGTGGGATAAAGGCATTACCTCATATACCAATATGACCACACAGAATCCCTTTCATATGGACACTTCAGAACTCGTACAACGAATGAAAGGTGATCACTGATGCTAGAGAGGCCTTTAATACCAGCAATCCCAACACCATTTCCTGATGAAACCGCTGGAAGTTTTCTCATCCGTCTCATCAAGCTGAATGGGCATATCCATAGCCCAACTTTTTATCGATCTAAAATAGATCTCAAATACAAAGAGACGCTGAGCTCAATAATCACACATGATTATCTCTTTCTTAATTTACTCAAGAAATTTCAGCTCCCTCATTCTTTAAAAGAGTTATCACTTCAAAGGCATAGTTCCACTTTACGTGGGTGTGTAATCTGGAAAAATAAACTATCAATACCAGATTATTTTTTCTCAAACGATGTCGAACGATTCTGCCCACTTTGTTTAAAAGAAATACCCTATTGGAGAAAAATTTGGCTAGTTAAACCGTACTATGCCTGTTTGAAGCACCAAATTCGCTTACACACGACTTGCCCTAGATGCCAATCAACGCTCAGTAGCTTGCGTCCCGAAATCTGTATTTGTTCAAAGTGCCTAGGCGATATAAGGAATTGCGAAATTGAGACAGTATCAGATGAACAAACTAAACATATCAGGTGGTTTTTAGAGTTTATAGAAACTGAAGAACAAGAAAAATTCAATTTATTAAAAATCTTCTGGTCCACACTTAAAAAATTTTCAGCCCATGATCCAGTCCCACCCTCAATAGAACTATTACTTGAATTAACCTATTTATTCTTTATGGATCGTGATTCATCTATAGAAAGGATGGTTGACTGGATATCTCAGAGGTCTCATCAAATCCATCCAAGAATTCAGCTAGTTCCATTCCTCATTGTGGATACCATGTATTTCGGACAATATACTAAAAAGATTCTTGAACAATTGCCCGTACCCACTGAATTGGCCCCAGAACACTTATTCCACTTATTAACCATTCAGGAAAGCTGCCAAATCTTAGATATATGCTACTCAACGATTCAAAGATGGATAGATAACAATAAGTTGCATTATGTAGTCTCAAAGGATATTCCTAAAAACCGTAAATTCCTTTCAAGCCGTGATATAGAGTATTTCCTTGTTCAGAAAGCACTTTATCCTTCGCCCAAAAAACTGAAACCACCGCCAAGAAAAGATGGGCAAAGACTCACTATTACCGATGTGGCTACTAAACTGAATATTCAATCTCAAAACATTCGGTATTTAATCAGGACTCGTTATTTAAAAGCAGACAAATTATTAGTCAGATTTAGATGGGCTTATTTTATTAATTCTAAAGACTTAGAGGAGTTCAACGACAAATATATTTTAGTCAGCAGCTTAGCAAAAAAACTAAAAGTTACCCCTCAAAATCTTACTGAAAAGCTCGCCAGTATTGATATTCATCCAATTAGTGGACCACATATCGATGGAGAATTTAACAACATATTTTTGCAAGAATCCGTAAGACATCTAACTAAAAAAGATATTGAGAAAATAGTTAACTATCCAACTCTTACAGGTCGTTATCCTAGTTTTGAGGAGCAACTTCCCAAACCTCCACCAACTTATATTTCTTTGAATGAGGCAGCAAATAAGCTCAATATCAGTCCGAATAAGACAGCCAGATTAGTCACACAAGGCTTCCTAGAACGAGAGCTTTCATCTAACTTCAGTATTTCAATCAGTATCCAATCTTTAAACATGCTAATCGCAAACCTACACAATCCTAAATTCATATCTGTAAAACAGGCACTTATACAACTAAATTGTTCTGCAAACTGGTTTCATGAATATTGGGTTGAAACAGGTTTTATTCATATTCATGATTTTCTATACTGGCATTTTGTTGAAAGACATGAGCTTAATAAAGTACTAAGGTTAAAGAAAAGTTACCTTACGGGCACCGAAGCCAGCACTCTTCTCGGCATGCACAAATCTCATGTGACAAACTTAGAGTCCCAAGGTTTAATTGAACCTGTTTATTTCGGAACGCCAAAAATAATTAAGTTATTTAAACGAGAAGATGTCTTAAATTTGAAAGAATTAGGATATGGGGCAATCAACTAAATTACAAATAGTTCGCTTTATATCTCTTATATCATTACTCAGTTAGCTCATTAAATAGTATTGCTCTCTTCGGAATAATTAGTGCTGATTACGTTCCTCACGACGTTTTTTGAGACGTGCAACCACCTGATCATGTGGAATTCCAAGTCGTTGATCTGCTTGTGATGCCTCAACTTTGTCTTTGAACCATGCATTGTATTGGGCTTCATGGTCGGAGCTATCAAACTCAGACACTATAGGATCAAAATCAGTGTTCATGTGTGATTCCTAATGTGATTAAACAATAAAATATTATACTAAAATTTATATTAGCTTTTGATTTTAAAAATTTGAATATATCTAGTAAGTACTTATAAAGTTTCTTACTGCAATACGAAACTTAGCTAAGTTTTTCTACATCGTAGTGAACAGTGTCAATAAAGTTATCTTTAATAGAATCAATAATATCATTGATTAAATTAAAAAATAACTTTTGACAGAATTTCCAAATCTATCTTCGATGAAAATATTGAGTTGTGTTGTTTATAAGACTTAATGAATAAGATTTTTACTTTCTGAGTTACAATATTTTCAAGAAGTGAATAAGTTACTACAAGTTCAATATAGATTTAATTAAGTACGAAGACAGCCATGTAAATAATCCTGCTGATCGTGGCGGTGCAACGAAATATGGCATTACAGTGTCCGTTGCTCGAGCAAACGGGTTCAAAGGGACTATAACGTAATTTACCCGATGAAACTGCAAAGGCAATTTATAAAAACAATATTGGACAATTCCTCAATTTGACTAGGTGAATGCGCTGCCAGCTTTGCAAAACCACTTTTACAATTTGCTTTGAATATTTTGAATAACCAAGTTAAGGCAGGTTAGCCAGATCTTGCCGTACATGGAATTTACGGGCCAGCAATATTAAATGCTCTTAAAACTTGTCTGTCTAAGCTTGGTAAAGACGGTGAGAAAGTTTTGATGCGTGTGCTCAATGTTAAAAGCTAGAGCTACATTGAAATCTGTGTATCTAATCCAAGTCAGGAACAATTTTTCTATGTTTGGATCGCTAATCGAGTATTGATCTAAATGGCTGAAGCAGAAACAGTAACTAAACTCACACCTTACTTGGGGCAATAAGGTGTACTTGTTTAAATGCTCAGGCTGCAAGTATCTACACTAAGCCTACCTTTTGCAAAGTATGTATGATGATATTCGCCAGCAATATATCACTGACTTATCACCAACGATTCTAGCTAATCTTCAATTACCTTGCCCTAAATCATAAAATTAGAGTCAGGACCAGGTAAGAAAATCACGCTTTGGATTATTGATAATATTGCTAAATAAAATGAGGTAATGCTCTGCATGATGCAAAACATAAAGCCTTCAGTTGAGGGCTTTATTGGAAGGAAGCTAGTATATTAAATTAAAATTAACATCTTATTGATTTTTAAATTGAATTATTTTCCTTTCAGATTTTAAATTAATATACCCTAGTAAATCTTTGACGAATAAACTTTCCTTTTTCCAGTTCATCAATCAATGCAATTGCCAAATCTTCGGCAGATATTGTTCTTGGTTGATCTTCATTCATAAGTGGTGTATCAGTTCCAACACGATATTTGTTAGTACGGGCACCTAGATTCATAGCTAAAAATCCGATTGGAGGGCTTATCATAGTCCAATTAAGTTCAGTTTCATTTTTCAACTCATCAAGTAAAACTCGTGCACCATTTGCACCAGCACAGTGGTATAACTTTATTGCATAGATCGACTAGAAAATTAACTTTAACTGAAGTTGGTGAACGTTATTGTTTTTATTGTCAGTAATTAAGTGCTGCAGCCGAAAATGCTCAGAATATTTTGGAATCAGAGGTGATACTCCTTTTGGTAAGCTACGTATTGGTGAGCTACGTATTGCTGCACCAGTAGGTTTAGCTACATATTTTATGTCTAGTTCGAGAGAATGGGTACATAGCTTTCCATCAATAAGCTTAAATATCCAAGTTCATGATGAGTATATAGATTTAATAGAACAAAGAATTGATGTAGCTATAAGGGTTGATGAAATGCCAGATTCGTCTTATGTCGCTTTTAAAATTTCAGAAATGCAGATGGGTTTATACATTTCTCCTAAGTGGATGGATGAACATGGTATACCTGCCCACCCTAACGATCTTGTAGATTATTAATAGTTGCTTTTACATTTTAATACTATTGAAACAGTAAAAATGAACTTTTTTTAATAGAAGTATCCATTTAAATATTTCCTTCATGAAAAGACCAAAAATTGTTATTAATAATATTCTGCTGCTCAAACAAATGTGTGAACAGGGTTATGAAATTTCAATATTAAGTTCCTTTGAAATTAAAGATTCAGCTTTACAAGGTAAGCTTGTACGTATTTTACCAAACTGGCATATGGGATACGTGAATGTTTGGGCTGTAATACAAAATCGTCGATCTCATTCGGCTAAAGTAATTCAGTCGATCAAATATTTGAAAAATATTTTAAGAGACTAATTTTATTTTGTATGAACTTTTTTAATTTCAAAATTTTGTTTTGCCAATGACGGTAAAGCTGAGCGACTTATGAGTGTTTGACTTACATTTCCTGCTGTAAGTACGCTTAAAGTCTACACCGTGTATCTTTTTTTACAATTTAAAGCTTTTGCAGACTTCCCTAACTTAGGTTATCTATTATTTTATAAATTCGGAGAAGGACATTCATTTCAATACTTGATTAAATTTTTTATAACCTAAAAAATTATTGGGATTTTTAACTCCGAAGCAATACAAATGTAATTAAATTAAAAATTCAGAGGCTTTACTTATGACAACAACAAATGGTTTGTTGGAAAATGGATTGTTAGACCCTAATGATTCAGTCATTTTACTTATTGATCACCAGAGTGGTTTATTTAATACGGTACGCGATGTACCTGTACCAGATTTAAGAAATTACGTTACCGCTATTGCAAAAGCTGCAACATTGTTAAAAATACCTGTAATTACAACAGCTTCTGTGCCAGACGGCCCAAATGGTCCATTAATTCCTGAAATTCATCAACACGCTCCTCATGCAGTCTATGTACCCCGTACTGGACAAATTAATACATGGGATAACCCCCTTTTTGTTGAAGAAGTTAAAAAAACAGGACGTAAAACTCTGATTATTGCTGGAACACTTACGAGTGTTTGTCTTGCATTTCCTGCTGTAAGTGCTCGTAAGGAAGGCTATACAGTATATTGTGTTGTAGATGCATCTGGAAACTGGAGTAAGTTGGCTACGGATACAACGATAGCGCGAATCACCCAAGCTGGAGCAATTCCAACTGATACTTTTGCTATCGTTGCTGAGTTAATGCAAACTTGGAATCGTCCTGAAGGTTCTCGTTTTGCCGAAATTCTTGCTGATCACGTATGTCCAGAATATAAATGCTTGATGGAAAGTTTTGGAAAAGCACAAGCAGTAGTTAAAGATGGGCCAGAAACAAATCTTGATAAATATCAATAAGATTAAAGCAGTTTAGTTTTATTTAAATAGTAAATTAATTAAATGCCTCAGATTCTGCTTAGGAGTTTAGGGCATTTAATTATTTTCTTCTTATATGGAAAGACTACGTAAATTTGTGGTTCAAAAAACTCTTAATTGGCCACTTAGTTCAAAAAAGCGATTCAACATGTCAGATTTAATCACCCCTGTATTGATGAGAGGCAACAGGTCGCTAGCGAAGACTAGATGCTTGAGCTAATCGAATTTATAATAGTCTAAATGGATGAGATCGAAGCAACGAATTATATCGATTAATTTAATGTGTTTTGTATTTCATATATACTCTTCATCACCTGATCAAAAGCAACTAGAAAATGTGTATTTTCATGCTTTAAACCAATTGATATCCGAATAAAGCTTTCATAACCTACCTCTTTACAACCTTTGACAATAATACCTTGTTCTGCAAGCTGATCTACTACCATACTGGTATTCGTACAGCAATTAATAAACAAAAAGTTTGTGTGGGATGGAGCGACAAAATATCCTTTTTCGATCAAAGCATTACGCAAGTGATCTCGCTCGTCTTTTGCATATTTAATGCTTTTATTTAAGTGAGCTGTGTCTGCTAAAGCAATTTTGGCGGCTTCTTGTGCTAAATAGTTAATATTATAAGGTGTTCGTACTTGGTGTAACGCTTGAATTATACGTTCATTAGACGCAATACCATATCCAACCCGTAAACCAGCTAAACCATAGGCTTTTGAAAAAGTGCGCAGTACTATCCAGGGCCGTTGTTGGTGTCGTAATAATTCTAATGCATCAGGATAGTCAGCATCACCACTAGCATATTCATAATAAGCCTCATCAATAACTAATAACGTATCATTAGATGCATTATCAATTAAAGCACGCAGTTGGGCATGATTAAAAATATTCCCCATAGGATTAGATGGATTACTAATTAATAGCATTTTTGTAGGTTGTTTTAATGCAACCAACCAAGCGGTCATATCATTCTGAGCGTGCTCATCAGATGGAATTTTATGTACTTTAGCTCCCATCATTAATGGAAAAATTTCATGTAAACCAAAACAAGGTGCTTGTGTTAACACACAATCATTTGAGTTTAAAAATGACAGACATAACAACTCTAAAATGTTTTCTGAGCCATTTCCAATAATAATGTTATCATCACAAACTGCTAAATGCTTTGCAATCTGTTGACATAATTCACGACTATATGGATCTGGGTAATTACCCAAAGTATGAATTTTATCTACTAAAAATGCCATCACTTGAGTAGAAATACCTAAAGGATTTTCGTTGTTCGAGAGCTTTGCAATGGATGCTAGTTGATAACGCTGTTTAATAATATTCGGATCCGATCCTGGATCATATAATGGCAACTGCTTTACTTCTGGGCGAATTAAGTCTTCAATGATATCTATTAGCTGCACTGGCATATTGTTTCTCCTAAAAATTGTTCTTGTTTACAGGGGTCATATCAACAGATGTTATACGCTCAAGTGTTTTTAGGCGCTTATAAAAGCAATACAACAATAATAAAGCCGTTACAGTAAGACCAATTGTCAAGCCAAACCACACACCATAGACACCAAGATTGAATACTTTACTGAGTAAATATGCGGCAGGTAAACCAACCAACCAATAGCCAACTATTGATAATTTAAATGGTGTCACCGTGTCCCCAATACCCCGCAAGATGCCATTGCCGATATTTTGGAATGCATCAAAGAATTGCAGTAACGCAGCGATAGCAAGACCTGTAATCATCAAGCTCAGCATGGCAGGCTGTAATGCATCTTGTTCGGATATAAATAACGCAATAATTTGTTTTGGGAATAAAAGATAAATAATGGCAATCACGGCCATACAAGCACTAGCGATAATGACCGCTATGTTACCTAACCGTCTAACATGACCATAATTTCGTGTGCTATAAGATTCACTAATTAAAATCGAGGCTGCATGAGAAATACCTGCTGAAATCATGAAGACGATGTAAATAATTTGATTAATCACGGTTTGTGCAGCTAAGGCATTCACACCTAATGAACCGATTAACAACGTTAATATAGTAAAGAATCCTGCTTCAGAAACATAAGTTGCTGCAATGGGTAAACCCAGTTTCCATACCGTTTTTAATGTTGATTGATCAAATTTAAATTGGCTAAAATTGAAATATCCTGCTAATTTTGGATGTCGTAACACCACTACCAAAAACATCACTAGTGACAATAAAAAAATGATAGCAGTGCTTAAGGCAATACCAGATAACCCCATCGCTGGAAAACCAAATTTTCCAAATACCAGCACATAGTTGAGCACAATAGTTAGTGCAATCGAAATAATGGTAATTAACAGTAATGGACCAGGATATTTCAAACCTACGGTAAAATGTCTTAACGTTTGAAACCATAGGCAAGGCAACAGGCCAGGCGCAATAATCAGTAAAAATTGCACAGTTAATGCAGCGATTTGTGCATCTTGCCCTAACCAAATCAAAGGTTTTTCAAGTAACATGATGATCAATATAAATACTGATGCAGCAACTGTTGCCCAAAAAAAGCCGCTTACGAGTAAAGATTGGATTAAATTACGGTCTTGGCGGATATTGGCTTCGGCAACCAAATTACTCACACTGGTAACTAAACCTGTACCCGTGGTGCGAAATTGGTTAAAGAGAGCAATAGCCAGCCCACCAGCAGCGATTTCTGTAATACCCAATGTACCTAAAAATAAAATATCGACAGTGGTCAGTGCCACATGAGCAAAATTAGTTAGAATCAGCGGCAAAGCAAGCAAAATAATCCTTTTACTATCTTGCCCCCATAAGTCACGTTCATTTTGAGGTTGATTTACCATAACGACACCGTTTGCCCTAACATTGATTGTTGTAAGGCTTGATTTGCCAAGTAGCGTCCCAGCGCAATATCGGTGACGACCATGCCACTGTTGTAGGCAAAAACAATCTCACCGTGTTGTAGTTTTGCAGTTTTAGTTCCAGTTAAAATGTCGGGCAATTCAGCATGGATATACGGTAATTGACCGTCTTCAGTAAGTAGATCACTACAAGTGACTTTCATTTGTTCAATATCAGTGGTAATAATTCGATCTGCTGTTTGAAATACATCAGCATCAACACCATAACCCACCAAAATTGCTATAGAATTTGGCTTCATCCATTGATATTTTACTTGCTGTTTAGCCGACGCGCCCGCCACACCAATAATAATGTCAGCATGATTTGCAGCGTGTTCAAGCGATGTTACAACTTCAATTTTTCGCTCAGGAAAATAGCGCTTTAGCATATTTTTTGCGGCTATAATTCCATCTTGATAATGACCAAAAATTTGTAATTTTTCTAATTGAGGTAATGCCGTGACCAATAATGGCAAAGCCATTTGACCTTGAGTTCCCGTACCTACAATTAACGCTGTTTTTGCATCTGGACAGGCAGCACGTGCCATTAGTGCTGATGTAGCCGCAGTACGTAAAGGTCCCAATTTCACTACATCCATCAGTGCAATTGGCTGCCCTGTTTGATCATCACACAAGAAAATAAATGATAAAAAGTTATAGTTGTTAAATTGGCGATATGGGTCAAATTCATATACCACTTTAAATCCAACTGTTTGACTAGCACTATCGCGCCCAACCATTGAATAAGATATAGATTGCTGTGCTTCAGGTTGAATAATAGTTTTTTGTGGGTTTTGTGAGCCTTGACGCAAACCAATAAATGCCGACTCAACCACCTTTAATACCGCATTTAAATTAATATCTAATTGGTCCAATTGCTGTTGTGTTAAGACCAGTAAGTCATTATTGGGTTGGTGAGATCGTATCGTCGCTTGATTTGTATGCTCTGTCATAACGGCACCTTAAGATGTGAAGCTAATAATAGTGTAGGCTGCATGTGCAGCGCTTGTTGATCGATATACCATCTCAGTTGATTTTGAATTAATTCGAGTGCAACTTTATGTGGAATTGGTGCTTCATGAAAAGCTGACTCGTTGGAATCCATTTGATAGCCTGCTGTATTTAAGTAAATGCAAATATCACCAAGAGCGATACTGTGTTCAAAATCAATTTTACGCCATGTTAATAAATCCGACTCAAGGCAACTAGCGCCCGCGATACAGGCTTTAAATTGTGCGGGTTGACGAGGAGTGAGCGGTAACAAAATCGGATCAGGTAAATATTCGCTGTTAAACCATTGTTCTGATAAATTAAAGCTACTCCCTGTTACGGTTACGATCGCATAATCACGCTGTGGACTATGTTTGATGCCCTGCACTTTAAATGCACTCATGCCTGCTTGATCAAGCAATGCACGGCCTGGTTCAATTAATAATTGAATATGATTTTGTTTACATCTTTCTGCTAGGTTATGCTGTTCTGTCACTGGGTAAGATAAAATTTGATGCAATGCAGTGGCGCCATGCACTGTAGAACCATAAGGATAAAAGTTGGCAATGTATTTATTAGCGTGATAATGTTCATCTTTATTTTGCACTAAAAATTGTTGCCAATCCTTCGCTTCAACGTATTGCACCGCAAAACCGCCGCCGATATTCACCCGATTACATGTTAACAAACCTAATTGCTGTGCTTGCAAGCACAGATCAATTAACCTATTGGCATTCATTGACCGTTCAGTAATGTCATACCCTGCCAAATGAAATGAAAACCCTTCTAATTTGATCTGCGCAATATATTGAGTACACAACGTTAATGCTTGCTGAATTTCCTCAGGCGCAACGCCAAAACGACTGCCACTTTGTTGTATAGGTAAATGGCGTAGTAAAATACGAAATTGCTGCTGGGATGTATGTGCGATATCGATTAAACATGTCAGTTCTGACAATGAATCAACAGCTATTAAACAACTATGCCGTAAAGCCACTTGTAATAAAGCAGTATCTTTATTTGCACCTGACACACCAATCTGTTCACCTTTAATGCCAGCACTTAATGCAAGACTTAATTCACCAATACTTGCAACATCAACCCCGATACCTTGTTCAACACAAATACGCATCAAGCAATCAGCTTTATTGGCTTTTTTGCATATAAAATATCTGCTTGTAGTTCAAAATCTGCCAACACCTGTTTGAAGCATTGGATATTTTCTGCAAAGATTTGTGGAAACATCAGATGTAAAGGAGAACCGAGCCCTTGTACTAAATCTAAAACCCTGTTTTGATGTTGTTGTAAAATATCACGCACTAAAGGATGTTGTAATGCCGTTAAACGCATAATAAGCTCCCGCTAAAATCGCAGCTGAGCTGAGAGTAGAATTTCGCGCGGCTGCCCTACGGCTAAGCCTCCATTAAAGGCACTGACATAATAATATTTATTAAATAAATTTTTAGCGAGAACTCTAAATGTCACAGGTGTGGTGTCAATCCGAGTTTGATATTGAGCACCAGCATCCACCACGCTATAGCTTGGAATAAATCCACTATTTTGAGCATCCACAGCACGATTAGATACATAATTCACACCACCATCTATGGATAAACCATCAATAGCAGAAATGACATAATTCAGTCCTGTATAAGCTTTCCATTTAGGTGTGCCTTGACTGCGTTTATATAACGTGGTTAGATCATCTACTTTGTCTAGTTCAGTATCTAAATAGGCCAAACTGCTAAGTAGTTTTAGATTTTTAGTTAAGTTACCATTTATTTCGGCTTCCACACCACGGTGTTGATAGACGCCTGATTTAATATAATCGTTGTTGGTATTTAAAAAATTAGCATCTCGATCAATGTTAAATGCGGCCAATCCAATTTGTAATTGATCATTTATTTTGGCTTTAAGCCCAACTTCATATTGCTCAGATTCAATGATGCCTGTTGGCTCATTAGCATTGTTAGCATTCCACGGTGCGTTTTCACCACGTTCAAAGCCTTTACTATAGCTAATATAGGTCATCACATTGTCGCTTGGTCTAAACATGATGCTGGCAGTTGGAACAATGGTATTTTCTTGTTGCGCTAATGCTGTAGCAGATAAATTTTCTGATTTATACCAAATATAACGCCCACCTAACAATAATTCCCAATTCGCATTAAACCGAATCAGATCACTGGCAAAAATTGAGCTTTCATTAATTTTTCCGTTATATTCTGTGGCCTGTTTTTGGGCCAAAGTCATAACGTGGTGGCTGTTTAGGATGTAAAATATTAGCGACCGACACTTGATCAATGCTCAGCGTATCACTACTTTCGACAATATCCCAAAACGGGCTTTTGTCACCATGATACTTATAGGTCGCTCCAAAAAATAGATCGTGCTCAATCAGACCCGTGTTGAATTTTCCTGCAAAGTACGACTGAAGGGAATAGGCACTAAATACTTCACCTCGTGACTGCGCATAACCTGCGCTGCCAATGTCACCATTAGGCTGGATATCAAATAAGTCGGTATAACCACCATGACGTTCAGCTCGAGAATAATTTGCCTGTGTAATCGATTGCCATGTGTCATTCAAGTCAATTTCGATTTTTGCATCAATATTAACTCCTTCGGTTTGGTGTCGATACCACGATGGAGTTAATAAATCACGACGATCAATTTTTGGTGGTCGTATAAATGTGGCGGGATCAAGTGGATCACTGCGTGTGCTTTGGTCAGCACGCAATAATGGATCACTGGTGACAGATTTTTTCGACCAATCCATATTCAACTGTAATAAAACGTCATCATTCAGCCGAAAATCTGTTGCCAAACCAAAAAATGCCCGCTCAAAATCACCAGCATGACGAAAATTACCATTTTTTCATAGGCAGCATTAAAGCGATAACCAAAATCACCATTTTCACTCGCATCGCTGCTATCCATTGCAATATAACGTCCATCAAAGCTACTACCCTGCGCAGTGATTGTAGTGAAAGCTTCTTCAGTTGGTCGTTTTAAAAATATAATTTAGCGTGCCACCAGGTGAGTTAATTCCATATAAAAATCCAGAAGGCCCTTTTAACACATCTAGCCTCTCAACATTTTCAAGTGCTACATCATGATGCGCTGCTAAGGTTAATCCATCACGACGGATAGTATTAAAGTTATCAATTGCAAAACCACGCAATCTAAAGTTATCAAAGCCTGCACCATAAGTCGCACCAGCTACAGATGGATCTTTGTTGATGACATCATAAGCTGTGCGCGCTGACTGATCACGAATAAATTGTTCATCGTAGCGCTGAATTTGAATTGGGATATCCATTGGGTCTTTGGCACCAAATGCGCCTGCATTAACAATATGACTCTCATTAAGTGGTTTGGCTCGAATCACAATAGTTTCTAATTTTTGAATGGCATTTTCAGTATCATTGGCTGAAGTATCTGCTGCATAACTAATAGGACAAACAATGGGCAGCAAACTGGTTAACAATGTGTATTTATAAAAACTTCGTATATTAAGTATTTTTAAATACAAGCGATTACCCATCAATTTTTGATTAATCATAACAAACCAAACCTTTATCATTTTTTTAAATACAGTGCTGAGTTTGTGAATATCTGCTGAAATTAGCAGCGACTTTACAACACCAATAATGTAATGTTATAACATAACAGCAATATGAGTTATGCTACAGCATCCATAATGAAGAATCAATTTATTCTATGGATGAAATAAATCAGATTAATTCAACAGCAAATGATAAAGAAGAATACTATGGCTGATCAAAGCTCGATTGTGAACAACACGACCACGCCACAACCATTGATACAGATGGTTAATATTGTCGCAGGATATAAACATAAAATCATTTTGCAGCAGCTCAATTTGGCAATCGATGCAGGCGAAATTTACGCCTTACTGGGCGCTAATGGTGCAGGGAAAACAACCACATTACATCTGTTATTGGGTTTTATCGTCACCTACTGCTGGACAGGTATTAATCAATGGCATTGATGTATCAAATCAGCCACAACAAGCATGTAAGCAAATTGCTTATATTCCTGAAAGTGTTGCGTTATATGAACATTTGAGTGCTTTTGAAAATATCGATTATTTACTATCTCTTGCAGGGCAACAGGCCTCTAATGATGAGGTCAGACAGTCACTTTTAGCCGCGGGTTTACAACAAACAGCCATTGATCAAAGGGTGAGTGATTTTTCAAAAGGCATGCGGCAAAAGGTTGCGATTGCCTTGGCTTTTACCCGTAAAGTGCCCGTATTACTGCTTGATGAACCCACTTCAGGGCTTGATCCCAAAGCAAGTGATGAATTTAATGGCTTATTAGCCATTTTACGCCAACGTAAGGTAGCTGTTTTGATGGTCACACATGATTTACTCAGTGCCAGTCAAATTGCAGATCGTATTGGTTTTATTTCAGCAGGTGCGATTGCAGAAGAAATTATCGCAAATGATCAGCCACATCGCTTTGATATTCTCAAATTAAATCAAAACTATAAAAAATGGGCTGCCTCATGAGTGAGTTTCATCGAATTTGGTACATTGCTTGTGATGAATGGCGTTTTATCTGGCGTAGCCAAGTTGCAATTTTTTCTATTGTACTACTGACACTGCTTACTTTTACCGCGATTGCCAGTGGCATAGCATATCAAAGTGCAGTCAATGATGAGCGTACACAATTTCAAGTATTAGCAAATCAGGCATTTGAAGCACAGCCTGACAGACATCCACACCGGGTAGCACATTTCGGTCATTTTTTATTTCGAAGCTTAGATCCATTAGCAGCTTTTGAAACTGGGGTTGATCCTTATACAGGACACACCATTTTTTTAGAAGCGCATCGTCAAAATAGTGCAAATTTTAGTGATGTGAGACAATCATCATTGTTAATGCGATTTGGACAACTCACACCAGCTTTTATTTTACAAATATTAGTGCCCTTACTGCTGATTTTTGTAGGTCATGCTATCGTCAACCGTGAAAAACAAAGTCGTACATTACAACTATTATTAAGCCAAGGTATAAAAGTAAGGACTTATATTTTAGGGAAATTTTCCGCATTAACAGGCATCGCGTTAATTAGTTTTTTACCTGCAGCCATCGCGTTAATTTGGATTGGATTTAGTCATTCTTTATCCGCCATGTTGATTAGTATGCTCGTCTTGGCGTATTTAATTTGGCTGCTCATTTGGGTAGCGTTGGTCATGCTTGCTTCGACCATATTATCTAATGGTCGTGAAGCCCTACTGAGCCTGTTGGCGATTTGGTGCATATGCGTGATCATCATTCCACGCATCGCTCCAGATATCATTAGTAAGCGTCTTGCCTTAACTAGCAATATCGAAATCAATATTGCAGTAGAACGCGATTTATTACAGCTTGGTGATAGCCATAATCCAGATGATCCATATTTCTCAGACTTTAAAGAAAAAATATTGGATCAATATGGAGTGAATCGTATTGAGGATTTACCTGTTAATTACAATGGCTTGATTATGGCAGAAGGTGAACGTTTATCTTCCGAATTATTTAATCGGTACTTAGCGCAAAATATCGAAAAACAACAATTACAAAATCATTATTTAGATCAATTTAGTTGGACAAGTCCTGTATTGGCTTTGCGTCGGCTTTCAAATGGTCGCTACCGCATCGGATTTAAGGAGTTTTCATCACTTTTTAGCACAGGCAGAAGATTATCGCTATCAACTGATGCAGCATTTAAATAAGCTGCAAACCACAGAAATTAATTATCAACATGACAGTGATGATAGCCGTATCAATCACCAACATTGGCAACAGTTCAATAGCTTTGAATATATTCCATTTATTGCCAGCGAACGTATTCGTAATATGCGCACACCGCTTTGGGTGCTCAGTGTTTGGTTTTTGATTTTATTTATTATTTTAATAGTGCCTGCAAGTCGTTATATGGGAAGACATATCAAATGAATTGGATACGTTACGAACTCAGACTGCTGTTTCGCTCAAGACTATCTGTGATTGCGCTATTTTTTTTGTTCGCATTGGCTGGTGCTTCGATATGGTTTGGTGTAAAAGAATCGCAGCATCAACAACAAACGATACATGATTTACAACCATTACACGAACAGGATGTTGGCCTGTTAATTGATCAATTTAAAAAGCAAGATGAAGGTGGTGATGCAGGAACTGCTGCTTATTACACCTTTTATTATACGTGGAATACCCCATCTGACCTCGCATTTACAGCCATGGGCTTACGAGATGTCACACCTTATGTGTTAAGAATCCGTGCATTGGCATTGCAAGCACAGCTTTATGACGGTGATGCCTTTAATCCCGAGTTTGTGCTTTCTGGGCGTTTTGATTTTGCATTTGTAATGATCTATTTGCTGCCACTATTCATTATTGCCTTAATGCATGATTTAGTGTCTAGCGAACGCCAATCTGGCCGTTTAACCTTGCTACGTTCTTTATCACAATTTAATATCAGTCACTGGATTAAACGGATTTTATTACGATTTGCTTTGATTATTTTAGCATTAATTATCCCCTTTTCGATTGGCGCCATTGTGTCGCTAACCAAGTTAGCGGTAACACTTTCATTCATATTGATTATCATTAGTTACTGTGCATTTTGGTTCGGTATCTGCGCATTTGTAATCAAAATGCCATGGCGTTCGGTAACGAATGCTACGATATTGGTTGGCATATGGATTGTCATCACTTTGATTTTACCAACACTAGCAAATTTGGCTATTAATCGTTATGTACCTGTCGCTCAAGGCGTTGATTTGATGCTCACTCAACGACAAAATATACATAATGCATGGGAAATTCCTCGTGAACAGACTATGAAAAATTTTTTTGAAAATCATCCTGAATGGCGAAATACCGCATCATTGCCGTCTGGTTTTCATTGGAAATGGTATTTTGCTTTTCATCAAATTGCTGATGAGAGTGTTGCGAAATTATTTAAACAATATCGAGCAGATTTTGCATCAGCGCCAGCAATTAACCAATTATTTAGGCTGGATTTTACCAAGCGTAGGTGCACAATCGGCTACACATCGATTGGCAAACACTGATTTAGTAGCACAGTTAGATTATCAAGATCAAATCATTACTTTTCATCAACAAATTCGTGAATTTTACTATCCCTATCTATTTAATGATTTGCCATTTACTGTGGCCGATTTTGGACACCAACCCGTATTTCATGAGTCAACTAATACATCTTCTATGATTAGCCGAGAAAATGTTCCCTTTATTATTCTGTCTTTGCTTATTTTTGTAATCAGCTTACTTACTTTTAATCTTAAATCGCCAAAGGCACTATGAACTTAATAGGTGAGATCCATGAATATTGTGTCAACATCTTCTTTATTAAAAACAAAAATGTCACAACTGATAGGTAATACTCCACTGCTTGAATTACCACTTAAATCAACAACTGCACGTGTGCTCCTAAAAATGGAGTTATTTAATCCAACAGGTACTGCGAAAATTCGTATGGCAAAAGAGATGATCGATGATGCTGAAGCACGTGGTCAATTAAAACCAGGAGGTAAAATCGTTGAATCCACTTTCGGGTAATACGGGGCTTGGTCTCGCTTTGATTGCAGCGGAGCGAGGTTAATGAATTTACTGGCAGTGGTTGATCAACATGCCAGTAAAGATAAGTTATATGTTATGCAAGCAATGGGTGCCAAGCTACATTACGTAGGTGAGCATGATGGTTTGGCTACCGCAGATCGTGATGCAGCTGCTGAAAGAATCGCACGTGAATGCGGAGCCTATTGGACCGAGCAACATAATAATCCAGCCAACGCAAATGCTTATACTCAACTTGCGAATGAATTACTGGCTTCCTTGGGTGATGACATTGATTATCTGATTGGCGCTGTAGGGACTGGTGGCTCACTTTGTGGAACAGCGTGCATTAAAAGAAAATCTACCACAGTTACAAGTGGTTGGTGTAGAACCCGTTGGTTCTATTATTTTTGGTGAAGATGAGCAGCACGATTATTATCAATCAGGTACTGGAACACCACGTGGTGCCGAGATTGGAGAATTAATTGATTACCAGCTAATCGATATTACTAAAAAAGTTTCAGATACTCAAGCTTTTGAAACTGCACGTTATTTAGCCAAACACCATGGTATTTTTGTTGGTGGTTCTGCAGGAGGGGTAATATATCAAGCGCTCCAACTCGCCCAAACGTTACCAGAAACAGTAACATTAGTAGTTTTAGTCTGTGATGGTGGTGAAAAGTATGTGCATACAGTCTTTAACGATCACTGGATGCAAGAAAAAAATTTAGCTGATGAATCAATTGCCAAAGAGTTAAGTCAGCTTATTTAAATACAGTTTAAAAATTTATTAACACAATATTTTTGGCATGCTGAAACAAAATGAAGGTATATACCAAAATCGTGCCTGCCCCCATCCAAGCTAAAAAGCTATTATTCGCTGGGTAAATACAGTTGGTTTGAGAGGCTGAAGTTGTTGAGAAAATAGTTAACTACCCGACTATTATTGGTCGTTATCCTAGTTTTGAGGAACAACTTCCCAAACCTCCACCAACTTATGTTTCTTTAAATGAGGCTGTCTCATGTCTAGGAGAGTGGTGGCGGTCCAAGAGATGGTTATGTGTGTCTAGAATTTTGGTGGCTATTCGGTACGAAATTTCACCTTAAGGATCAATACTCTTACCGAACCGTTACGTCAAGATATGTCGCATATAAGAATTTCATCATTTCTATCATTAAAACGTAAAACTTATTATCATGAATCTATCTAACTAACTGTTTTATAAAAGCTACCAATGTCAACTTATGTGTCGTGCGGCAGTTGGAAAGATACAAAGCTCATTCAGTAGAGAAAAATAAACTGCTAAGAATGGTTAAGCATTTAGGTAGGACAATATGGAAAAATTGGTCAGGCTATCATCGTCGAAGTTTGGTTGAAACCAAGAGGTACTGTATCAAATTATTAGGAGATAAATTGTTAGCAAAGTACTTTTTAACTCAGGTCAATGAGAGGTATGCGAGAATTGCAGTTCTGAATAAATTCACAGAATTAGGTAGGGTCTTACACCCAAGTTGTATCTTAAATTTTAGTATATTAGGCTAGTTTTAACTTTATAATCTTTGTGCAATAAAGCCCATTTGATTATAAAAAATAACTAAATTAAATCAATAACATATTATTTAACTAATACTAGTATTTCTATTATTTATTTCCTCTCACTTTGTGGAAGTGTTAGCATTTAATATACAAACTAGCTCCCTCCGTAAATGAAAATCTCATCTAATTTTTCATTTCATTTAATGTCTGAGTTACATCCATATGAAATATTCACCTGAATCTTAATTACATTCATTATCAATGTAATTAAGCAGTGATGATATTAAGAGACAAGATATGAGTACCGAATACACTACACCTTCTGAAAGGGCGGGATCAAAAGTTTATCGCTTTTTCGTAATACTTCTACATGTGTTAATCGCATTATTCTTAATTATCCAAGGGGCAAAACTTGTTAGCTTAGGTGGCTCAAGTTATTACCTCATTGCTGGTATTGCTTATCTACTGATTGCTATTTTATATACATTCAGAAAAGTAGCTAGCTTATGGTTATCCATTTTAACTTTCATTGCAACAGTGATTTGGGCTATTTCCGAAGTACAAATTTTTGACTTCTGGCAATATATTCCCCGTTTAGTTATTCCAACAATTTTATTTGTACTAAGCTTATGGGCAAGCCGTAGTTTAATAATGCTTTCATCAGAAAAAGTTATTGCTGCTAATCGCACTGGTTTAGTAGGTTTTATTGTTTGTGTTATAGCTTTAATTGCAGCTTTTTTTTCCACATGGAAAAATTCTAAATCAAGTCAACATTGCTCAGGATCGTAATTTAATTAAACCCAATACAGAAAATCCTGATAACTGGGAATATTATGGTCGTAGTGGCAGTGGTACCCGTTTTGCTCCTTATACCGACATTACTCCTGACAATGTTAAAAGTTTACAGGTCGCATGGACTTACCATACTGGCCGACCAAAAAATATTGGAGTTGATGAAAATACTCCAATTCAAATTGGTAGCACACTATACTCATGTACTCCAACTAATATTATTACCGCGATTGATGGTGATAGCGGTAAAGCTCTTTGGAAATATGATCCAAAAGCAAAAACAGCTGAACACATTACCTGTCGTGGTGTAGGGTACTATGATGCGGCTCAAGATAAATCGCTTTCAAAAGCAGACTTACAAACTGTAGGTATTCAGGCTTGTCCACAACGAATTTTAACATCTACGGTTGATGGTCGTTTAATTGCATTGAATGCAAAAACTGGCGCTTTATGTCCTCAATTTGGGGTAAATGGCCAAGTTGATTTATTAAATGACATGGGTCCTACTGAAAAAAGTAAACGCTACCATCCAACTTCTACTCCATTAATTGCTGGGCATGTGGCTATTTTAGGTGGTTGGGTTCGAGATATTACACATGGCGAACCTTCTGGTGTAGTTCGTGCTTATGATGTACGTACTGGTAAACTAGCTTGGGCTTGGGATGTAGGTAACCCAGAACTATCTGGACAACCTAAAAATGGTTTTACCCTTGAAACTCCGAATATGTGGACTATTCCAACCTATGACAAAGATTTAAATCTAGTATATCTGCCTACAGGTAATGGTCCACCTGATTACTGGGGCGGTGATCGTAATTCAGCAAAAGAAAAATTTGGCTCAGCAGTAGTTGCCGTAGATGCTACGACTGGTAAGACTAAATGGTCATATCAAATTGTTCATCACGATGTTTGGGACTATGATTTACCTTCTCAACCAGTTCTTTACGATGTCACTAATGATAAGGGAGAAAAAATTCCTGCCCTTATTCAAACAACCAAAATGGGGCAAATTTTTGTATTAGATCGACGTACTGGTCAACCTATTACTAAAGTTATTGAAAAGCCCGTACCGACTACAGGTCATGCAGAAGGAGAAAAACTATCCCCGACTCAACCATATTCTGTAGGTATGCCACAAATTGGTAATGACACCTTACGTGAAAAAGATATGTGGGGTATTTCAACTTTTGATCAACTCAATTGCCGTATTCAGTTTAAAGATTCAGTCTACCAAGGGCTATATACACCACCTGGCGAGAAACCATATATTGAATGGCCAAGTCTATTAGGCGGAATGAATTGGGGTGGTATTTCAATTGATGAATCAACAGGTTTAATGTTCGTCAATGATATGCGTATGCCTCTGCGAATGTCTTTAGTTCGTAAAGAAGATATGGGGAAATACAAAATATCTACCGATGAAGTTCCTGGATTTATGGGAACAGTACGCCCACAATTTGCAGGTCCGTATGCTGGTGTAAAAATTGATATTATGCAATCAGCATTAGGTGTACCTTGTAATCGACCACCTTTCGGTACGATGTCTGCGATTGATTTAAAAACCAAAAAGTTGGTATGGCAAGTACCAATGGGAACAGCTGAACAGCTTGGTCCATTAGGTATTAAATCACATCTACCAATGCCGTTAGGAATGCCAACATTAGGTGGCCCTACTTCAACAGCTTCTGGCTTGGTATTCTTTGCAGGTACGCAAGATTATTATTTACGTGCTTTAGATTCCAAAACAGGTAAAGAAGTATGGAAAGCTAAATTACCTGTTGCAGCTGTTGCAGCACCTCTAATTTACAAATCACCAAAAACAGGTAAGCAATATGTAGTTATTTCTGCAGGGGGTGCGAGCCACTCAAAAGATGTAGGTGACTATATTATTGCGTTTGCTCTTCCTGATCAGAAGTAACCAAGATTTGCCAAGATAGACGTCTAAATTTTAGAAATCTAATTTTGGCTTAAGAGTAATTTGGAAACTTCTACCTTGTACAAAATAGTAAAAAGCTGGCTTGGGAACAAGCCAGCTTTAGAAAATATTTGCACAAAAACATTGAAAGATTTATTTTATCATTCAACTCAACCTAAATTTTTTATTTAATCTACTAATTTAAAACTAGCTATTTCTTTACTATCTTCTAAATACTTATCAAGAGCTGCTCTTAAATGTTTGGCCTTAAATATATTCTTACTCCAAAAGAAAATATTTAAAAGTAATCTATTACCTAAAAGCCACGCTCGTGCTCTAAATAAACCGGCATTATTAGAGTTATCAAATTTAGCCCTAAAAGCATATGCCTTATAATTTAGTAGAAATTCATCTTTCTCAGATTCTAAAAAATCTAAATTCCACCATTGTCCCCATCTATAAATATAACTTTTCTTTCCTTTAAGAAAACCTAAATTATCTACAGGGTTAAATATAAATTTCGTATTATTTTTTAGATTTATAGAAGTATTATCTTTATCAAAAACCTCTTTTAACTCAATCGCAAATTCACTATAAGGTTCATACAATTGACCATTTCTCCACTCCAAATTTCTAATAGGAATACTTGGTAAAGCTAAAACGCAAGGCTTACTTGTTAAGTCATGAACCTCTATCACAGATTGATATTTTAAATTACTTAAAGAAGCAGTAACGCAGAAAATAACTTTACTGTAATGTTGGTCATTATTTGCTTTCACCCATAGTGTACAATTAGTCTGCTGCTTTCCTAGAAAAACTTGATTCCAATTTATATTATAATTTATAAATCCACCCAACTCCTTACGCCACAATAGCTGTAGATCTCTAGAAGACCTATATGCAGTTGACACTTTATAGGCATCTAAAAACAAAAATTTAGTAAACCATTCTATTGGTTTTTTAAAAATCGGGCCAAAGATAGAAAGAATGATCTTTATAGCAAAATTAGTTGCAATATTTATAGGTTCAGCCATTTTATAAACTACTCACTTTTATATATTAAAAATATGATTTCACAAAGAACTAATTGAGGCAAAAGCACCGAAAAATGGAAAAACTCCCAACCCAATAAAACCAAAAATAGAAAAAATGTAAAATGAAGCTGAAAATTTAGCAGCATTTAATATCTCTATCATTCTTTTTAAATAAACTTCAAAAAGCATATAAAAAAAGAAGAACGCTCCCATTAAAAGCATTATTATATTAAAATAATAACTACTTATTAATGGTATAAAATCTGGCAATTTATCATACGAATTTACTATATGCTTACTCCCTAATATAAAAACTGCTATTGCTGTAAAGTGTGCAAGTACAGCGTGCAAATATAAATTCAAAAACTCTTTTTTAAGTCCTAATTTATCACTATTCATACATCATCCTGCTTAAATGGTTAGTACAAATATTAATAAGAAATTTTATTCTTAGGCTCAATCCCTAAACTCACATAGAACGTCAAAATATGTCGCACTTCAAAATGTCATCTTATGTGTCGTTTTCCTAACAAAATGTCAGCTTATCTGTCGTATTTTCATGAAATTGATTGTCGCTTAGCTATCTAACTCTTTGTTTTATAAAAAGCACCAATGTCAACTTATGTGTCGCGTGACGATGTGCTAAATAAAAAACCGCTATCTATAGCGGTTTTTTATTACTCAAAATTTCATAATTTCTCAAATATAATCAATCCTTTCCCGAGTAAGGGATTGAGCCAACTAAAACGGCTTGTCCAGCAATACTAACATGTAATGTTGAATCTGTTTTCTCAACTGTCACCTAAAACTCGCCCCGGTCTTTGTATTGCGAGACCTTGATATCCCCAATAAGTTACTTTCTGGTCACATTCGATTAAATCGTAGTGAACAAGGTACGCTCCCGCTGGACCATTTGCATTACCAGTTACAGGATCTTCATTAATACCGATTGCAGGCGCGAACATTCGACCATAGGTAGTAGGTTCTTGCTTACTACCTTCCAAAACAAATGGGAAAAACCCATTGCAACCTATTTCAGCACTCATAGCTTTCAATTTTTCATTGTTCGGCGTTAATCCATCAAGCTTACTTCTGCTCAGCATTGGCACCATCACCTTGGAATGCCCCGTCGTGACAACTTGTATTGGTAAGTCAGCAAAATCACTTTCGTTCATACCCAATGCGCTTGCAAGTTCACTCCGTTGACTCGCATTAAAAGGTGGTAAAAACTCTACGCGACCTTGGGTCACTTTCACCAATAACGCTTCTGGACTTCCAAATATTGAAACGGGTAAATGACCAGCTCCCGTTTTTGCGATTAATGGGTAGTCGGATTGGTGGCCTGTAGTTGCACGTAAAAAATGAGTAGCAATCGTCGCATGTCCACAGATCGGGACTTCATTTGTTGGCGTAAAATATCGAACATGTATGTCATGGCTTTGATCTTTAGATAACAAAACAAAGGCAGTTTCTGAATACCCTGCAAATGCAGCAATATCTTGCATCTCTTGAGTTGTAAGATGGTCAGCATCTAGAACAACCCCCCGCTCGATTTCCTGTATTTGGTTTGGTAGTAAATGCATCAACCACATAAATGGTAGTCATGGCAGAACTCCTCTGTTGTTAATATTGAGATCTCAGAAATAGCTCCCGCCATAACCAGAAAATCTTATTTAATTGCAGCAACACATGTCGTAGCTCTAAAAGGTTTATAGTCGTCTCATATAATGAGTTTTAAGTCTCTCTAGTGGTTGTTTGAATTGTATAAATCTAAACATCGGGGATACTATAGTTTTTATTGCAAACGCATTTTTTAAATATGGAAAGGTATGAACTGGGACGATACTAAAATTTTGTTAGCTATAGGGCGGACTGGCGGGTTAAGCCGCAGTGCAAAATTGCTTGGTATTAGTGTTTCTACCGTATATCGCAGAGCTGTTGAACTGGAGAAAAGTCTCAATGCGATTCTTTTTTCCAGAGACAGTGATGGCTATACACTCACCCACGTTGGAAAACATTTTTTTGCTTTGGCTGAAAAAGCAGAAGAGCATTTAATAGCGATGGAGCGTTACAACGATCAAGGTCAACAATCATTGTTCCGCATTGCTTTACCTGAGTTAATTGGGCAGCAGTTGCTCCAGTCAAAGCTAACGGCATTGCAACTGAAGCATCCAGATTTACAATTAGAAATCTCAACGAGTGTCGTTCCTGTTGATTTTTCCCGACGGGAAGCTGACATTATTCTTCGACTTGTTCGACCTGAAAGCGGGCGTTACATTATTCGCCGTCTTGGCCAACTGGAGTATGGACTTTATGGTAGTAAGGATTATCTCGCCAGTTTCACAGAACATGCTGAAATGGCTGATTTACTGAATCACCGTATAATCGGTTGGGACCGAAGCCTTCAATATACTTTCTTAGCACAATGGATGCGTGAACTCACCCAAGATGCATCCCCTGCCTTATCTTTTGATAACATGCACTCGCAACTACGAGCAGTCATTGAAGGACAAGGAATTACAGCCCTGCCTTGTTTTGTTGCAAAGGCTTCTGGTTTAGTATCGATACTACCTGAGCAAACTTTAAAACAAGATGTGTGGTTAATGCGTCATTTAGATACTAAGAATAGTGACTATTCAACGTTGATTAGTGAGACAATTGAAAAAGAGCTTCAAGAATATTTATTGTGATAAAAATTAGCTTTTATTCTCATATTTAAAAGCTTTTAAAAGCAATATTAAAACCACAACCACTAGCCACATTAAAATTAAATATCTCATCAATAATGTGGGGAACATAACCCAATTCCACCAAGAAGCAATTTTTTTTCTCACTTATTGAAAAATTAATTACACTACCTTTTTCATCTTCAAAATGAATTCTAGTAACTACAATATACTTATTTTTACAAAACAATGATGAATTAGGAAAAAAACTTTCCTCAACTTTAAGCAATTTTCTAGGCTTATATAATTCACAAAATGAACCATTCTCATTTCTAAAATATGCACAATTAATAAAAAATTTTTGATTGCCCTTTTTTATTACCAGTGATGTCATACGCCCATGTTTGATATGAAATTCAGGTTCATAAACAACAAAACCCTCTTTTTTTAGGAGTGAAAACTATACTTGGGTTAAGAGTACAAAGCAGCACGATCAGACAAAAACTTAAGGTAAGAACAAGAACAAAATTTTTATAAATATACGAATATAATGAAAAAAATGGATCAACCACCTCAGCAGAGATCCACATTTTAAGTTTATAAATCACACCTATCCCCACTATAAAACAACAATAAAGAACATCACAGACAAAAGAATCCCTGCTAAAAGTGGTACAAAATTAGCTATATTCTTATTTTCCTTAAAAACCATGCTAAATATAAAAATAAGAAAACAAATTAAATATGAAACGTTATCATTTAAAGAAGATAAATTATCAAATTATAAATAGCTTATTGTATAGCCCTGATAGTTCAGGGCCTTTTAAGAAAAAACTTATCAGGATAAAAAATAAATTTTATTTACTTATTCCCGCTAAGATATATTAATTTTAGCTTGCATCTATACATTTAACATTCTATCTTGAGATATAGAACCATTTAATAAAGATATAATTCGATCACTTGAAAATATAGTTTCCTTACGATGTGCTATAATTATACGAGTAATTTTTAAATTTTTTATAGTCTCATTAATCATACGTTCTTTTGCTATATCTAAATGACTAGTAGCTTCATCCATAAATAAAATTTTAGGCTTTTTATATAAAGCTCTTGCAATAAAAATACGCTGCTTTTGCCCCCCAGATAATGTACTCCCCCCATATCACCCACTAAACTAAAATACCCCATAGGCATTTTTATAATCTCGTCATGGATGCCTGCCATTTTTGCACATTCCTCTACCCAAGTTTGATCTATTTTTTCATCAAAAAAACTTATATTTTCAAGTAAGTTTCCAGCAAATAAAGTATCATCTTGACTAACACATGCAATGATGGATCTTAGATTTTTATTACCAAATTGAGTTAAAGGAATACCATCAATAAATATTTCTCCTTCAGTAGGCTGAAGAGAGGAATTCAGAAGATTCATTAAGGTAGACTTACCTTCACCACTAGGACCTGTTATTGATACACTTTGGCCTGCATCAATAGAAAAACTTATTTTTTTAATAACTTCTGAATCTGTATCACCATATTTAAAACTTAATTCTTTAATTTCAATAGAACCTTTTATCCCTTTCATCTGATCGTCAGTAAAAGGGATTACATGATCATCTTCTTGATCTGTCAAAACAATATCACTTAAACGCTCACCATAAAGATTTAGCATTTTAATCTTTATATAACTATCAATTAAGCTAGAAAAGCTTGAAGCAAATTGTGACTTATAGGAAATAAAAGCCATCAAAAAACCGATAGTAAAAGTTTTATCAATAACAAGACTTGCCCCCAGCCAAATAATCAAAATACCTTCAAGACCAAATATCAACTTATAAACAATTGATATATATAAATTGAATTTTTGTGTGGATATAGAATTGTTTACTTGATATATATATAAGGATAGCCAATTCTTTGCTCTATTATTTTGCTGATTAAAAGTTTTAACAATTCTCATGCCTCTCAAAGTTTCCATTAAATAAGAACTTTGATTAGCACTATATACAATTCCTTTTTCTGTATAATTTCTTAACGGGTAATACGTTAAGACTCTTAAAAATAAATAGATAGACAGCGTGATAAAAGAAATTAAAGCTAATTTAATACTCATATAACACATTAATGCAAATGTAAAAACTGCCATTATTGCATTAAGAAAAGTGACAATAAAAGTTGAAGTAAGAGTAGTTTGAATAGGCTCAATCGAATTAAACCTACTTAAAATATCTCCTAAATGCCTTTTAAAAAAATATGTCTGCGGTAAATTTACTAAATGATGCAAAATATTATATTTCCACTGAACACTTAGAGTTGTAGAAACAAAAATTCCAAGTAAAGATTGTGTTAATGTTATTAATACATTAATAAATAGTACTACAGTAAATGCTATTGATAATATTAAAAGTAATTGACTATCTCCTTCAGGAATAACATTATCCAATACAAATTGCATGTATAAAGGAGAAATTAAAGAAATGATTTGTAAAACAATAGCAAGAATAAGAAGATAGAAGTAGGAAGGTAAAAAATTCTTCAAATCCTTAAGTAATGAGCTTATTTTAAAAGATTTGGTAGTTTCTCTTTCCTCAAAATTGGAGGATGGCCATAATTCTAAAGCAACACCTGTAAATTGCTTGGAAAATTCTTTATAAGAATATTTTCTTAGTCCCGAGGCGGGATCTACTATAGTTACTTTAGTAAGAGTTGCTTCTTTAAGAACAACAAAATGATCCATGTTCATATGTAAAATACATGGGGTTTTCAATTGAGTTATTTCATTTAAATCTAGTCTTAAAGGGCGAGCGGATAAGTTTAATTTCGTAGCAATCTGTATGATAAGATCTAAAGTAGCTCCTTTTAAAGAAATAGAATGTTTTTGTCTCAGCTCAAATAAACTAATATGGAAACCATAGTAATTACATATAATTGCAAGGCAAGCCAAACCACATTCACTAGATTCAGTCTGATATATAACTGGAAGTTTATTATGTGATGAAAATACTAAATTTTTAAATAATGACATTTTATAATTTACCAGTTATCGAATACAATGGTTCTAAAATCCATTCATAAATTTTTCTTGTATCAAGTTTAATATCAGCATCTAGAAGCATCCCAGACTTCAAAACCTCTTCTCTCCCATACACCCTAATAGATTGTTTATCTAATTTTGCTTTTACTATATATATTGGTTCATTGTTAGAAATACTTTCCATTGGTATATTACCTAAAGTATTTAATTCTGAAGAAGCTATGGGACTAACTGAAATACTAGTTATAGTTGCTTGGGCAAGGCCAAATTTCTGGTAGGGATATGCTTGATATCGAATTGAAACTTTGGAATTTTTTTGATAAAACCAATTGAACTTGAAGGTATGTACAAAAAACAAATTAAATTTTCATTTTTTGGGATCATTGTTATTAAAGCTTTATTTACTTCACTTGTTTGACCTTTTTCGATATTAACAATAGATATTTTTCCATCAATAGGACTTTTAATATATTGACTTGAGTTTATTTCATTTTGGATTTTTTCTTGTTCCATCAATGACATCTGTCTTCTTAACTCAGAAATTCTATTATCTTGTTGATTTTCTAATATCTCAATTTCTGATTTTTTAGACTTTAAATCAACTTTCAACTTCATTAAGTCATTCTGGAGTATTTTTAATTGATTTTTTAAATCTAAATAAGCATTCTCTTTTATACTCAAATCTTCCAGACTAGCCGCAGACTCCTTATATAAAGTCAAATATCTCATATAACTTTGTTGGGCCAATTTTATTTTTGAGTTTAAGTTCAAAACTAAAAAATTTGTATTAGAAATTTCATTACTTAATTTTCCTACTTCATTTTTCAAAGTGGAAATTGTGTCATTATGAATTGCAATTGTTTTATCAATTTCTTGGCCCAACATAGCCTTTCTTGAAATGGACTCACTCAAAATTGAATTATATATATCATTATTTTTTGAAAAAATAGAATTATTAATTTCCAGCAGATTATCCCCTTTTTTAACAAAAAAGAGTTTTCACGTACGAATACATTTTCCACTAAACCTCTTTGTGAACTGTATACCCTTACAAGTCCATTTTCAGGTAAAATCTGCCCCATTACTCTAACTTTTTTCGTAAATGTTCCACTATATATAAAAATTAATATTATACATCCTATTAAAAAAAACATTAGTACAAGAACCTTATAGGTTATTGGTGTAGTTATTATTACATTACCAATATATCTAGAGTTCCTTTCGTCAAAAACTTCTTTCCTAAATAAATCTTTACTCATTTTATTTAAAATATATACCAACTACATCATTAAAACATAAATCAAAAATAAAACCTTGAAGTTTATTCTCATCAATATCCTTAAATTTTTCAACTAAAGTTCCAAATTTGACCATCGGATTATCAATAAGGAAATTTAATATTGCTTTTGACTCATTACTTATACTAACTTTCATTCCATTAATAACTAGAAGACTCAAATCAAAATCCACATTATTAATAATATTGATATCTAACAAAGCATTTTTTGGTATTTCCTTGTTAACATTAGGTTTTGCTAAAATATTTAAATTAAGTGGTGATTCTGTCCGATAGATTTTATCTTCTAACTCAGCCCGAAATGCTTTAAAAATATTTTCATCTGTTATAAATTTATGAAATATACTTGATAATTCTTTAAAATTTTCTATAGATTCATCATGTGAAAGTATATCTGTTCTAGCACTTGCTTTATAATCTGGAAGCAAATTACAAATCCAATTCATGTAATCCCTTGGATAAAATGGATATGTACCTATGGATAAATGTAAAGTTGGCTCTCCAACAGGAATTGGGTCATGCCACCAACCTCGTGGAACATACAAAATATCCCCTTTTTTCTAACGTGACTTCCATGTATGGCTCTGAAGGACATGGATAGTCTGGCATATCTTTGCTTTGTTGATGATTAAGAGGTAAATCAAAATTCGGTTTATACAAAGTCCATTTTTTTTACCTTCAAATTGAAAAACGAAAACATCTCTTGTATCCCAATGTGCCCTAAATGAACTATCATTTCCATATGCAAGGTATAAGCTTGCTATTGTTGGCCGACCTGAGTAATTCTCAATAAAGCGTCTATATTTATAAATTTCGGGTTCATTACTAATCTTATTAGCAATTACGGTTGCACCATCTTGTAAGTATTTATAAAATTTATTTCGGATAAATCTGTATCTTGTTTTACCTATATCTTCATATTTCTCAATATATTCATTTTTATCTAAAACTCTTCCACCGAAATTCAACTTAAAATCTTGAGATAATATATCTGCTCTAGCTATGATTTCATCTACATTATCCCAACTTAAACTTGGATCAAATGCTTTTTTATTGAGAAAAGGTTTTTTTGTTTGAAAGTCTTTTAAAAATTCATTTTTTGAAATATTTAACTTCATTGATCTACCGCAACACAAAATCTATTTTTAATATGATTAAAAGAGATCGCATACCTTACGATAATACGATCTTCTCTATACTGTTAATCTGAATATCCACCACCACAACCACAGTAGTCTGTAGAACTTTTCTCTGCTCTTCAGCTGCTTCTTTCAATACATTCTCTAAATTTTCTATATCTTGTTGAGAAATGGGTACAGGATTTTTAGAGTTATAATCTGCAACTGCTTCTCTTAATTGATCAATTCCCCATTGCTAATAAATCAGCAGCAGACTTAGCTGCTTCTTCACCTGACCAGCCAACAATAATATCTGTTACGACTCGCCCTAATACATTACCACCACTAACAACACTTAATTCTGAAATTGTTAACTCTCTCATTTTTTAAAGCCTCTTGATTATAAAGTTTTTAAGTCAAAATAATAAAACTAGAATATTTAGAATTTCATTATTCTGATGAGTTTTCGATCCTCCCACAACTTATACAAAAAATCAACAATCAAATTTTTTTTAAATTTATTTTTTTCTTTTTGTGAAATCTTCTAATATACAGAGGCATTCTAAATTTATAACTTAAGAAATAGGACTGAACAATGCATATAAAAAAATCGTGGACTCGCTTTGTAATTACACCTTGGATTTTTATAGTTATAATTACATTCTTTTCCTTAGGAATTAATTACTTTAATATTGACACAAGCACCCCTTATCTTTTTTATTTTATTGCTTTTTTTGTAGTTCTTACACTTATTTTATTACCTTACTCGATGTTGACTACAGCTCCATCCAAACCGTATTTGTCCTCCATCATTTATATGTTTTTAATTTGGTTTATTATTAAACTTAGTAACTTTAAAGAACTATCTTTGAATGATTCATTATATACTGGTCTTATTTCTGGAATAGTTAGTACCCTTATTGCTATGGTAATATTTCATTTCCGAGAAAAAAAAATTAATTCTTATTAAGAATTCTTACTAACTGTAAAAAAGCCCACAATATAAATATCGTGGGCTTTTTTACAGTACTTTAATGAAGTTGAATTATTTTCTTTTACTGTTAATAATATCAGTAATCACTCATATACTGACTGAGTCATGTTGATATGATAAGCAAATGCTGTCTTTTCAATTGAGCGAAAACTCGACTCAGTCATGGAGTAGTGTTATGTCTAGAACCTATACTTTTTTATTCACTTAAGAGCTTTGCCCGCTTGGTTGGCGTTAGCTCGTGAAAAGCGGGCTGAGTTTAGTGCACAAAAGCTTGGACCTATTTTTGAGAAGTACCCGACTGTAAAAGTTCGGTGGTTTATGCCGTTGAAGCGTTTAGCACTAAAGCGAGTGATATTGCTGTGTTTGAGACGACATCTTTACAAGATTATTATTTTGTGGTTGATGCGATTCGAGACTCTGAATTTTGTACTGTGCCCTACTTTGAATTTGTAGAGATTATTCCTGCAATTGAAGATGGCTATGTGGAGTACGAGTTCTTTATGAAGTTTTGAATGATCTTCAGTTGCGACCAGTATGTGATATGATCGCAAGCTTAAATCTTCTTAGAAATATAGTTATTTAGTAGATAAATTAATTGGTTTATTCTTAAATATAGAAGCCAATAAAAAAATTATGATTTTTGCATTAAACTCTTATATTTATATATGAATATTAATTCAGTTTCCATAATGACCACTTTAATATTATAAAAACTATAAAGACGAAATTTACCTATTGATAATCAGTTAACATATTATTTGAGAACCAACTTGGTAAATCATTTACTAAGCTACCATTCAAGAGGCAAATGAGGATGAAAATTTTCTACAACGAAAGCCATAAATTTTCTAACCGGCAATTGACCTTTACTTTAGAATCAAGCATTCTTCTACACTAATAATACAATGAACATCTGGATGTTTATCCTTTTCGCTCATCAGGCATAATGTCATAATCAAATCGTATAGGACTACGATGATAAAAACTATTAAGCATAATCTGAATTGAGGATCAGGATTCGTTAGATGATGCTTCTAACAAACTACTATTGGTACTCAAAGATTCATGAACTTTAAATATAATTTCCTCAACTATCTTGGACATTTTCAAGATTTAAAGGTGATGGAAACCAACATAAACGATGCCCTATAATTTCATTTCTCTTCATCTTATAAGATATTTGTAAAATTGAACCATCATACAAAACCATCGTATATTGAGAGTGTTTCAATAAAGTAAGATATTCTGATAAAGTTGAAAAATCATTATTTTTAAGTGGACCACCATCTTCTTTCCAAGTTATTAAACTTCGCCCTTCACCATTTTTGCTTAACAACCGTGGTATTAGAAGATAATACTAAACCTGCTCTTTCCCATTAAAACATAACTTATTAATATTGTTAGCCATAATCTGGTTTTATAGACATTTCTTTAAAAACTACTTCTTGATCTTCTGGAACATCATTAATACTTAGCTCTCCTTTATCTACCATTGTTTTTAATTTGTTTAATGGTCTCAAAGCCATTTTAATTCTTGACGTTCATCTTCTGTCTTATCACCATATACTTGATCTAATTCATCCATTAATTTGCTATCAGGACTTCTTCCAATGATAACTTAATTATTTTCAATAGTCTAGTATATTCTTGTACTAATGCTTCCGTTAAAGGACCAATTCCCCAAACTCTTAACCAAGCTTTTGTACGAGTAATAGCTGTGAATAAAGAATTTCTTTTTTACCCAACTCATATCCACTTTGGTAATAATGAGAATCCATAGCATATACCATAGCAGCTTCATTTCCTTTGGCTCTATAAAATATAAGGTTATAGCAATAGAATCATCTTTAGAGACCGTATCATCGACTGATACCTTTAGCACCGATGACATGGCTATCTATACCTAAACATCTCAATTCATAAGTCAAATATGCAGCTTGCTTAGCAATTGTATAAGGAGCTGGATATATTACCAAAATATCACTTGCATCAAGTTCTTGCTTATCAATATTATATTTAATTTGATTAGCTACCCATTTCGCCTGCTCTACTTCTGAATTAAATTTATTAAGTGATAATGCAGTTTCAGGATCAATCAAATTATTAAAATAATCAGGTGTTCTTTCTTTTGAACGTTGCAGAGTAACGCCTTGACCTAATTTTAATTCGCCACCAACTCTTTCAAAACCAATATTTTCCCAGAATGAAGGTTCCCTAAACATCCGAACAAGCCCTTCATTACGATAAATACCAAGGCCAACAGACAAAGCAAAACTTAATGTCCATGGTGGGTTTCTATAACATATTGGTAACATTACATCCTGTTGAGCCTTATCATCTTCGTTATGAAGTGTGACTAATGGGATGCCTTTTGCATCAACTCCAAATAACTTTTCTGGAGGTAGCATTATATGTTCACCTAAGTTCTGTAGCTCATCATATGCCCAAACCACTCTTTTAGGTTCATCTGTAAATTTATAAACAAGTTTAAAAAACTCCTCAGGGAAATCTTGAGCCTCATCTATAAGAACGTAATCAAAAATCGGTTCTATATTTGCATCGCCAACGTAATTTAACAACTCGGCACACGCACCTTTAAAAGCATCTTCTCTTCCATATTTATTTGAAGCTGTATTGAAATTTAAAGGTGGGCAGTCTAGATATCTACAAATTTCTGAATAAACACCATTTTCATACTCTCCCCCCCACGCATGCTGAACAGTTAAATAATCAAAGTCAGGTTCATCTTTTTTTGTGTTCAAAATAAAATTTACTTATTAGTTTCTCAAACTGTTGATATAAAGTTCTACTTTGAAAAGTAACAACAATTCTTTTATTTGGTTCCATAAGCATGAAGATATGCAGCTTTCATTGCTAAAATAATAGTTTTACCAGATCCAGCTAAGCCGCGTATCCTTTGAGGTTTATCAGGACTTTCAATAGCTGCTTTCTTCTGCCACGAATCTAAATTAGCAATTTCCTTTTCAATTTTTTTCATAATTCCACCGAAGGAATCATCATTTTGAACCTTGGTTCTTTTCTTTATTGGTTTAAGAACTTCTGTTTTTGGATTGCTGCATTAATGAGCTTATAAGTAGTATCTGGTAATGGTGCAAACTCTCGTATAGTGGGGATAACTTGCTCTAAAGTTACAAAACTTTGTTCAGGATTATTTTCTTTTCTTAACGATAATACTTCTATTTCAAATATTAATTTACGGCGACTAATTAACTCTTTTTGAGATAGGAATTTTTGTAATGTACCTCTATATAACTCATCTTGATAAGCAACAACTTCATCTTCACTTTCTAAATTAAAAGTATTTAAATCAAATACAACAACACCATATTCTTTAGTAACTAATAAAGCATCTGTTAAGAAAGCTTCATCACCAGATTCAAACATTGGATAGCCAATGTATAAAAGTCCCCTCTATATCATCACAAGAAGAAAAACATTTAACTAATTGATCAATTGCAGCAGGATTAACCTTTTTACCAAAAACAAAATCTATCATTATTTTTTTCTACCACAAACGCTTCATTTAATAGTAAATAATCTTAAGTAAATTTATTTAAAATTCAATAATTTTTAAAATATAAATTTGGAAATGAGAATAAATTTATATTTTTTATTTTGAGTAATAATTGCTGTCAAAAGCCATCCATCAGATGGCTTTCCCCAAAACTTCTCCAACACCACATCCCTTTCATCCACACGATTTGAACTCAAAACCTGTAGCATCAAGCCATCAATTAAGTTTAAAACCATATTGGCATCTGGATTAAATGCATTAGTTTCCAGACTAAAGACCAAATCAAAAAGCTCACGAAGCAGCCATTTTCGATATTCAACGGCCATGCGGTAAGCCGTTGGATAAAGCAGTTTTATTTCAAAAATGGCTTTAAACAAAAGATGGTAAAGGCTATTCACATCGGCATGTAAACAGACAATTTCTTTAAGTTTATCGGTTTGGCTTGCGTAGCGGTGTGAATAGACAATTGCCAGCACTTCTTCTTTCAGTCGGCTTTTTTGAAGGCTTATGCATGTTTCTATGAGGCTTTCTTTCGAGTGAAAGTAGTTATAAAGCGTAGCTTTCGGAATTTTAGTTTCTTTGGCAATCAGGTCTACGCCCGCGTTGTGGAATCCATGCGTCGTAAAAAGTTGGATGGCGGTTTGAACAACCTGTAATTTTTTTGAAGTCGTTTCTAAAGTTGGCATAGTTTTACCGTTATAAATTCTTGTTGTTTCTAAATGAGATAAAAAGCCTGTGCCCTTTCTGAGAGAAAAAAGGCACAGCAAAGCCGTAAGACGGTGCTTGGCACATCTCAAGTTTTGTTTTGCTAAGTTTTAAGTAAAAATGACTTAAAGCCTGAAAACCTTATGGCGTTCAAGCTGCTTTAAATTTTTAAGCTGTGTCGTTATAGCTTTTGGCATTGAGTGCCAAGAAATGATGGATGTGCATAGCCAACTCCTGATTTTTGGGAGTTCTGCCAAAGCATTCATTTGGAATTATGGTGGCAGAACGAAAGAGGGTTGACAGACTGGTCTTCGAGAACCCAGCACGCCCGAAGGCGTCCCCCTTCCGTCCTACCGCTACAAAAAGGGGGACGAGTGGGTATACATCAAAAAAAACAAGTTTTTTCAATGTACTCCGGAAATCGGCCTGTCAAAGCCGGCTGGCAATGTAGGCCAGCACGCAAAGCATAATCTGAGAGTTTAGAGGTGTCAATGTAGCTTTATGACAAGTATTTAAATTTATTATTATTTTTCATTAGATTAACTTAATTATTATTTTAGATATTATATTTAATTGTATTTTAAATTAAATGAAGCGATCCATGCTTATTCATTTCTATCATTTAACTTTTTAATGTGAGAGTACAAAACGGAAAGTCTGTTTAGACAATTTCCGTCTGCCCCACTTGATGATAAGCACGGTTAAAATAAACCAAACTTTGGTCATGCTCGCTTTGTTTAATCGCAACAATCGGACAAATCAGAATAGTGTGCGTGCCGACTTGTTGAATTTGTTCAATCTCGCAATCGAAACTTACCAAAGCATCATCTAACACAGGTGAACCTGTTTCTAACTCAATCCATGTGCCATGTTTAAAGCGTTCTTCTGGAGTCAGTTTAGATGAAAATGCTTTTGAAATATGTTCGTGGTGTGCGCCTAACACATTCACAGTTAAGATTTTGTTATCTAGGAAATGTGCATGTGAACTCGCAGATTTGGTTCATACATACCAATAATGTCGGTGGTGTGTCAGTCACACTACAAACAGCAGAGGCAGTAAATCCAAAACGACCAGACATGCCTGCCGTAGTCACAACACTAACCGCACTTGTGAGTAAAGACATTGCATTTCTAAAGTCTGTTGCTTGAACCATGACATTATTCCTAAATTGAATCGTACCTTGTCCTGAGTGTTTGCTATTACCGCCCAACTCCATCAGGAAGGTACTTAATCAACATACGTCCTGATTAGAACGACATGTAGTAAGTAAAATGAGGGTTACTTGTTTGATTATCAACTGCCATCAAAAAAGTAACCCTTTATACCACTTATTGGTAAATATTAAGCAGTAAGATCAAAACCAGTAAGTTCTCTGCGAACAATTTCTGCACCAGCACTTAAAGCATTTAACTTGCACGTGCAACTTCACGAGAAAGAGGTGCCATACCGCAGTTTGTGCAAGGGTAAAGCTTATCTGCATCTACAAACTGAAGTGCTTTACGTAGTGTGTTAGCCACTTCTTCTGGTGTTTCAATCTGGTTAGATGCAACATCAATCGCGCCGACCATGACTTTTTTACCCCGAATGAGTTCAAGTAAATCGATAGGCACATGTGAGTTGTGACATTCTAACGAGATGATATCGATGTTAGATTTTTGCAGTTTCGGGAAAGCTTCTTCGTATTGGCGCCATTCCGAACCTAGAGTCTTTTTCCAGTCGGTGTTGGCTTTAATGCCGTAACCGTAGCAAATGTGGACCGCAGTTTCACATTTTAGACCTTCAATTGCACGCTCTAAAGTCGCAACGCCCCAGTCATTTACTTCGTCAAAGAATACGTTAAAATGCAGGTTCGTCAAACTGAATGATGTCTACACCAGCAGCTTCTAACTCACGCGCTTCTTGGTTCAAAATTTTAGCAAATTCCCAAGCAAGTTTTTCACGGCTCTTGTAGTGACCATCGTAAAGCGTATCAATCATGGTCATTGGGCCGGGTAACGCCCACTTAATGGGTTGATCAGTTTGTTGACGTAAGAACTTAGCATCTTCAACAAACACAGGTTTTTGACGAGAAACAGCACCCACAACAGACGGCACGCTTGCATCGTAACGGTCACGAATTCGAACTGTTTCGCGATTCTCAAAATCTACGCCATTTAAGTGTTCAATAAACGTGGTCACAAAGTGTTGGCGGGTTTGTTCTCCATCGCTGACAATATCAATGCCAGCAAGTTGTTGTTCGTGCAACGCCAAACGTAACGCGTCTTTTTTACCTTCAATCAGGCCTTCGTTTTCGAGTTTCCAAGGCGACCAAAGCTTTTCAGGTTCTGCAAGCCAAGATGGTTTTGGTAAGCTGCCAGCAGTTGAAGTCGGTAATAATTTCATGATAAATAACCTGTATATTAATTAATTAGGAGCGTATTTAGCAGACCACTGCTCAAGAATCGCTTGGTATGGTTTGATAAATTGCTCTTCAACAAACTTCCCCTGCTCAATAGCCAAACGGCTACGTTCTTCTCGGTCATACACAATTCGAGTAAGTGAGTAATCTTGGTTCTTCAAGCTTGGTTGATAAGATTTTCCAGCCACTGAATTTGCATTGTAAATTTCAGGGCGGTAAATCTTTTGGAACGTTTCCATCGTGCTGATGGTGCTGATCAACTCAAGGTTGGTGTAATCACTTAACAAATCGCCTGTAAAGTAGAACGCTAAAGGCGCAACGCTATTTTTCGGCATGAAATAGCGAACTTTTAAGCCCATTTTTTGGAAATATTCATCAGTTAATGAATAGTCTTCTTGCTTATATTCAACACCCAAAACAGGGTGTTCATTTTCAGTACGGTGATATTCTTTAGTTGTTGAAACACTGAGGCAAATCACGGGCGCTTTTTTAAAGTTGGCTCTGTAAGTCTCAGAGTTAATAAAGCTCTTAAACAAGTTACCGTGCAGTTCACCAAAGTTTTCTGGTGTGCTAAAGGTAGACTTATTTTTGTTGTGATCTAACAAGAGCACACTAAAGTCATAGTCACGTACATAAGACGAGAAGTTGTTGCCTACAATGCCTTCAATGCGTTCATTGGTCTTTTTATCAACAATATTGGTTTTCAATATTTCGATTAAAGGAAGCCCGTTTGTACGATTTTCAGCTTCAATATTCATTTCAACTGAAATGATTTCAAGTTCAACGCCATAGCGGTCGCCTTTCGGGTTGTCCCAATGAGCTAAGGCATTGAAACGATTGTCGATCATCCGTAATGTATTGCGCAAATTCTCTTCGCGGCTCATCCCTCTCGCCAAGTTAGCAAAATTGGTTGTAATACGCGTATTGTCTGCTGGACGATAGTTCTCATCGAAACAAATACTCTTAATCGTAAATGTAAATTCTTTACTCATTGTGATCAGTACCCTAATTTCTGAGATAAACCTAAAAAAATTTCGAGCTCTTTTAAACTTTCCAGCCTTGTCAGATTTGTGCCTTATGGTCTTATCAAAAGTGAATTACTGGAGCGCTTCAGAGCATGAATAGATTTATACCGCAAACACAACATGAATAAAAATGATTTAGTCTCATTCAAAACTGAGTAAAATTCATGTTTAGAAATTAATAAATAAGTATGAAGTTAAATATTTTTCATCTTAGGAAATTTTAAACAGCAGAAATCCAATATATGGCGGACGTGTAACCCCCTTACCAATTTTAAAATTTATAATTATTTTCAATAGTTTAATCAATAAACCTTAGAGAGAATGGCTAGACCTAAAGTAATTTGTGCTGACTCTCGCTCATCTCTACTTTTAGCCATTCTAGAAAGATAATCTTCCGTGGGTCTTCTTCAAAAGCGCTATGAGAAAGTAAATAATAGGCTGAACCGTCTTGTACGACTGGTGAAATTTTTTGCAGCACGTTCCAATCAAGCTCTTTTTCGATCATATAAATTGAAATGACCGTTGCGCCGAGTCCAGCCAAACAACCTTCTAAACATAGATAAAAATGTTCGAGTTCAACTTTAGCGTAGCCTTTTAAACTCTGCTTTAACTCTGCAATGCGACTCATGCTTTTGAAAAAATGCGGTCTAGAGGTCGAGATAAGTATGTCGTTAGTTTCTGATGACTTTGTTGCTTGAATCATTGCGATGTATTCATCGGCAATTTTTTCGCTAAAGATATGCTCACCCCAATCAAAATCATTTCTGCGAATCGCGATATCAATATTATCTTTTTCAAAGTCGACCACCCCACCTGCTGTGAGTAACACCACCTCAAAATCATGTCCAAGCTTTTTAAATTTTGATAACCGCGGAATGAGCCATTTCATCGAAAGCGTCGGTTCACAGGACAAGACCAGTTGTTTGTTTTCGGTTTTGGGTTGGCTGAGTTGAATCAAACACTCATCGAGTTGACCAAAAACTTGATGGCAACAATTCAATAAAATTTCGCCCTGCCCAGTCAGCACAAGTGTTTTATTTTTTCGATCGAACAAAGTCGTATTCAATGCTTCTTCTAAATTATAAATTTGCTTACTGACCGCACTTTGCGTCACAAATAATTTCTTTGCAGCTAAAGTGACGCTGCCATACTTCGCCACAAAATAGAAAAATTTTAGTGAATTCAGCGATATTCTTTCAATCATTCCAAAAACTCATATACGGGTAGTCATTTTTATCGATTTTTATTTCTAGGTTTCTGTTCAAAATAGAAATCATCTTTATTAAACCCTATTTTAGATGATGAAAAACATATTGAATATCGATATCTATCTTCCCAGCCGTATAGATGCGACTTCTTACTCTGAAAAAATAGCTGCTTTGAGCAATACCTTGACCTTTCCAAATACATTCCAAAAAGTACAGAGTAGCTCCCTTATTTTCAGTGAGGGTGCAAGATAATGGCAGAGTTCATTGCGGTTATTCTCATTACGATTTTGGCGGTGGTTAGCCCCGGCGCTGACTTTGCGATTGTCACTAAAAATAGTTATTTGTACGGCAGAAAAATAGGAGTTTTAACTTCACTCGGAATATCGCTTGGCGTGTTGGTGCATGTGACCTATACCCTAGTCGCTGTTGCCTTTGTAATGACTTATACGCCGCAAATTTTGAATATTGTTAAGTATATTGGTGCGATTTATTTGATCTATATTGGCTATAAAACTTTTACTCAAAAACCAGTTTTAGACACTGCTGCTTTAATTTCTATAGGTACTTTCCAAGCCATAAAATACGGCTTCTTTACTAATGCTTTAAACCCGAAAACCACGCTATTTGTGATTAGTACCTATACTCAAATTGTGAGTTTAACCACACCTAAAACTATTCTTTTGGCTTATGGCTTTTTTATGTCATTTGCCCATTTTGTATGGTTTTCACTTGTCGCAGTGCTTTTTTCATCCATGCTGTTAAGGCAAAAAATGTTAGCCAAGCAAGTACTGATTAATAAAGTGATTGGTTCAATTTTATGTGCTTTAGGTATGATTCTGCTTTTTACTCAGTTTCAATAGAGCCACTTCATTTTTAAGAAACTGTACAGTGAATTTAGAGCTGCTGGACTGAATCCTTCGTACAGAACTCAGTCCATTCAAACGAGCTAAGAATCTATTTGTTAAGTATTCGATTCAGATAAATCATTTACATTCCAACGATTTGCTCTTTTAAAGGTTCCCACATCGTTAAATCGAACACCCATATCACGCATGACTTTATGGGCAACAGGTGCAGTCATTTGGCGAATGTAGAATGGTTCTTTCACCACAAAATGATGAATGGCATGCGTTGAGCCAAAGTTAAAGCAAAAGAGTTGGAACGGCATCATCCACCACGGCGTTAACACTTGAGTTTGTTGAATCACATTGCCTAATTCGACATCACCGTAGTAATGCATGTTGCTTGTCACAAAGTGCAGACAGAAAGTACGCAGCACATTTGGTGCAATCCACACCACAGTTAGAACATTAATCACATGCATAATATTTAGGGTTGTAGCTGACCATGCGATCGGTGCATTTGCCAAGCTTGAAACCATATCAACTGCATGGAACCCTAAGAAGATATACCAAAGTGACCAATGAATAATTCCAAGTGGAAAATAAGCTAAGAACGCACGTTTAAAAATAACTTTTCTAACAGTCCAATTGCTTGCAGCAATAATGCGTAGCAAAACTGCAAAGCCATTATCACCAATCGCGACGAGTCGGCGAATGCTCCACTGCTCTCCATTGGTGAGCGCTCTTTCTTCTAAATCGACCTCAGTGCCTGAATTTTTATGATGATTAAAATGAAGCTCACGGCGTTTCCACGGGTTAATGGTACTTGGGCGAGCTAACCACACTAGACCCATCATAAGGTGATGTGCCCATGGTTTTTTTCTAAAATACATCCAGTGAATCAGGTCGTGTTCTAACTCATGGGTAAGAGATGCAAAAAATGCAATCATTGGAATTGCGAACCAAGCTGAAAGCTGATTATTTATATAGAGCACGGCCGTAGCAATCATTCCAACGAGGGAAATAAATAGAATCATCGCTCCTATCGCGTTTTGATGGTTCAAAATGGGATGGCGTTTGCGTAAAGCCACACCTTCTGCCGTGACCACTTTTTTAATGTGTTCCGTTTTTTCGCTATCAGTCATTCCAGCAGGATTTTTATATATGTAGGTCATCCGTTATTACTCAGTTTTCTCATGTTCCTACTTTATTTATATCTACCTTTGTATGCTTAACTCGAAACGCCAATCTATTAGCCATAGATGCCAAAATGTAAAAAGCAGAGATAAACAAAAGATCTTTTATTTTTTGAAATCTTTTATAATGAGGTGAGGAATATGAGTCACAAGTTATAGGATATAACATGCCACAGACAGCAACGGCACTGGCTAGCTGGGTTAAAGCGATTCAAAAAGCGCTTGAGAAAGCAGGTGTAGATAGCCAACCTTTATTAAAACAAGCTGGTTTAGATGTTCAGGCCCTAAACGATCCAGATGCGCGCTATTCATTAAAAAACACAGCAAATTTATGGAAATTAGCCGTTCAAGCGACTCAGGACTCATGCTTTGGCCTTAAAGTTGCCAGCCAAGTCAATCAAAATACATTTCATGTGTTGGGCCATTCACTCATTACCAGCACAACACTAAAAGAAATGTTTTTAAGAATTATTCGTTACTTCCGTATAGTGACCGACATTCCTGAACTTGAGTTTTATGGCGAGGGAAAAAATCATTATTTCGTTATTCATGTTCCCGACGAAGTTCAACCCGAATCTATTGATGCTTTTATCTCTGTTTTTATTCGTTCAAGTCGCGCGTTACAAGGTTCTGTTTTTTCGCCATTACGTATTGAACTGAGACGCTCGGAACCCGAAGATCTAGAAACTTTTCAAAGTATTTTAAAAGCCCCGACTGTGTTTAATGCCCTCAAGGACATGATTGTATTTGACACAGCAACCATAGAGCAGCCTTTAGACGGTGGGAACCCTAGCCTCACCCAAGAATATGATGAGATTATTAATCGTTATCTGGCACGGTTTGATAAAGAAAATATATTGGCTCGTGTGAAAGTAAAACTCATTGAAAAATTATCTACAGGTGACTTTCAACAGCAAGACGTTGCAAAAAGTTTAGGCTTAAGTATACGGAGTCTGCAACGTAAGCTATCGGCAGAAAATACCTCTTATAGCGAGCTACTCGACAATACCCGGCACGAACTCGCTTTGTCGTATATTAAAAACTCAAGCCACAATATTACCGAAATTGCCTATATTCTTGGCTTTACCGATGTGAGTAGTTTTACACGTGCTTTTCGACGTTGGACAGATTTATCACCGCTACACTATCGGGAAAAGCATCTGTCTTGTTCTTAAATTTTTAAAAATTTTAGATAAAAAAAAGATGCATTCATGTGCATCTTTTTTTATGAATATCTTATTTTTTATTTAAAAGTTCAAGCATGGACACTGTGGTGACTTTAGCCCCGACTGGCAAGGCTTTTAAATCTACAACATAGTTCGGACTGTGCGGAATGTAAGGTGCGGGTTTGCCTTGCTTTACTGCATTTGCAAACACAACTGGATCTGCCACACCAATAAACATAAAGTTAAATGGAATGTCTTTTTGTTCACCTAACAAATGGTGCACATCTTCTGAACCCATAACTGGAGGAAAATTGGTTAAAACCTGTTTGTCGCCTAATAACGCTTTTAGTGGCCCATGTAAACGGGCAGAAAATTCTTTATTGTTGACTACAGGCGTGCTTGAACCTTTGAATGTAAAAGTTGGCAATTGATCTTTACCCATACCCTGCATTTCGGCTGTGCCTTCACTCATAAGCTTAATATTATTTAACATGGTTTCACGCACTTTTGGATCAAACCAGCGTAAGTTCATCTTGACCAATGCAGTCGAAGGAATCACGTTATTCGAATTTCCAGCTTGGATCGAGCCAATTGATAGAACTGCTGCTTGTTGTGGATCAACTGTATTTCCCATAATAGTCTGATATTGGGTAATCGCATTTGCAGCCATGCTAATTGGGTTTTTGGTTAACATGGGTAATGAGCCATGCCCACCAACACCTTTAAATAGAACATCAAGCTGATCGGTTCCCGCCATGCGTGGTCCCGGTGCATTAATGACCACTCCAACAGGCGCTGGTGTGGTATGAACTGCAAAGAAATAATCGGGTTTAGGTAAATTGTATTTCGTCCACAAACCATCAGTCACCATTGCTTTAGCACCCGTTATAGGCTCTTCAGCAGGTTGTGCCACTAAAATAATGGTTCCGCTCCATTCCTTTTTCAAAGCCACCATGGTTTTTGCCATACTCAGCATCCATGTCACATGTGCATCGTGACCACACATATGGGCAACAGGTGTTTCGGTTCCATCATCGAGTTTTACCCGCACTTTACTTGCGTATGGTAGACCAGTTGCTTCTTGAACAGTATTGGCGTCCATGTCGGCACGGTACATGACCGTTGGCCCTGCACCATTTTTCAAAATGCCGACCACGCCTGTTTTTGCTATTCCGGTTTTAACATCAAACCCTAATGATTTAAGCTCTTTGGCAACAATGGCAGAAGTACGCGTTTCCATAAATCCCAATTCTGGGTGCTCATGAATGTCTTTATAGACCTTACTTAACCACTCTGTTTGGCCATCAATAATGTTTAACGCTTTTTGCGAAACCGCTGGTAAAGTTGTTGGACTTGCTTCTGCATGAAGGACAGTTCCATAACCTGAAATCAAAGTCGACAACCCTAAAAATAGGCTGTTTTTAAAAAATTTGTTCATTATGAATAAAGCTCCGTTTTAATAATCTTTGCAGTTAGTTAATAATTATTTTGTTTTTAGCTAAATCTTTCTTTTCTAATCGATTCAATAATGTACCAAACAGCGTTGCCATTACATACATTAAGATTGAATACACGGCTGCTGGCATAGCTGCGTCTGAGCTCGCCATAACAGTTAAAGCAATTGTTAAAGCTAAGGTACTGTTATGAATTCCTATTTCAAAAGCACAGGCTTTGGCTTGAAAGCTATTAATACCAAATAAACGAGGCACCAAATAACCAATCAAAAGACTACAGATACAGAAAAGTAAAGTTGCTCCACCCACTAGCCCAATGTAATTGAGAAGTTTTTGATAGTCTTTGGCAATCGCGAGCGCAATAACAAAAAGTAAAAATACAATTGCGAAAACACGAACGGGGTTATTTAACCTTTCTGCAAATTTTGGTGAGAAATGTCTGATCAACATCCCAATAATGACGGGAACTAAAATAATAACAAACACCTGAATTATTTTAGAAAATTGCAATCCAACGTGTTGTTCACTTGCAACGAAATGTAGTAATGCAAAGTTCACAATCAATGGCAATGTAAAAGCAGCAAGCACTGAATTTATCGCAGTTAAAGTAATATTAAGTGCAATATCACCCTTATATAAATAGCTAAATAAATTTGCAGTGGCACCCCCTGGTGAAGCCGCAAGTAACATCAGCCCGACAGCAATCATTGGTGGTAAAGCAAAAACCTTACAAATAATAAATGCAATAGCTACTAAAATAATGAGCTGGCAAAACAATGCAATAAATACAGCCTTGGGGTGCTGGCGAACACGTTTAAAATCTTTGAGGGTTAATTCTAGCCCCATACCAGCCATAATGATGGCCAAAGCTATGGGTAAGAATATGGTAATTATCAATGAATCCATTCTCTATTTCCTCTTTTAATTTTTTGTATTATTTAGAATTTATAACCAATCTTGAGTCCATACCCAATCGAGTGATTATCCTTAAACTCCCCTACATAATAATCACTACCGGCCTGCGCGCCAAGCTGAGCTTTTGCATCACCTAGCCAGTAATATTTCACACCACCAGAAATAAAGTATTGTGGTGTTGGGCTAAATTGAGCACCAAATCCTAAATTATAATATCCATCGGTTGGGCCACCCGTTGAAACTTTATCGCCTACACCTGAGTCCCAACCGACCGAAACAGAACCTAACCATTTAGGTGAAAAACGTTGCCCTAACCCTAAATTTAAAGACCATTGGTCTTCATCATAACGAACTAAATTAAGCCCTTCCGGACGGCTTGGTGTTGCTAACACTCCAATAACTTTTGAAATTTCACCAAAACGATAAGGTTGTAGCGCCAAATCACTCCAATTTACCCAACGTAAACTTCCGAACAATAAAGTTCCCTGACGTAAACCGGTTTGAAACTCTAAATTCACTGAGTCTGGAGATTTAAATTTGGTTGTGCCAGAACCTTCGCCATGAGGTAATTCTGAAATAATTTGATTTAAATAGTTTTTCTTTTGCTCGGTCATCTGCCCGATAGAAATCATATAGTCGAGATGTTGGCTAACTAAATCGCGTCCTTGCTGAGTTGTTAACATATCAATTAACGGTGCATTTTCAGTCGCGTTTACTTTGTGGGTAATGGCAGAGCGATAGGTAAGTGAAACTTTAACGGCCTTTTCAGGAATTTGATAAGCCAGTCCAGCTAACCAACCCCAATCGCCCACAGTTTTAGTTTGAAAGTCATAGCCATTATAAAGACTAAATATATTTCCTCTTAAACCGACCTGACTTTTGAAGGTTTGATAAACCGGCCCTGCAAAAATATTCCAGTTTTTATTAGGTTGATATCCGGCAATGAAGCTGAAACTTTGCATATCAAATTCTGATTTAGCATTTCCGGTAGGAACTTGACCAGAAGTCGCATTTGCAAGGCTTGTAGCCGTTATACCGGGAAGCATGACCGTATCTTTTGGCGTTGCTACAAAGCCATTTACGCCAGAATATTCGGTGTCAGCACCAAAAGGCTGATCGTAAAGCAATCCAAATGAATACTGCGGTGCAATCTGAAACTTTAAAGCCGCAGTTGGCCGATAATCTGTATTGGCAATATCAGAAAGTGGTTGATGTGAAGGGTTAGTACCAGATTCCACTCCTTTTAAATCAGTATCTGTCACACCTAAACTGGCTTCAAAGTAATTTCCCGGTTGTAAAAATGCTGAGACGGATTGGCCTGTTTTATCAAATGCCGCAGCATGTAATGCACTTGTACAAATTGAAGCGATTCCCAATACTAATGTTCTATTTCTTACTACAAAAATCATGGATCCATCCTGGATTTTTTTATTTTGATTGTTCACTTTATTTAGATTTTGAGTGATGCGCTTAGCCCCAAACGCCAATTCGTTGACTGTGGATGCCATATTTAAAAATTATAAGATTGCCTCTCTGAAATGAGATAAGTCCTTTTGAACTCAAGATTAAAGACTCTGATGATTTAAAACTTTCAGATAATTTTTTAAGAAACTTTTGTATTTATTGCTGTTGATATTAAAGCGCATGATAAATTTCCCAATCCTTCATATCTCTATAAATCACGGTACACCAAACGAGAAATGCTAAACGATGATATTTATATACCTTCGCTTTAGCTTATAAAGTTATCGGATATATAGTCACTGGTTAAGATAGTACATACATCAGCAATGTAAGCTCTCATCTAAAATTCATATTTCGCCATCATTTCTATGCGCTTATCTTTCCCTACTTGCTGGCTTACCGTGTTGCGCTCGCCATAAATATATTCAACCCCCAAAGTTAGGGGTTTATTGGGTTTAAACATCAGATTAGCCCAGCTCTGTTGTAACTTCTTATTTGCATCTTTTGTTATTACGTCTTTATCTTCATAGATCAGTGCACCATGTCCTATTGTGCCTCTTAGTTTTTTATTAAATTGATAAGTAAGGCCCATTTGAAATGCATCAAAATCAATTAATTCGACATCATCTCCGTTTTGAATATGACGGACATTATCAGAAGTAGCCAGTAATAATTTATTGTCTCCAGAAACATGCGAATAGTTGCTATTAAATAATAAGGATGGCGTGATTTTATAACGAAGACCTAGTGCAGCCCCCCATCCCATTTTAGTTTCATCATTTTCATTACGTAGACGTACTTCTTGAATCAGACCCCGTGCAGTCATTACACCTTTATCAGTGGCAAATTCATATTTCAATTTACTTGCCAGTAAAGGCAGACGGTTCTCATCATTGCCTTTTTCTAAACTTAAGAAATAAGAGGTGGATGTATTGATTGGCCCTGAATAACGCACCATTGGATTACGATTGGTACCCCCACCTAAAGCGGTATTTGAATCTAGCATTTCTGGCGCGGTTTCAGTGGAAAGAAAAGTAGACGTCGTTTGACCGATCAACCAACGATCATAATTTAAATAGACATGTCGCAGACGGGCATTATCTTTATTCGGTCCACCACGGAAATCTATTTCAAGTTTTCCTTTTAACGTTTGTTCTCCTACAGGAGTGCTAAAATCTAAACCAATACGAGAGGCATTTACGGTCGAATCCAAGCGATCTTCAGTAGATTGCTTATCAGGATCCCCTTCTAGTAACACACTATTAATGCGGTTAAACATACCTTTCGCACCTTCAAACTGATAGGCAGTATCAGCACGAACAAATCCGTACAAATTCACATCAGCACCGGATTTTGTTTGCCATTTGAATATAGCTTGATTATTTTTTTCTGCCGGCGCGCCAACACTTGCTGTAGATACGTATAGAACCTGTACGCTAGTCACAGGTCTTGCTTGTTGAGCCTGAAGCATTTGTCGAAGTTCACTCACTTCAGTACGCAATTGTTCAATTTCACTGTTCTGGTTGGCATGAGTAAATGTAGTAATAGTCGTCAAGCTAGCTATAAATACCGTTAGTCGAGTCTTAGGTGACTTCAATTTCATTTTAAATTCCATTTATTTTATTTCAATAAAGCGTGGTGTTCATCCATTTACAAAAATTGTAGATATACTCTCCCCTTAAATAGCCTTTTCAGCTGTTTGAAATGTCTTACTTACTTTTTAGATTTAAAAAACAGTTGAAGACTGCGTTGATAAAAGAAATGTGTAGTGAGAATTACAAAAATTAATCTTGAGAGTTGAAAGGCAACTACAATAGGCACCGTGAGTCCTAAAGCTTTAGCCATCAGTGACATTTCTGCGATGCCTCCAGGGGAAAGGCCTAAAATCAAGATTTGTTTTTCCGTATGGCTTAAGTTGACCAGTAATAACGCAAAGCTGATCGATAACACCAAAGCCAGCAGATTGAATATCAATGTTATCCCAATGAATTTTTTATTTTTTCTTAAAAAGCTAAATGGAAATTTGCTGCCTAATGACCACCCAATACAGACTTGACCAAAGGCAGTAAACCATTCAGGCAATCTCATCTGAAGTATTCCGCAAAATGATAACAACCCGATAATGGCAAGTGGCCCCAAAATCCAAGCATTCAAAAGATTAAAAAATTGAAAAACCTTACCAACAAACAGGGCCAGACAAAACAGCAATACGACCTGAAAAAAGCTAAATTGATCCAACTCTGGTATTTTTAAGCCAGTCCATTCAACTTGAAAATAAAGTTCCATAAAAATTGGAACCAGCACAACCAAAATCACAATTCTCAAACTATGGGCAGCAACGACTTTCTCAACTTGAGCTTGATGCCGTTCTGCAATATTCACCATTTCACTGGCGCTACCAATGGCAGAAGAAAACCATGCAGTTGCCCAATCCAAGGCATTCACTCGATATTGCAAACCAGCCAGTAACGTACCCAACGCAAGTGACCATGCCAACCCAATTAGAATAAAGCCCCAATATGCTGCCACTGCCTGTACCAAGGCTGGTGTAAAGTATAAGCCTAAGGCCATACCAATAATGACCTGCCCTATGCGTCGCCAATGGGGATCACAGGCAAGTGGATGACTAACGCTACCGAACAATAAAGCCGTCAATAAAGGCCCAAGCAACCAAGGCAGGGGAATATGTAAATATTTGGCAATTAAAGCTCCGACCAGAGCAATTGCTAATCCTTTGAGATTTGAGCTTATTTTTTCCATAATTCTGAGCAATAATAGTCAACGAATGCTGACTATTATTGCTGTCCTATTAAGCTTGTTGTTTTTTGATAAACAAGTACTTACGAACGATTGGCAAGATTACTAACAATCCTGACATGATCCAAAGCCCCATACTGATGTTACTGCTCCACAAGATGCCAAGTTCCCCTTGAGAAATCGACAAGGCACGGCGTAAATTTGATTCCATCAACTCTCCAAGTACAAAACCGAGAATCAGCGGTGCTAATGGGAAATCAAATTTTCGTAAAATATATCCAAATACACCCAAGCCCATACATAACAACAAGTCAAAGATATTGCTATGAATAGCATACACCCCAACAAAGCTGACACTTGCAATGATCGGGATCAGAATATAATTAGGAATACTTAACATGCGGGCAAAGAAACCCACCAGTGGCAAGTTCAATACCAATAGAATGATATTACCCACCATTAAAGATGCAATCAGTGACCACACCAGTACAGGTTGCTGAACAAATAACTGTGGACCTGGTGTTATGTTGTACATAAGCAACGCGCCCATCATCACCGCAGTCGTCCCCGAGCCTGGCACACCTAGTGTCAACATTGGTACAAATGAACCACAAGCTGCTGCGTTATTAGCACTTTCGGGTGCAGCAAGCCCACGTAAGTCACCTTTACCAAATTTGCTACTATCCTTTGCCATTTTTCGTTCAGTGGTATAGGCCATTGCACTTGCAACTGTTGCACCTGCTCCAGGAAGAATGCCCAAGAAGAAGCCAATCACTGAACTGCGAATAATAGTAAATAAAGAGAAAAAGAACTCTTTGAGATTGAAAAGTGAACGTTTCCCTTGCTTTAATGCAACGTTACCAATCGTGGTACGTTCAAGCAATAATAAAATTTCACTTACACTAAATAAGCCAATAACCAAAGTAGTAAAAGCAATTCCGTCACTTAAACCCACGCTATTAAAGGTAAAGCGATACACACCTGTAATTGCATCCATTCCCACAGTTGAAAGCGCTAAGCCCATGAGTGCCATAATTAAGGTTTTAAATGGTTGTGTACTGACTAAACCTGTTAAACAGACAATTGCAAAGACCATCAGGGCAAAATATTCAGCTGGACCAAAGGCAATTGCCCATTTCGCCAATATAGGAGCGAACAATACAATCCCGATAAAGGCAACAGTACTCCCAACAAAGGAACTGACCGATGACAAAGACAGTGCGATTCCGGCTTTTCCTTGCTGTGCCAATGGATAACCATCTAGCGTGGTCATAATTGCCCCAGCATCTCCGGGTACATTTAATAAAATTGCTGAAATACGTCCGCCATATTCACAGCCCAAATAAACTGCTGCCAATAAAATCAAGGCACTATCTACGGGTAAACCCAAGGCGTAAGCAAACGGCAATAAAATTGCCACACCATTAATTGGACCTAAACCTGGCAATAACCCTACAATTGTTCCAATAAATGCGCCAATAAAGGCAATTAGAAGATTCTGCGGTTGCAAGGCAACCTCAAACCCCATCATTAAAAAATTTAATACATCCATATCGGGTCATCCTTAACCAAAAAATCCAAGTGGTAATGGCACATCCAAGAAACGGTCAAACATATAGTAGGTACTCATGCTAAGTACCAAACCTGTCACCAAAACCGGTATGGTTTTGCCATGGAAAAGTTTGCCCAGTGCAATGGTCATTAATAGAGTTGCAACAATAAAGCCTAGCCATTCAAAAACTAATGCATATAACGTTAAAGCCACCGCACACAACGCTAACTTAACGACTAAATGTTTTGTCCACCCCAACTCAACGGGTTCAAACATAATGGCTGGTCGAATAGTTAGATACGCTGCACTCGCTGTAATTAACCCCATTAATAAAATAGGAAAAGCTTTAGGGCCTACTGGATCGTAGGAGATTGGGGCTTCAAAATTGCTTGCATGAATCAACAAAAATAATCCGCAAACCGTAATAATAGCCGTAAGAATCCGTTCAGATTTCATCCTCTATCCTCAAAAAAAAAGCTGAGCTGAAAAATAGCTTCCCTGCTCAGCCTGTTTGCTATTTTGATAATTTATATTCTTGCGACAACTGACGCATTTCTTCAGTCTGCTTATATACATAGGCAGTGAGTTCTTCACCCGTCAGCTGAAATGGGAGTAAATCTTGATTGTTACGTACTGCCTCAAATTTCTGGTTTGCCATCATTTTATCAAAGGCATTTTTCCACCAGCCATAGGCTTCATCACTGACCTGTGGTCCCATATAGAAACCACGAATTACCGGCCACTCTATGTCATAGCCTTGCTCTTTTGCGGTAGGTAATTTTGAGAACTTCCCGTCTAAACGCTTGTTTGCAAAAACTGCCAAAACCCGAATATCGCCAGACTCTAGGTATGAACTTACTTCACTGATATTCCCTACCCCAACTTGAATATGCTGTCCCAGTAATGAAGTCAGCACTTCCCCACCACCTTCAAGTGCAACAAATCTTAAATTGGCCGGACTAATACCTGCTTTTTTGCCAACATAGCTGTTTGCATCCAGTCTTGACCACCCACACTTCCAGCACCACCAAAGCTAAGTGCTTTTGGGTTTTCTCGTAGTACTTTCATCAAGTCATCAAGGTTTTTCAGCGGTGAGCCTTTATGTACCGAAACCAAACCATAATCGACGGCGACCCCAGACAACCATTTCACATCTTTTTCAGTGAAGTTTCCGAATTTTCCTTGTGCCAAGTTCAAGAGTGAACCAGTCGAAAATGCAACCACGGCATCATTGTTAGCAGGATCACTGTTTACGATCTTATTATAGGCTACGGCACCTACCCCGCCTGGCATATAGGTTACGCGTATTGGGTCTTTGAGCTGGTCTGTTTGTTTAAAGCCAGATTGGATTAATTTACAAGTCATATCAAACCCACCACCCGGCTTTGCTGGGGCTATACATTCCGGACGTTTTGGCTGACCAGCCTCTTTAGAAGCATTTCCTGAACCACACCCAGCCATTGTCACACTGACGCATGTTAATGCGAGTAAAGTTAAATTTTTCATGTTACATACATCCTTATAACGTTTTGCTCTATTCATATTTTGATTTTTACCAATCGCCATAATCGACCTCCTTGGCACGATCATGTTTACCGGTTTTTAGTTTTAATCTTGTGTTTTGAAATGCGCTCTTTCACAGCGAACTTCAGCAATGCTGCGTTACTATAAAAATTACGAATCAACCGACTAAAAGAAATAGCTAAGTGGAGGGAAAGTTATGACAATCACCAGATCTATAATGAGTAATTAAAACCTTTGCAAAAATATCCAAAAATACTGGTTTTAATTAATACTGATGAATAACAATAAGATAATAAAAAGTAATCTATTGAGTTGTCTTTTGCATATCCATGCTATGGGTAACGTTTAATATTCAAATAAATAAACCTATTTACCCAATCTTTCCTTCTGACCAAGTGAGCAAAATACTCATATGTTTTTCCAATAGTTATTTAATCAGGTACGCTTCTTCATAATTTGCAAACCCATCATATTTTTTAATGCATCATGCATTTAATGCTCTCCCTTTCTAATTTGAGGAGATTAAAGCACAGAATAAGAAATCATCGTGATACCAACAATTTAAAGGGGGCATTAGTAAAATTAAATAGGCTTAAAAATCCAAGCAAAGGGAGTGAGAGAAACTGAAAAGGATCGTTTTATTATTCTTAGAATATAAAGTTAAAGATCACTTTTATGAGAATGGATAATTATTTATAAGAGAATATACAGCTGTTAATATACAAAAAATCTATGAAAATTTGGCGCTTACTAAAATTAATACGGACATTTATATATGGAAATCAAGCAAATAAAGTATTTTTTGACGGTCGTTGAAGCAGGCAGTATTGGTAAAGCAGCCCAAAAACTTGATGTTGGTGCTTCAGCAATTAGTCAACAAATTAGTAAACTAGAACAAGAGTTAAGCATTCGCTTGCTGCAGCGTAATGCCTTTGGCGTCACACCTACTCCTGCTGGTCTCGCCTTTTTAAAACATTCTCAACTCATTTTACGACAGATTAACTTTGCTGTTGATGCTGCTCACTCTGCAAGGCTTTCAGGCCATGTCAGCTTAGGTTTTCCACCCACCATTACCGCCTTAATTGGCATCCCTTTAATGAAATTAATGTCTGAACGTTATCCAGATATTCGTCTAGAGATTGTCGAAACACTGTCGGGTAACCTGATTCAATCCATTAATTCGCGTCAGCTTGATATTGCCATTATTTTTACCAATGAAATTGATAAGCAATGGTCAATACAACCATTGGTACGCGAGCAAATGTATTTAATGGCACGAAAAGAAGTACTAGAAAAATACGGTCTTGCCGAATGCATCAAAAGTGGAATTATTCAGTCTCAACAAATTGGTGACATTCCTTTAGTGCTGCCACGCCAGCGTCACAGTTTAAGAAAATTACTTGAACACAAGATTGGACAGCTTAATGTCGTCTATGAAATTGATGGTCTACACTTACTCATGGATAGCCTGATTCATCTTGAACTTGCCAGCGTCCGCCCCGGAAGTGCTTGTCTGCAAGAATACAAACATAAGCTTCAATTGCTCAAATTGGTTGATCCAGAAGTTGAACGAATCAATTACTTGGTTAGCCTTGCCGAAGAAGAATTATCCCCTGCGGCACTCGCTGCTAAGTCAGCAATTAAAGCGTGTGTGAAAGAGCTTATTCAAAATCAAATCTGGCCTTGTTCTGAAATTATTTTATAAAAGGTCATTAATTATATTAAACACCCAATTAATTTTGCCCTCTCACTCCCTCCTGCTTTTTGAGATTACATTTTCGTCCGAATGATAAGTGGTTTTCTGTTTATCGAAATATAGATGTGTAGTTTGAACTGGAAACAAGACATCACATTTTCTACGAAGGGTCTCTCTAAATCTCATCTCAAACCCATTTTTATTTAGGTTTATTGATTGAACCGATTTAGGTCCGACCTCGAAAATCGTGAATGTTTCCATTCTGTCAGGCCAAGGAGGTCTTCAATGGATGTCGTGAATAACCCTAGGGCTACTTTAAAAAAAATATTAAATGTAACGAGTGGCAACTTTTTAGAACAGTACGATTTTTTTCTTTTTGGTTTCTATGCCACTTATATCGCAGCAAAATTTTTCCACTCTGAAAATGAATATGTCTCTTTAATGATGACATTTACCGTATTTGCTGCGGGCTTTCTTATGCGCCCTCTTGGCGCTATTTTCTTGGGTGCTTATGTCGACAGAGTTGGACGACGTAAAGGTCTTATTGTGACCTTAAGCCTTATGGCAATCGGAACCATCTTAATTACCTTTGTGCCAGGTTATGAAACCATTGGTATTATTGCGCCAATTTTGGTGGTGATTGGACGCCTATTGCAAGGCTTCTCGGCAGGCGTTGAATCTGGCGGTGTTTCTATTTATTTAGCTGAAATTGCAACAGATAAAAACCGTGGATTTATCACAAGCTGGCAGTCTGGCAGCCAACAAATTGCGGTTGTGTTTGCTGCATTACTTGGCTATTGGCTTAACACCATTTTAACTACTGCTCAAGTGGGCGAATGGGGCTGGCGTATTCCGTTCTTAATTGGCTGTTTGATTATTCCTTTAATCTTTTTATTCCGCCGTACTTTAGAAGAAACCGAAGACTTTAAAGCTCAAAAAACTCATCCAACTTCTAAAGAGATTTTCAGCACACTGGTGAGCAACTGGCGTATTGTGCTTGCCGGTATGATGATGAGTGCCATGACCACAACAACGTTCTACTTTATTACGGTTTACACAACAGTATATGCAAAACGTACTTTAGAAATGTCGGTAACCGATAGCCTTTTAGCGACTGTATTTGTTGGTTTGTCGAATTTCTTCTGGTTGCCAATTGGTGGTTTACTTTCAGACAAAATTGGCCGTCGTCCTATTTTAGTCGGTATTACTACCCTTGCCATATTTACAACTTATCCAGTTTTAAGCTGGTTAGTAAGTGATATTAGTTTTTCTAACCTCCTCATTACGCTTGCGTACTTCTCATTTTTCTTTGGTATGTACAACGGAACTATGGTGGCAACACTAGCCGAAGTGATGCCAAAACGTGTACGTACAGTCGGCTTCTCTTTAGCGTTTAGTCTTGCAGCCGCTATTTTTGGTGGCATGACCCCCATTGCCTGTACATATCTTGTTGAAAACACGGGTAATGCAAGTGCACCAGCTTTCTGGCTGATGCTCGCTGCAGTATGTAGTCTCATCTCAAGCTTATATCTATGCCGCGGTTCTCAACAGAAAAATTCTGAAGCAATTGCTGAACCTGTGAAGGTTAGCGCTTAAAACAACTACTTAACCTGAAATTTTACTGAACAGTACGGCAGACCCTAAATCACCGTACTGTGCTCTTTTATAATTAAAGTGAGGCGCTATGAAAAAGTCCCCTATCTTCAAAACTATTTGCTTAGCTGGTGCGGGCTTAGTATCTACTTTTGTTAATGCAGATACACTCGAAGTGATTAGCTCAGGTGGTTTTTACTCATCTATGGAAAAACTCATTCCAATATTTGAAAAGCAAACTGGCCATACCGTACACCTCTCGTCTGGTTCATCCATGGGTGCATCACCAACGGCAATCCCAAATCGACTCGGTCGTGGTGAACATTTTGATGTGGTGGTGTTAGCTGCTCCTGAACTAAACAAGCTTGCAGAAAAGGGTTATGTAGACCCAAATTCACAAAGTGCTTTGGTTAATTCAAGCATTGGCATGGCTATTCCTAAAGGTGCCCCAAAACCAGACATTAGTTCTGCTGCAAAATTCGAAAAGGTTTTATTAAATGCAAAGCACATAGGCTATTCAGCAAGTGCAAGCGGCACGCATCTTGAAAAGAATGTTTTCCCAAGCTTCCCGTCTGTGGAATACAAAGTAATTTCTGGTAAAGCGGAAAAAGTGGTAGGTGACCGCGTTGCAAAGCGTATCGCCGAAGGCCAGTTTGATATTGGTTTCCAACAAATTAGTGAAATCAAACCTTTTACTGGCAAATATGGACAAGTTGAGTTAGTGGGGCCAATTCCTGCACCTTATCAAAAAGTCACCATTTTTGCGGCTGGTATTGGTAAAAATTCTGAACATAAAAAAGTGGCAAAAGAATTAATCCAGTTTGTGAAATCACCACAAGCAACACAAATTATTGAAGAACAAGGTCTTGAGCAGGTCAAACAATAAAAGCTATAAAAGGCAACGTCTTGAGGTGATGTTGCCTCTACTCTATTGCCGGTTTACTCAAAGCAATAGAACAAAATATATAGTAATAAACCAGTGTAGAATCATCAATAAAGGTTAATGTAGTATTTACCGTGGAACTCAAACAGTTAAAGTATTTTATTGCAGTGATCGAGTCAGGAAGCTTGGGTAAAGCTGCAAAAAATCTCGATATTGGAACTTCTGCATTAAGTCAGCAAATCTCAAAATTAGAAAGCGAGCTTTCCATTCGCCTTTTACAACGTACCGCTCTGGGTACAGTTCCCACCCCTGCGGGTTTGGCTTTTTTTTCAACAGGTTCAACTTGCGCTTAGACACCTAGACCATGCCGTAGATTCTGCACATTCTTCACGCTTAAGTGGCCACGTCACCGTGGGGTTTTCGCCGAGTGTCGCGGCTGTTATAGGCACACATTTTTTAAAGCTCATGAGAAATCGTTACCCCGACATTAAAGTCCGTTTAATTGAAGGCTTATCGGGCGATCTCAAAACATTGGTCAATGCAAGACAACTCGATGTTGCAATTATCTTTAGCGACGATGTCGACCCGCAGTGGGCCATACAGCCTCTAGTCAAAGAGCAAATGTTTTTAATCTCGCCTAAAGAAGTGCTGAGCCAGTACTATCTTGAAAGCTGTATCGACACTCAAACCATTACCCATCCACAACTGAAAGAACTTCCGCTTATTTTACCAAGCCAACGACATGGACTGCGCTTGTTGCTCGAACAGAAAATTCATCAACTTAAAGTCGCCTATGAAATTGATGGGCTACATTTGCTAATGGAAAGTATTAGCCATCTAGAAATGGCAACCATCCAACCTGCGGGTGCAGCATTAAACTCTCGGCAAGACTTATGTTTGCTACGCATTGTAGAACCAGCCATTGAACGTATTAACTATTTAATTAGTCTCTCTGAAGAAGAAATTTCGCCTGCCACTTTAGCCACTAAAGTGGTGATTCGAGCCTGTGTCACCAACTTAGTTAATGAAAAATGCTGGCCCGGTGCGGAACTCATAAACACTTAAGCCATTAGTGTTTATTTTTAATAAACACCCATTCAAGCTTAGCCTCTCACTTCACCCTCCCTTTTAAAGCTACATTAGCCCTAGCTGAGAAAGGGAGAAATCCATGCATGATGTGATTGTAATTGGTGGGGGTGGGAATGCCGCACTGTGTGCCGCGCTCACTGCAAAGGAAAATGGCGCTTCTGTGCTGGTGCTAGAAGCAGCGCCTAAAGAATGGCGTGGTGGTAATTCACAACACACCCGTAACCTTCGCTGCATGCATGACGCTCCCCAGGATGTATTGGTTGATGTCTACTCAGAAGAAGAATATTGGCAAGATCTGCTTAAAGTAACTGCTGGAAAAACCAATGAACACTTAGCACGACTTGTAATTCGTAGCACAGCAACCTGCCGCGACTGGATGCGTAAACATGGCGTGAATTTTCAGCCGCCGCTATCGGGTGCTTTACATGTTGCACGTACCAATGCATTTTTATGGGTGGCGGTAAAGCCCTCATTAATGCGTATTACCGTAGTGCCCAAGCGCTTGGCATCGAAATTTTATACAACACAAAAATTAAAGATCTAAAGTTAAACCAAGGACAGTTTGAAGCAGCGATTGCTGAAGATGGTCGTGTGTTTAAAGCAAAAAGCTGTGTATTGACCGCAGGTGGTTTTGAGTCAAATCTAGAATGGTTAAGAGAAGCATGGGGACAAAATGAAAATGGCGAATGGCCTGCCGATAATTTCATTATTCGTGGTACTCGCTTTAATCAAGGCAACTTACTCAAATTTATGATGGATCAAGGCGCCGATATTATTGGTGATCCATCGCAATCACACTGCGTAGCCGTAGATGCACGAGCACCCTTATATGACGGCGGCATTTGTACCCGAATTGACTGCGTTTCATTGGGTATTGTGGTCAATAACAAAGCCGAACGTTTTTACGATGAAGGCGAAGACTTCTGGCCAAAACGTTATGCGATTTGGGGCCGCCTTGTTGCCAAACAGCCTCAGCAAATTGCCTATTCAATTATTGACTCAAAAGCGATTGGTCGTTTTATGCCACCTGTGTTTGCGGGTGTAAAAGCTCACAGCATTCAAGAGTTAGCCGAAAAATCGGGCTAGATGCAAAAACCTTGTGCCACACCGTAGAAGAGTTTAACCAATCTTGCGTGCAAGGCACCTTTTTAACCATACCGTTTTAGATGACTGCACTACCGAAAATATTGTGCCCAACAAAACCCACTGGGCCGTTCCACTTGATCGCCCACCTTTCTATGCCTATGCCCTCAAACCCGGCATTACCTTTACCTATTTAGGTTTAAAAGTCGAAGACGATGCTGCTGTGCGTTTTAACAATAAAGCTAGCCGCAACCTGTTTGTCGCAGGTGAAATGATGGCAGGTAACGTACTCGGTCAGGGTTATACCGCAGGCGTTGGCATGTCGATCGGGACGACGTTTGGGCGAATTGCCGGAAAAAATGCAGCCCACTATGCACTTTCACAAGGAGTTGAACATGAATGCTAATAGCAAAGCCCTAATTCCAGTTGTTCAGCTCTCTGACCATGAGCAAGAAGTTCAAAGAGCCCTACAGATTTGTAATGCTTGTCGTTACTGTGAGTCATTTTGTGCTGTATTTGCGGCCATGACCAAACGCCTTGAGTTTCTAATCAAGCCGATATTCATTACCTCGCAAACCTGTGCCATAACTGTGGTGCTTGCCTACACGCTTGCCAATATGCTCCACCACATGAGTTTGGTGTAAACATTCCAAAAGCAATGGCGCAAGTACGTTTGGAAACTTACCAAGAGTTTGCTACGCCTCAACCGCTAGGTAGACTTTATAAGTCTGTGGGTATTCCGTTTGTCTCGGCGTTAACACTTATTTTCTTTTTTTGCATGTTAGGTGTGGTGTGGTACAAAGGCACCGACCTATTTGCAGGCTACCAAGGTAATTTCTATGCGATTTTCCCGCATAACTTTTTAGCTCCTATTGTTTGGAGCAACCTTTACCATTGCGATTGTTCTGCTCGGCATTGGAATTAGTAAATTTTTGGCGACAAACCTCTAAAGTCATCCATGGCAAAGTTGAGAAACCCGATCTAATTCAAGCCACCCAAAATGTATTAACGCTTAAATATTTAGATGGTGGACATGGCAAAGGCTGTAATGAGCAAGATGACCGCTACACACAAATCCGACGTGTATTCCATCACCTGACGTTTTATGGCTTTATGTCTGCTTTGCAGCTACAAGCGTAGCGACTTTATATCACTACTTTCTTGACCTACATGCACCTTATCCTTACCTAAGCTTGCCTGTGATTTTAGGAACTTTAGGTGGAATTGGCTTAGTTGTCGGGCCATCTGGCACTCTATTTAAATCTTAAACGCCATCCGTTACTGGTGACGGCGAGCAAAACCTATAGATCGAGGCTTTATCTTCCTTCTACTTATCGTTAGCGCTTCAGGGCTAGCACTCATGGCATTTCGCAATACCCCTTACATGGCACTTTTACTGATTTTCCATTTAGCCACGGTCATGACATTCTTTATTACCATGCCATTTGGAAAGTTCGCACATGGTTTTTACCCGCAGTGCTTCTTTGCACTCAAATTTGCCATCGAAGAACGTATTTCCAAGAAACAATCATATGGATTCACAAAAGCATTCACTATCTTGACGTAGTGAATGCTTTTTTATTGTTTTTCGGCTTAGAACACTTCATGCCTTCCCTTACTTTTTACTATTGAAAATTCCTAAGCCATACATCGGCCACTTCGTGCCTTCGCTTTAATATTATTAATCAGCATCGCCACCAAGACTAAAGACACTGCACCGACCAAAACAGGGGAAAATCAAAAACTCCACTCGTAATGTATGCTGCTCGCGGTAAGCAAAATAGCCAAAGGATTGGCACCCGCAGGTGGATGAACACATTTAAAAACTTGCATGAGTGCAATGGCACAACCCACTGAAAAAGCAATTGTAAAAATAGAAACACCCGCAAATTTTAGAAAAAACAATCCCACAAAAGCCGAAATAAGATGCCCAAATATAATATTTCTCGGCTGTGCCAAAGGAGACTGTGACACCGTATAGAGCAATACACAGGTCGCACCAAACGGCGCCATAATAAAGATATTATGTGTAAGTTTACTCAACCACAGAAGTATAAAAATACTGACTGTACCCCCCCAATAAGACTTCTTAAAATATCAACTTTAGTGGGCGATGGAGCCAGTTTTTCTTTGCCATGAAAGATCGAGAACATTGTTTTATTCCTCTAACAAAAAGTTGCTTTTTAAAAGCATATAGATAAAATTCCAAATAGTACAGATCTGTACTATTTTATTTTTTGGAAAAGTTTTATGTCAAAATCTGCCTTAAAAATATTAGATACAGCCGAGAAGTTATTTAATGAAAATAGTTTTGTTGGCGTTGGCGTTGACCTGATTCGCGATGAGTCTGGCTGTTCCAAAACCACCATGTACACTTACTATAAAAATAAAAATCAATTGGTTCAGTCTGTACTGATTGCTCGTGATGAACGCTTTAAGCAAAGCCTTTTAGGTTATGTGGGAGATGCAACGGGGTTAGAGGCTATTAATAAAATTCTTGATTGGCACACCAATTGGTTTAGACAAGATTTTTTTAAGGGCTGTTTATTTGTAAGAGCGGTCGCTGAATCTAACCAAGATGATCAAGACATTATTTCTATTTCTAAAGCCCATAAGCAATGGATTAAAGAACTCATCGCGTCAAACTGCAATATGCAAAATGGTGAAACTTTATCTGAACTAATCTATACGGTGATTGAAGGGCTAATTAGTCGTTTTTTAGTCGATGGCTTCGATGAGGCACTTGCGATAAATATGAAAAATTCTATTAATCAATTATTTAATATCAATCAAAATTAATAATTGCAGCCCGATAGCTGCAATTGAATAAATGGAATTTTAGCTACGAAACTTCCCCATCAATAATGCCTTTCTCTTTTAACGCTGCTAATTCATCAGTTGTTTTAAATCTCGATAAAATTTGAGCGGTATGTTCATCGAGCTCTGGCGGTGCGTGATGATATTCAACTGGAGTATCAGACAACTTGATCGGTGAGCCAATCGTTTGAAAGTTTTCATTTAAACGATGAGGAATATTCACCACCAAATTGCGATGTACAATTTGTGGTTCAGCCAAGGCATCTTCAATAGAGTTGATAACACCTACAGGTACTTTAAGCGCATGAATCATCTCGACCCATTCTTTAGCGGTTTTCTGCAAAAAGTGCTCCGACAATAAAGGAATTAGTTCATCTCGATACTTTACTCGGTCTTGATTACGCACAAATTTTTCATTTTCGAGCAGCTCTGGATAACCAATCGCAATGCACAAATCTTTAAACTGTTTGTCGTTACCACACGCAATAATAAATTCTTTATCTTTAGCCTTAAAGGTTTGATACGGCACAATACTTGGGTGCTGATTACCCATGCGCTGTGGTGCTTTACCTGAGGCTAAATAGTTCATTCCCTGATTTGCCAGTGCCGCAACCTGCACATCAAGGAGTGACATATCAATATATTGACCACGCCCTGTGTGCGAACGTGCAATCAAGGCCGCCTGAATGGCAATGGTTGAATACAATCCAGTTTGAATGTCTACCACAGCCACACCAACCTTTTGCGCACCACCGCCTGTGACATCATCTGACTCACCAGTAATGCTCATTAAGCCAGACATGCCTTGAATAATAAAATCATAACCGGGTTCTTCTGCACGTGGACCATCTTGCCCAAAACCAGTAATCGAGCAATAAACAAGATTTGGGTTTAACTCACTTAATGATGCGTAATCCAAACCATATTTAGTCAAAGATCCTGTCTTATAATTTTCAATTACAACATCGGCAGTCTTGGCAATTTCATAAATTAAGGCCTGACCTTCTGGAGTTGTAATATCCACAGCAACAGAATATTTATTACGGTTGGTACACTGAAAATAGCCAGATTCACGGGTCATGTTTCCGTCTTGATTGGGCATCCATGGTGGTCCCCACATACGGGTGTCATCACCAACTCGAGGACGTTCAATTTTAATGACTTCTGCGCCAAGGTCTGCCAAGATTTGTCCACACCACGGTCCCGCAAGCACACGACTTAAATCTAAAACCCGAATTCCTTGTAATGCACCCATAACGATACCCTTCCTTATCTTTTTAGAAGGTACTCAACGCACCTTCTTCATTGTTTATGATTGTTTTTGCGGATCGTACTGACGATCTTTAATAAATAAGCCTGGCAATACACCCGCAACAAAATATGCAGCGCCCATCACAATAAATGCCATAGTAAACGTACCACCCGATGCCAAAGAAACCAATGGTTGCAGGTGCAATAGCTGCCCCAACACGACCAATGTTATAGGCACCGCCAATGGCTGTTCCGCGTACATCAGTTGAAAAACTTTCAGCCATATACGTCGCGTTTACACCGTATGGAATGCCATATAAGAAGCCAAAAGTGATCAATAAATACAAAATATTGTCAGGCGTATTAAAGAAAATAATGATGGGCAAAAACACGGCGCTGGCAATTGTTCCAAACACGAAAACAGCACGGCGGTTAAATTTATCCGCAAGATAACCTGCTAAAATTTTGCCTAAAATCATTGCTGTATATGAACCCACCATATAACTGGTTAAGTTTTTAAAGTTCATATGCACTTCTGTTTCTAAATAACTTGGCATCCAGTTGTTAATACCGTAATAACCAAATTGTAAGAAGAATGCTGTAGTCATCCACAACAAAAACATTTTACGGTGCTTAAAGTTATTAAAAATTTGCTTATAGATACTGCTACTTTTTGGTTTCTCAGTCGCTACAATTTCTTTAGGCTGTCTGTTGTCTTGTAAACTTTCAATTTTGGTTAACTGCCAAGATTTTGGCTCTGGCACAAATCGTTGTAGAAAAATATTAACGAAAGCAGGCACTACGGTCAGAAAGAACAAAACACGCCAGCCATGATCCGGAATAATCGCCCCTGCTAATAGCGTCGCAGCAATATAACCCACTGTTTGACCAGTCTGTAACGTACCCAATACCGTTGTCCGGTAAGTTGTTGGCACATATTCAGCCATTAATGTATTACAGGCCATATACAGTGCTCCGATTCCTAAAGCACCAATAAAGCGTAAAGCCATAAATTGCTCGAAGCTTTGCGTAAAACCTAATAAACAAGTCGCTACCGAAAAGAAGGTTACCGAGTTGGCAATCGTTCGCACGCGACCAAACTTATCACATGCCCAACCACCCAAAATACCGCCAACGCCCATTCCTGCCAAAGAAGCACTCCCCAATGCACCCGCTTGAAAGGTACTTAAACCAAACTCTGCCTTTAAACTGGTCAAACTATAAGACAGCAGCATAATATCAACGCCATCGACCACCATCGCAAAATAGGCAAATAGCAACGCCCATTTCCATGTATGAGGTCCGATCTTTTCATATGTTCCAAGATTGCTTGGAAATGTAGTTTTTAACTCTTTCGATATTGCCTGAACGTCATTGTTCATCTTTAGTTCCTCATTTTCCCAAATGAGTCATCGATAGCTTACTTATGTTTTCTGTATGACTTAATCTTCTATACTTTTCATTATCTTACATTCAAATTTAAGTACACAGAGGCGCATCTTCACATGAGTATCCTTACGATGAATCTTGTCATTATCTATAAATTTTTGCGTAAAAATCCCTAAAGGTGCTCTTGAAAGAACACCTCCATCTTTTAAAAATGAATGAGTTAGTTACTAAATGCCGCGATGCCTGTTTGTGCACGACCTAAAATCAAGGCATGAACGTCATGTGTACCTTCATAGGTATTCACAACTTCAAGATTAACTAAATGACGTGCCACACCAAATTCATCACTAATACCGTTTCCACCCATCATGTCGCGTGCCATGCGGGCAATATCAAGCGCCTTTCCACAGTTGTTACGCTTAATTAAAGATGTGCCTTCAACTGACGCAATGCCTTCATCTTTCATACGACCAAAACGTAAAGCTACTTGCAAGCCTAATGCAATTTCAGTTTGCATATCTGCAAGTTTCTTTTGAATCAATTGATTTGCAGCCAACGGACGACCAAATTGTTTACGGTCCATGGTGTATTGATGTGCGGTATGCCAACAGAACTCGGCAGCACCCATTGCACCCCATGCAATGCCATAGCGGGCACTATTTAGGCAAGTGAACGGACCACGTAATCCTCGAACTTCAGGGAATGCATTTTCTTCGGGTACAAAAACGTTATCCATCACAATTTCACCCGTAATCGATGCACGTAAACCGACCTTGCCATGAATGGCAGGCGCAGATAGCCCTTCCCAACCCTTTTCTAAAATGAAGCCTCGAATATCACCAACATTGCCTTCCGCAGAAACTTCTTTTGCCCACACTACAAACACATCAGCAATTGGGCTATTGGTAATCCACATTTTTGCGCCAGTTAAACGATAACCGCCGTCAACTTTTTTAGCACGCGTAATCATACTGCCTGGGTCTGAGCCATGGTCAGGTTCTGTTAAACCAAAACAGCCAATGAATTCACCAGTTGCCAATTTAGGTAAGTACTTCTGTTTTTGCTCTTCGGTACCAAATTCATGAATTGGAACCATCACCAATGAGCTTTGCACACTCGCCATAGAGCGGTAGCCCGAATCGACATATTCAATTTCACGCGCAACCAAACCATAACTCACATAGTTCAAACCCGCACCGCCATATTGCTCAGGAATAGTTGGCCCCAATAAGCCAAGCTCTCCCATTTCACGAAAAATAGACGGATCTGTTTTTTCATGACGGAACTGTTCAAGTACACGTGGTTGCAGGCGTTCTTGGCAATAAGCATGAGCCGCATCACGAATCATGCGTTCATCTTCGGTAAGCTGTTGCTCAATTAAAAATGGGTCTTGCCAGTTAAATTGAACTTTTGCTTTTTTTGTTGTCACCATGTGATTCATCGCATCCTCTGCTTGATTTGATCTTCTTTATTTGACTCGATGTTATGCGTGAAAAATGCAGTAATCAAACGATAAATCTTCATGCAGATATGCGACTTACGCATATTTAAAATAAGTCGCATTAAATTTAGATAATTAATTGGTTGTATTCCATTAAAAATGGCTTGTTTTTAGACTAGACTCTGCTATCTGCATTTAGGTCATATGCTGTTTTGAAATATGACGACAAATAAAAGGATTTTATTTATGCGAAGAAGTATCCCATCAATTCAGGGCCTGATTTGCTTTGAAAGTGCAGCAAAACATCTAAGTTATACCTATGCTGCGCAAGAGTTATGTATTACCCAAAGTGCGGTATCTCGCCAAATTCAGCAGCTAGAAGATTTCTTGGGTGTTGAATTATTCATACGTACTCGGCACGGCGTTGAACTCACCATTGCAGGTCAGCAATATTTTAAAAGCATTAAACCCTACTTGTTAGGGCTAGAGAAATGTACAGCCGATGTGATTTCTCATAAGGGTTTAGGTGGTACGCTAAAATTGGGGGTGGTGCCGACCTTTGCAACGCGTTGGCTGTTACCCAAACTTCATCTTTTAAATCAAAAACACCCTGAAATTACGGTTCATTTAGAAACCAGTACCAAACCTTTTTTATTTAATGACAATATTTTTGACGCAGCTATTTTTGCAGGAACGCAGCAGCAAATTGACCACTGGCCCGGCATACAAGCGCATTATTTAATGGATGAAGAAATTGTACCTATTTGCTCACCAAGGCTGATCGAAAAGTATTTTCCCGATGCCATCATGATCAATGAAAATACCTATGACTTAAGCTGCGAGGATTTACTAAAAATTCCCCTGCTACAACAAACGACTCGACCTAGCATTTGGCAAGAATGGTTTCTGACTCATCACATGCAACATCCAAAACCTTTTGATGGACAACGTCATGAGTTATTTTCGATGCTTGCGGTTGCCGCAAGCCATGACATGGGAATGGCTCTAATTCCACAAATGTTGATTGAGTCTGAATTACAAAAAAAAGGAACTGGTGATTGTTTCCAATAAAAAACTAAAAGGCAGCCGAAAGTATTATCTCATTCATTCAAGCCAAGACATCACCCCAACCATTCAGAAATTTGTTGAATGGATTTACCACGAATTAGAGCAGCTAAAAAGTAGTATAAATTAGCTCAGCAGCTTTTATTGAATACCCAATATTGCGACTTATACTCATAAAAAAAGATTGTGATTGATGAGATCACAACCTTTTTAATTAACCGTAATTTACTTTAAATTAATGACTCATCAATTGAATGTCTGAACCACTACGTTTTGGGTCAATCAAAATTTTGGCATGTTGTTCAGGGTCGCGTAACGCTTCAAATGCACTCATAACACCCTCTAAGCCGACAACACCGGTAATAAGTGGTGAGCAGTTCACTTTACCTTCTGCAATCATGTGTAGCGCATCTCGGAACTCAAGTGGTGTATACCCCAACACAAACTGAATTTCTAACTCTTTATTAATCGCAAGTGCTGGTTCTATTTTGTCACTTTGCATGCACACCCCAACCCCGACAATTCGGGAAAACAAAGGTGCACCTTCAATAATTTGCTGTAAAACACCTGGTACGCCAACACATTCAAAAATAACGGGACGTTTTGGCAGAGCACCCAACTTATCAATCATGCGCCATCCATGCCACCACGGTAAGCGTGTCGCTTGCAACTTATCAAAAAGCCCCATGCCCATATTAATTGCATCAGAAACATTGCCCAGCAAACCAAATTCTTTCCAGTTGGCAAATGGCGATGTCTGTTTAGGATCTACCACAATATCGGCACCACATTGCTCGGCAAGCTTACGACGGTTTGGTGAAAAGTCACTGGCAACCACGGTTTTAACCCCAGCCGCTTTAAGCATTAAAATAACACCTAGCCCAACAGGGCCACAGCCAATCACAATAGCAGGTTCACTGGTTTTCACACGGCTACGACGAACGGCATGCAATGCAACCGCCATAGGTTCAGTCATGGCTGCACTATCTGCATCTAGGCCATTTGGCACTTCAAACATTAAACTCGATTGAGCTAGTACTTGCTCGGCATAACCACCCGAAGCATTTGGTGAAAGCCCTGTAGATAAATAACCATGCTGATCTACATTTAAAAGAGGCATTGCACAAACGAGTGTATCGGCTTTAAATTTATGACGAGTTTTCGGACCATAATCCAAAACTTTGCCACAAAACTCATGTCCCAGTACGAATGGATCGGTAGATTTTGCTAAACCATTAAACCCGACACGTGCGGCTAAATCATGCATGTGGTCGCAGTGATGTTGCATATGCAAATCAGAGCCACAAATCCCGCATCGAACCACTTCGAATAACACCTGCCCTTTTGCAGGCGTTAATTTCGGCTGGTCTACTACTTCTAATTTTGCTTGATGACAAAGTACCGACTTCATTTGAACACTTCCTATTTCTTCTTTTTCATTTACTTGCCAGAAATAGATTTCTACAGATAAATTAATCGCCTTATCAGTTTGGTCTTTAGCAAGCCTTTGCTCATCTTTACAACTAAAAGGCAAAATACCAATGACCATTCTTTAGCCAATCTATTCTTAAATAGTCAACAAGAGGCAGGCTCAGCGAGATTAAAAACAATAAAAATCTTAGTGCTTGTATCTTACACAGACTGCGTTATCTTCTTAGGCCAGAACAATGTCATCAAAATTAAAACTTAAACGAATATCTTAAGTTCAAAAAACTCAACCAAACCCTTTTCACAAAAACATAGCAAATCCAAACTTTTATCAATTGCCCCAAACAGGCATGATGAATTGATACGAACAGATAAGAAGAAATTTATGATTACTAAAACGCTTCCGCTTACAGATATACACCGCCACCTCGATGGCAATATCCGTATTCAAACTATTTTAGAATTAGGGCAACAATACCATTTAGATTTGCCTGCCTACGACATTGAATCTTTACGCCCACACGTACAAGTGATTGACAACCAACCGGATTTATTAAGTTTTTTATCGAAGTTGGATTGGGGGGTAAAAGTATTAGCGAGTTTAGATGCCTGTAAACGAATTGCATTTGAAAACATGCAAGATGCTGCACAACAAGGCCTAGACTATGTAGAACTTCGTTTTTCGCCGGGTTACATGGGCATGACGCATCAACTACCACTTGAAGGCGTTGTTGAAGCGGTTATTGCTGGTGTAAAAGAAGGCAGTCAGACTTACGGGGTAAAAGCGAATTTAATTGGGATTATGAGCCGTACTTTTGGTCAAGAAGCCTGCGAAAAAGAATTAAATGCTCTACTTGCCCATAAAAATGAGATTAAAGCTTTAGATCTTGCTGGAGATGAACTTGGTTTTCCAGGCAATTTATTTATTGATCACTTTAAAAAAGCGCGTGATGCAGGTTGGCACATTACGGTGCATGCAGGCGAGGCTGCCGGCCCAGAAAGTATTTGGCAAGCCATTCAAGAATTAGGTGCTGAACGAATTGGACATGGTGTTAAAGCAGTTCAAGATTTGAAGCTGTTAGATTATTTAGCTAAACATAAAATTGGCATTGAATCTTGCCTCACCTCAAACATTCAAACAAACACAGTACCCTCACTAGCACAACATCCATTAAAAACTTTTTTAGAACATGGTGTGCTTGCAACGATTAATACGGATGACCCTGCTGTAGAAGGTATTGAGATACAACATGAATATTTAAGTGCTGCCCCATTGGCAGGATTAACTCCTGAGCAAATTTATACAGCTCAAGAAAACGGTTTTAAAATCGCATTTTTATCAGAACAAGAAAAAGATGAGTTAAGACAGAAATATCAATAACAGAGAACAGAGAACAGAGAACAGAGAACAGAGAACAGAGAACAGAGAACAGAGAACAGAGAACAGAGAACAGAGCTTATATGTGTATAAGGAAACGAGTTCAAGCATTGAAATGCGTTTGAATTAGATTTTTTAAATAGAAAACAAAAAAATTTCTTCTATCTATAAGATAAGAAGAAATTCTTTTTAATATTTGGGATATTTTATAAAGCTTGAACGCTTCTAAATATGGTCGGAGCAGTAGGATTCGAACCTACGACCCCCTGGTCCCAAACCAGGTGCACTACCAGGCTGTGCTATGCTCCGAAATTGGGGTGAATGACGGGATTCGAACCCGCGACAACTGGAATCACAATCCAGGGCTCTACCAACTGAGCTACATCCACCATCAAATAGTTCTATGTACCAAGCTACCGAGTGGCGCGCCTGACAGGATTCGAACCTGTGACCATCCGCTTAGAAGGCGGATGCTCTATCCAACTGAGCTACAGGCGCTTAACCGATGATGCTTATCATGCGATACTTCGCCGATCTTAAAATATTATTTTAAGTGGTCGGAGCAGTAGGATTCGAACCTACGACCCCCTGGTCCCAAACCAGGTGCACTACCAGGCTGTGCTATGCTCCGATCTATCTCAGCTTTTGCTGTATCGCACATCGTGCGGTACGGTGTGCATTCTAGGCGCGACGCCCTCAGACGTCAACACCTATTGTCAAAAAAGTTAAAAATCCTTATCAAATGTATATTTAACAAGCATTTTGAGGTTTTTTAACGCTTTAACGATGCACTAAAGGCTAACATTCGATCTAAAGGCATTTTGGCACGTTCAGCAAGTGCTGGATCAACGTGTATTTCCTGGTCGCCCTTTTGTAAAACTTCTAAAATTCCATCGAGTTCATTCATTGCCATCCACGGACAGTGAGCACATGAACGACAAGTTGCACCCTCACCTGCTGTTGGAGCCTCAACTAAAATTTTATTTGGTACAGCTTGCTGCATTTTGTAGAAAATGCCACGGTCAGTTGCCACAATGAGTCTTTCATTTGGCAAAGTCTGCGCAGCTTTAATCAATTGAGAAGTACTACCTACCGCATCTGCAATGTCTACAACCGACTCTGGCGATTCTGGATGTACCAATACCGCTGCATCTGGGTACAATGCTTTCATGTTGGCAATACCACGTGCACGGAACTCTTCATGCACAATACATGCACCATCCCAAAGCAACATATCTGCACCGGTTTTCTTTTGAATATAACGGCCTAAGTGCTGATCTGGTGCCCAGATAATTTTCTCGCCTAAGCTATCAAGATGTTCAACAATTTCGACCGCACAGCTTGATGTTACTACCCAGTCTGCTCGTGCTTTAACAGCAGCCGAGGTGTTGGCATAGACTACTACGGTGTAGTCAGGATGCTGATCACAAAATGCTGTGAACTCATCAACTGGACAACCTAAATCGAGTGAACACGTCGCTTCGAGTGTCGGCATGAGAATTGTTTTTTCAGGAGACAGAATTTTAGCTGTTTCTCCCATAAATTTTACACCTGCCACAACCAGTGTAGAGGCAGGATGATCTCGTCCGAAACGGGCCATTTCTAAAGAATCAGAAACACAACCACCTGTTTTTTCAGCAAGCTCCTGCACTTCAGGATCACAATAATAGTGAGCAACAAGGACAGCATCACGTTTTTTGAGCTCTGCTTCGATCTGTGCAAACTTTTGTTGTTTGGCTTCTTCACTTAAGCGGTTGTCTTTCGGCTCACCTAAACGGTCTAAATGCGCTTGTACAATGTTTTTTGCATCGTTGGCAATTAAAGTCGCATCACTCATAAAACGTCTTCTCTATCCTTCATGCTGGCATACCTGCTCGCATATAACGTTACTGCTTAAATGATTTAATAGTTCAATCATTTAATATCAAAAGGTGGGGCTAATAAAAAAGCCTCTTTGTCGAGGCTTGATTATAACTGAATATTTACGAACGGTAATCAGCATTAATTTTGACATAGTCATAAGATAAGTCACAGGTATATACCGTGTCTTTGGCTTGACCGCGTCCTAAATCAACTCGAATGGTAATTTCGGTTTGTGCCATAACACTTGCACCCGCCTCTTCGGTATAATCCTCGGCAGCTCCGCCATCTTTACAGATTTGTACTTCATCTAGCCACACTTGAATTTTAGACACGTCTAAGTCTTTCACCCCAGCATAGCCAATTGCCGCCAAAATACGTCCCCAGTTCGGGTCAGATGCAAAAAGTGCGGTTTTTACTAACGGTGAATGAGCAATGCTATAAGCAATATCGCAACATTCTTGAGTATTGCCACCGCCTTCTACAGCAACAGTAATAAACTTCGTTGCACCTTCGCCATCACGTACAATTAACTGTGCTAAACGATTCATTACACGCGCAAGTACTTCTAACACTTGAGCGTAGCGTGCATCGTTAATTGAAGTAATTTCAGCTCCACCTGCCTGACCTGTTGCCACAAAAATACAAGAGTCATTGGTTGAGGTATCGCCATCAATCGTAATACGGTTAAATGAATGCTCAACCGTTGTCTTTAATAAGCTTTGTACTAAATCGCGGCTAATAGGTGCGTCTGTAGCTACAAAGCTCAACATGGTTGCCATGTTTGGACGAATCATGCCAGCGCCTTTACTAATACCTGTCATGGTATAAGTAATACCATCTAGCTCAAATTGTTCAGATGCGCCTTTAGGCACTGTATCTGTGGTCATAATGCCAGATGCCGCGTCATACCAAGCAGCCTCTTGCAAAGTGTTTAATGCAGGTCGAAGTCCAGCAAGTAAACGCTCCATTGGAAGCTGCTCACCAATTACACCTGTAGAAAATGGTAAAATTTCTGAGCTATTTACCCCTGCAATCTCAGCCAATTTTGCGCAAGTATCTTGAGCATTTTTTAAACCTGTCGGCCCAGTTCCTGCATTGGCATTGCCCGTATTAATCACTAAATAGCGAGGGTTTCCTTGTGCAAGATGAGCTTTAGAGACATGAACAGGTGCGGCACAAAATGCATTTTGGGTAAAAACACCTGCAACATTTGAACCTTTTGCAAACTCAAAAATGACTAAATCTCGTCGGTTCGGGTAACGTACATATGCTTCTGTTGAGCCAATTTTTACACCTTTTACCACATGCATTTGTGGCATTGTTACGTCACCGACAGCCATTTTTAGAACATCCAGAGTTTGTTATGAATAAGATCAATATTTCAAAAAAGCGATGCAATGAAGCACTTTCTTCATGAAATATCATTGTTAACAGCTTATTAGAAAAGTCTAAAAAAATCGAGCGCAAAACGGCTCATTGTTGCTCTAGTTTCAACAAAATATCTTTCTTATCAAGACCACCAGCAAAACCAACTAATGCCCCACTCGCACCGATAACCCGATGACACGGCGCAATAATCGAAATCGGGTTTTTTCCATTTGCAGCGCCCACTGCTCGCACCGCTTTTTCATTACCAATTTGAATTGCGATTTCTTTATAACTTCTTGTTTCCCCATAAGGGATGGTGAGTAACGCAGCCCAGACCTGTTTTTGAAACAAGGTTCCTTCAAAATCTAACGGCAAAGCAAACTCACAGCGTTTGCCTTCAAAATATTCTTCTAATTGCTGCTGAGTTTTTAATAAAACTGGATGTTCAAGTTGTTCGACCAGCTCAGCCAGCCGAACACGTTTCGGATTTTCATTGTCCCAGAGTACTGCTACCAAAGCGTTTTCATTCGCGACTAACTTTAATTGACCAACAGGCGAATCAATATACTTATAAGATAGCAACATAGTTTATTCTCTTAGGACGGCGACGAAATTTTCATTAAAACCAAACCTGACACAATCAGTACAGCGGCAATCATTCGCATAGCACCCATAGGTTCATTGAGAAAGAATATACCGACTAGAAATGATCCAATTGCGCCAATTCCTGTCCAAACCGTATAGGCAGTGCCAAGGGGTAAAGTTTTCATTGAAATTGAAAGTAGAACTACACTCAAAATCATAAAAACCACAGTAATAATACTAGGAGTTAAGCGGGTAAAACCTTCGGACATTTTCATAGAATATGCCCAAATAATTTCAAATACACCTGCTAAAATTAAAATTGCCCAAGCCATAACGTTCACTTGTTCTTATTGTCAGGTCGTCCTGACATGATTACCCAGTCTGGGGGGAGGTCGTTCCTCCTTTCTATTGAACTAGGAGTTTACTTTAAAATAAAAAATGAAGGCAATTGATATCAATTACATCACCTTCACTTACTAAATTTTAAAATTAAATTTCTTATATATTCAAATAAGTTAAAACCTGAAACTATTCATTTTTTAGGAGTAGAATTTTTCGAGCACTATTTAAAACGAATAATACAACAATCAATCCAATAATTAAGTCAGGATAATTCGAACCTGTAAAAGCAACTAGAATGCCAGCAACAATAACCCCTAAATTTACAATCACATCATTGGCAGAGAAGATATAACTTGCCTTCATGTGTGCTCCACTATTTTTGTGATCACTCATTAAATAAAGACAAGTAATATTCGCCGCAAGGGCTAATCCACCAATTAAAATCATTAAAATTGAAACAGGTTCACTGCCATATACAAAACGGCGTAGCACATCAATTAAAACAATCATGGCTAAACCGAACTGAAACCAACCAGAAAGATGTGCAGCTTTTAATTGAGCGTTAAGATTTTTACCGACTACGAATAAGGCAATGCCATAGATTGCAGCGTCTGCAAACATATCAAGTGAATCGGCGATTAACCCTGTCGATGATGCAATGATGCCTGCCATAAACTCAATGACGAACATGACAGCATTAATCAGTAATAACCACTGTAAAACCTGTTTTTGCGATGCACTTGTAGAAGTGTTACTTCGTACTTTTTTAGGTTTTTCGACGTAATCATAATGAGGTTGCGTCTGCTGCAATTCTGCGCCCAAGCCTAGGCGCTGTAAGCTTTGGGTTAACATTTCAGCCTGAGCACTATGATAAACCGCTAAATGACGGGCAGGTAAATCAAAATAGAGTTCTTGAATATCATCAGCGTAAGAGGCTAATGCCATCCGTACCATCTGCTCTTCTGCGGCACAATCCATTTTGGGAATATGATAATAGCTTACCCATTGACTCTTTTTAGAGACGAGCTGGCTTGCACCCATATCTTTTTGAGGTGCGACTTCACTTGTACACCCACAATTTGAGCAATTTTTATTTGCATTTATTTGATTCTCTTGTTTTTCTAAAGCCATCTGTGCACCATAACTGACACAAAAAACAATGCCATTAGTATAAACCAATGGCATGTCGTTAAGCTTACTTTTTGTTCTGCAATTAGAATTTTAGTGTTAACCCTGCTCCATAATACCAACCATGTTCAGAGTCGGTTCCAGTTTGCCAAGCCGTCTGTTTGAAACCTTTTTCATAGCCATAACCAACATCAACAAATGGCATTACCTTTTTGTTGATTTCATAACGGGTTTGAAAGCCAGCTTGTAAACTCGAGATACCTGTTTTAATGGCATAACGAGATTCATCTTGCAAAACAACATCTGCTTTTAAATAAGGTTTACCAATCAACTTTTGAGTAAAGAGTAAGTCTCTTTCCGTTTCTAGGCTTAGCTTCCATAACTGATCTTCACCTGCATACAGATAGGCATCGGTTTCAAAAAAGTAAGGGGCTAAACCATGTAAACCCACTACACCTGCCCAGCGATCTTGCTTTTCATCTTCCCGTTGTAAACGCTCGTAGTTTACCCCAGCCTGTATATCCCAATAATCGGCTACATTGCGGCTGTAAAGTAATGAGCCACCGTAATTAGCATCTTCGGACTCGGCTTTTTCAACATGGGCTTTGATAAATAGTTTGTTTTCATCAGTTCCCACCCAACTTTCTAATTCAGAAGAAAAACTACCTTCCCCTTCTTCATTTTGAGTCCAGCCAGTATCAATGGTAGTCGCCTGATAAACCTGACCGCCATGTTCGTGTAAATGATCATGTGTTAAAGGTTCTTGGGCAAAAGTAACAGCCGATACACCAGAGAAAACACCGCAACATATCATTTGAGAAAATAACCTAGTGATGTGCATGACTAGCTCCTTTCTCATTTTCAGATTGAATAGGTGCTTGAGATACATGCTACTGCTCCATCATTCACTTGAGCCACAATCAACTTATTCATCATTCCTGCACTCATGTGATAAAGCAAATGACAATGAATCGCCCACTCTCCTAAGGCATCAGCTGTCAATAACGCAGTAACAGTCTTTCCTGGTGGAACAATAACAGTATGTTTATTGGGTAAGTTTTCAGCTTGCTGACCATTTTCCAATTGCATAAACATGCCATGTAAATGCATTGGATGGGCCATCATGCTGTCATTCACAAACTTCAAGCGAATACGTTCACCATATTTAACTTGTAATGGTGCAGCTTCACTAAATTTCTTACCATTAATGGTCCAGATATAACGCTCCATGTTTCCGCCTAAACGAATAACGAGTTCTCTCTCTGGGGCACGTGTGTCTGGCTGAGGTGTTAAAGACTGCAAATCACTATATTGAAGAGCCGTCATACCAGCTGGTGTTGAAGCATTTGCCCAGCCATACACCGGCTCATCTTTTTTATTCGTATTCTCAGATTGAGCTGGCATCTCATGATTCATATTCATCATAGCGTGGTCAATGTTCATCATTGCATGATCATGGTTGGTATGGCTTGCCTCTTTTTTCACTTCTGGCATCGCCGACATGTCATGTTGCATGTTCATTTGATGGCTAGCATGTTCATCACTCGATCCATCACCATGACTCATACCCATATCTTCCATGGTCAATAAAGATCGCGGGCGTGACTGCGGCATTTTAATTGGCCCCGCCGACTGAGTATTTTCATCATGCAAAGTACCAATGGCAAAACCACTACGGTCAATTGACTCTGCTTCAATCTGATAATTTGCCTGTTTAGGTTCAACAATCACATCGTAGGTTTCGGCCGTTCCAATACGAAACTCATCAATTGCAACAGGCTTTACTGGCTGCCCATCTGCACTCACGACTGTCATTTTCAAGTTTGGAATTCTGACATCAAAAAATGACATTGCAGAGGCATTAATGAAACGTAGTCGGACTTTATCTCCCGCCTTAAAATCACCTGTCCAGTTTTGCTGCGGTGTTTTTCCGTTGACTAAGAAGGTATAACCCGTCACATCAGACATATCTGTTTTTAACATCCGCATCTGATTCCACATCGAACGATCTTGCCAAGTTGCTTTTAAACCTTGAGCTTTAACCTGCTTCCATACATCAGATACGGTTTCACGGCGATTTTGATAATACTCAGCAGATTTTTTCAAATTCTTCATAATGCTATCACTAGAAGAATTATGAAAATCTGAGAGCATCACAACATAATCACGGTCAGTTTTTTCATGCGCTGCAACTGGTGTTCTCCCTTTCGGGTAAATCACGAGTGGGGCCATATAAACCGTCTTGCTCTTGGCCTTTACTGTGGGCGTGGTACCAGTAAGTGCCGTTTTGTTTCACCTTAAAGCGGTAAACAAAATCTCCGTTTGGAGCAATTCCTTTAAAATTATTAAAACCCGGTACACCATCCATTAATCCCGGCAATAACAAACCATGCCAGTGCAAAGACGTATCCTGATTCTTTAATTGGTTATGCACATGAATAACAGCGTCATCCCCTTCCTCAAACTCAAGGAGTGGTGCTGTAAATTTTCCATTTACTGTAATTCGCTTTAACGGTTGACCAGTAACATTTACCTGTTGTTCATTAATATTAAGGTGATATTCCTTAATTGCCGCGAGGGACCATGGTGAAACCAATAGCCCAAATACAGCGACTAAGCTGCTAATTGTTTTATGAGACATTGCTGTAATCCTTTTTAATTAAAAAAATAAGTAAGTAAGGATTAAGCTTTAGGAGGACGTAAAATTTCTTGCCAGTAGCCGGCTAAATGCTGAGCCTGATAAATACTGCTAAATTGAGATGATATGGGAATAAATTGTGATTCAAGATCTGGGACTGCTTGTTGCAATGCCAGATTCACGATTTGACAATGTACGGGGTTACAGTCCTTACAATGCTCACCGTGCGAATGATCAGACTGAAGTCATGGTTTGGTGACATACAGTCTGATCATCTGCTTGAACATGCATATTCTTATGCGAAGTTTTTTCACTATGACACGGCATAGTGTGAAGATCATGCTGCATAGACGTCTGAGCAATAGACACACCACTCCACCCAATGACCAAAGTCATTAGGAACACAAACCAAGCATACTTGCGTAAGTGTTGTAGGGCCATTGTCGTTTATTGCCTTATGCAATTTATAAATCTTAAGGTCACTAGCATAACCAAGTTTTAAAACAGATACAATTTCCCATCTTAACTGTTTGTTTTAAATTAATTAAACAAATGGTGGTTGGTGCTGAAGTACTAAATCGATCACCTCCAATGCACCCTCATGCTCATTACTCACAGTCGTATACGGTGCTACTGCTTTTAAAGCTTCTACTGCATTTTCAACCGCAAACCCATAACCCACTGCTTTAATCATCTGGATATCATTATTATTATCGCCAATCGCAACGACTTGATCAGGTTCAACTTGCCATTTTTGTAATAGAAGCTTCAAACCATGTGCTTTATGCTGGTCAGGAAGAATAAGATCGATAAAGTCAAAACCACTTGAAACGGGAACTAATAATTGATCTGCAACAAAACTTTGCTGCTGAAGATCTTGAAAAATAGTAAAACTTTCGTTTTTCTGAGCAATAAAAGTAATTTTGCACACTAAGTCATCTAGTGCATAAAAGTCATCTATAACTGTTAGTTTTTCAAAATATCGAGCGACTTTGGCATAGTCCTCGGCTTGCATACTCGTATGTACATAAGCACTCTGTTTTCCACAGATCACCATTTTAGATGTATAAGTTGAATCAATCGCCTTTAAAGTCTCAATAAATTGTTGCTGACTTAAATGAGCAAAAGCTATTTCTTGTCCTGCATCTACAACATGTGCGCCATTTTCTGCAATAAAAGCGATTTCATGACTAATTTCTGGAAAGTAGGTAACAAGCTTTGCGAGTTGGTTACCACTGGCAACCACAAAATGAATATTATTTTGTTTGAGTTGTTCGTACTGTTTTAAAAAACGTGCTTTGTTGTACTGCTTCTTAGAATTGAGAAAAGTCCCATCCATATCTACCGCTAAAATTTTTACCGTCATTAATTGTTTAAATCTCTTACTAAAATCTTATTAAACCAAATTTAGCTTTATTTTTCATGACACTTTTACAGTTTTACATCTATATATCTATTAAAAAGTGTCCACACAGTATTATCATTTTTTGCACAGGTTATTTTTTAGTAGAGCTTAATAAAAAATCAGGTAATAAAATATCCAACTCGCATAAGAAAAGAACGCCAAAACGTTCTTTTTTCATACATTCTGCCTAGAGAATAAACGATTGATCTAATTTTTGTTTATTTTACCAACATCTTATCCATATGGTTATCAACACAGTTATCCATACAGTTATAAACAAAGTTATCCACAAGCTTATTCTCGGTTTAACATATTTTTTAAGCGTCTACACTACCTACTTTTGCAAGCTCTGCACGCATTTGATCAATTACAACTTTATAATCTGGTTGACCAAAAATTGCTGAACCTGCAACAAACATATCTGCGCCCGCTTCTGCAATTTCACGAATATTTGCAGGGCCAACACCACCGTCGACTTCTAAACGAATATCACGGCCACTTGCATCAATAATTTTACGAGCTTCACGTAATTTTTCTAATGTCATTGGAATGAACTTTTGCCCACCAAAGCCAGGGTTCACACTCATTATTAAAATTTGGTCAACTTTATCAAGTACATAATCTAGATAATGCAATGGCGTTGCAGGGTTAAATACGAGACCAGCTTTAGCACCACCTGATTTAATCAGTTGTAGTGAACGGTCAATGTGATGAGAGGCTTCTGGGTGAAACGTAATAATATCGGCACCAGCTTCCAAAAAATCTCCAATAATACGGTCAACCGGAGACACCATTAAATGCACATCAACAGGCGCTTTAATTCCATAATTTTTTAAAGCCTTACAAATGCCAGCACCAAAAGTTAAATTTGGAACATAGTGGTTATCCATTACATCAAAATGCACTACATCTGCACCCGCGGCTAACACTTTGTCTACATCTGCACCTAAACGAGCAAAGTCAGCAGATAAAATAGAAGGAGCAATCAAATAAGGCTTGGACATAGGTGGATGACCTGGCTAAGAATTTAAGGAGAGGCTTAAATTATAACAAAAAACCGCCTAATTGGGCCGCCCTTCCTTGCTTAAATGACAACATTTCAAACTTGCAACGTAACGTTGCAACATTAGAATGCCAAGGACTAAACGAATTTGTTAAGGTACATTTAACCAATGTGAGGATTTATAATGAAAAGCACAACTCATCTATTAACAAACGATGGTAAACGTATTGCAAAACGTCTAGTTAATCATTGGAAACACAAATTTGAAGTACAAGAAACAGAACAAGATTTCAAAATCTTAATGCCTACAGCAACCATTACTCTTACACCAGAAATAGAGCAGTTAAACGTTGCTATTGATAGCCAATTAGATGACCACGACCACTTAGAAAAAGTCGTGCTTGATCATCTAAACCGTATGGCTCAACAAGAATTTCAGGTGGAATGGCAGCATTAATTAGCCATTTACCTTTTCTAACTGGATTGCATGAAACTGCAAATGCTCATCCATAAAGGTTTGAATAAAGTAATAGCCATGATCATAGCCAGCATGTTGTCTTAAAGTTAAAGGCTGTCCCACTTTTAAACATGCTTGCTTAAATTTTTCAGGGTGAAGCTGTTCATAAAATTGATCATCCAATCCCTGATCAAGCAAAATTTCATCAAATACTGCACCATTTTTTGAAACTAAAGCTGTGGCATCATGAGCCAGCCAGCTACCGCGGTCATCCCCTAAATAATGACTAAAGGCTTTGTCTCCCCATGCACATTCAGTTGGTGCACAGATCGGTGCAAAAGCAGATACAGACTTGAACTTTTCAGGATATTTAAACGCTAAAGTTAATGCCCCGTGGCCACCCATTGAGTGCCCCAAGATACCGACTTGTTGAGCATTTACAGGAAAGTTTTTCAAAATAAGTGGATATAACTCATCAATCAAATAGCTTTCCATTTGATAATGATCAGACCAAGGTGCTTGCGTTGCATTAATATAGAAACCTGCACCTTGACCTAAATCCCAATTATCCCCTGCAGCGACTTGTTCTCCACGAGGAGAAGTGTCTGGCGTAATCAATATTAAACTTAACTGTGCTGCCATATGCTGTGCATGTGCTTTTATGGCAAAGGTTTCTTCAGTACAAGTTAAACCTGCTAAATAAAACAAGGTTGAACAAGGTTTACCTTCTAAAGCGGCTGGTGGCAAATACACACCAAACTTAGCAGGTCCTTTTAAATAAGAAGATTCAAATTGGTATATACGCTGCTCACCCTCAAAGCAGCGGTTTTTTTGCAGGAGTTGCATCGTTTTTGGCCTCTGTTTTTGTTTGAGCAATATCTACACTACCAGTATTTTGCTGAGGAAATAGATACTTTTCCAATTGAGGTAGCATGAGTTCCATATTTTTACCAATCATCCACTGAGGCTCTGAAGGTTCTACACCTTGAGCCACTTCCCATTTGGTTACTGTTTGCTTAGCTGTACTAAATGAATCTTTCATCGAAGATTGCTCTCGCATAGCCAAATCAAAGAAAGCCCGACCAAAATAGGTATAGTCGGCTTCGTTATTACATCCAAAAGAAGTTTTATCAGCAGCAGACGCAGTAATAATTAAAGTATCAGGAGACTGTAAAGCAGGAATAAAGCTTCCTGAATAACAGGCTGAGATGACAATCACACGCCAGCGAATACCGGATTTATCAAGTGTTTCACGCAACCATTTAGGGTCTACTTGCCCTAGATCTAATGGTGCATTTTCAATTTCGAAGTGATTTTGTTCACCGTGTGAAGTCATATATAGAAATAGCACATCACTATCACGGTTCATTTGCTGACCCATACGGCGTAGGGCTAACTCTATACTGGTTTTAGAGGCAATCGGAATTTCAGTACGCGTATCTGGATTATTGACCAGCATCATTGACCGACCAATCGTTCCAAAACGTGTATCAAACTGTTCTTTAATACGGACTACTTCCGATTTAAAAACATCTTGGTAGCTGTCACCTGCCACGCCTAAAAAATACCAATGACTTTTTGCCTGCTCACCATATTCGACTTGCTCTAAAGAATCATTCAGCAGCTTACTTTGCGCATAAAAAGCATCTTCAGCAAATGTTGGAGCTGAGTCTTCAACCTTCCAAATAGGTTGATCTTTTACAGAAAGTTGCCAGACCACCATCGTCGCAATAGTCGCAACCATGACGAGTGCACGTTCCCACCAAGGCCACTTGAGCTCGCGTGAGAAAACCCAAATCACCGCTAAACTTTGCCATACGAACAAAGCCACAAATAGACTAGGTAAAATTCCGTTATAAATGGCATCTGGAATAAAGTTGAGATAACCGTTAGAACCCAAATACTGAATTAAAGCATTGAATTAATAAGATATTTGTATCTAGAACCAACCAAAGTAAAGCAGGCACTAGCATTAAACGAGGTTGATTGGTGCGCTGTGATAGAAAATACCAACAATTAAAGCAATAAATGGCCAAAGTGCGTAACCAATTAAACCTTGTGAATTGAAATCACCAATTTGACCAGCCACAAGCCAGCTATAAAGAGAGTTAGTACAGCCCCCTAAAATTCCCCAGACAATGAGCTGAAGAATAGATGGATGTACAATTTGTAAAGAACGTCTTGATCCCAAAAACAGCCACATTCCGGCAATTTGGTTGCTTTTAAAATCATGCCAAAAGTTAATGGAGGGTTTAAGATCAATCATAAAAGGTTTTCAAAAATTTCGTTTTTGTCAGGCATCTTAAGTGTATGCCTGCTAAGAATTTTAGCAATCATGCTTTTGAACTATATCACATATATTTGTGCATTATTCAAGCAATAAAACCTAACCTTACATAAGCCTACTGAAAATACGCATCAAAACGACAAGCATCTCCTTGCCATTGATGAGCTGGCTCTTGATTTGCCAGAAAAACAGCATGGCGTGGCCGTTTAACCACCACACGTTTAGCAACTTTCTGCGCCAGAAACAGTAAATTATCACCTAAATCCATTTCACCGTCTTCGGGTAAAAGTAGATGTAAAAGCTGCATCTGTTTTTTAACTTGAGCTTGCTTTTTGACTACTTGATGATTCTGATCACGCTGTGGAAACATCGGATCTAGATAAACTACATCAACCATTTGAGCTGTTTGCTGTAGTTGTTGTAGATAACTTGCAGAGTCAGCAAAGATCAGTTGAATCCGATCCATAAACTGACTTAAAAGCTATCTTGTTCAGCTTGGGCTTTTGCATCTTCAAGTAAGGTAAATAAAATCGGATGGCGCTCAACCAATTGTATTTGTGCGCCCAAATAAGCCATGAGCAAACTATCGTGGCCTAAACCAGCTGTAGCATCAATTAAGGTTGGTTTTTCACCTAACTGACAAGCCCGAGCAATCATTTCTGATTTAAGACTTGCACGTTTTAAACGGGAAATTTCGGCTTTCCAGTCGGGCTGCATTTTCATGCCATTTGCTGATAACCATAGCCCATTTTCATCTACACAAAGTGCCAATTCAGGATTTAAACGCAAAAAACGTGCATTCAGCTTTTCAACTGGCTGCGATTCAACAGTCACACCTCTAGAACAAAGCACAGCTTGGTAGTTCTGAGCTTGTTCTTGAAAATCTACTTCAAAATATATGTGCATGAGTAGTGCCTTTATTTTGCTTTACCCTGATCTGCTATTTTTTTCCATGCATCATCACGTAAATAAACTGGCAAAGCATGTTCAGCATCAACCCACTGCTTTTGTGCTGCATAGACACGTGCAATAGAAGCAATGTCTTGTGCAGTTGCAGTGATTGTTTGATGTTCTGCATCAGCTTGAAGGAGCTTTGCACCCGAACCAATTAAGCAATGTTTTGCATAAGCAGTCGCTGGTTCGTAGCCCATTAATTTTTCTTCATCAATACATTGCATAATTCCATGTTCATCTAGAACAAAACTTGCAATATAAACTTCATTCATACGAGCATCGAGCACCGCAGTCACCTGTTCCAAACCTTCCAAGTCGGTATGCTGCTTGTGCTAAAGCTTGCAAACTCGAAACGGGAATAACGGGTAAATCTTGTGACCATGCTAAAGCCTGAGTCACAGCTGCATTAATTCGGACGCCACTAAAAGAACCCGGCCCACGACTAAAGGCAATTGCATCCAGACCAGCAACCTCAAGACCTGTTTGTTGTAGCCCCTGCTCAATCATGGGCAGAATGGTCTGGGTTTGTGCTTTCGCCCGCGTATCGAGTTGAAAAAACAGTTCTTGGGTTTCATCGACTAATGAAATAGAACACTGCTCATTTGCAGTTTCCAACGCCAGCAATTTCATGCACAACCTTAGTATTAAATCAGATTAAAAACGGGGGTTATAATACCCCACTCGGCTCTGATAGGCGAGTTGTTCTCTGTCTAAATAAAAATGCCAAGATTTAACTTGGCATAATTTTTTTTGCTAAAAAAGAGTTAAAAAGTGGAATTCTTTTAAATCAGCGTAGCTTTTAAAATGTTCAGCATAATGCAATGCACTCAACCGTATTTTAGCCGCACCATCTTCATCTAAAGTTTTAACAATTTTGCCGGGTGATCCCATAACGACTGAATTATCCGGAATGACTTTCCCTTCTGGAATTAAAGCATTAGCGCCAATAATACAATTTTTACCAATCACAGCCCGATTTAAAATCACGGCGTTCATACCAATCAAACTGTTGTCACCAATCGTACAGCCATGCAGCATGACTTTATGTCCGACCGTGACATATTCACCAATATTGAGCTCTAGCCCAGCATCGGTATGTAATACAGAATTTTCTTGAATATTAGAAAAATTACCAATTCGAACTACACAGTTATCAGCACGAACTACTGCACCAAACCAGATGCTGACTTGACGACCCAACTCTACTTGTCCAATCAACGTTGCTGTGGGAGCAACCCAACCATCCCATGGTTCATGTAAGGCTTTTGGGTGCTGTCCTTGATAGCTATACATCATAATTTATCAGTCCTGATCATTTATTCTTATGAGAAAATTTTGGCATACCAAAGGTTGGTGAGTTAAGTAAAAATGGCCAATCTTTTTGATAACCTAACCCGTATTTAAACAGAGCAACTAGCATACGAGCAGTTAAACCCCAAATAATTTCATTATCAATCTGTAAACTCGGAAAATATAAAGATTGATGGGCATAACGTACTTCGTAAGGCGTTGGTCTTGTCTCGATGAGTTGCTGCAAAGGCACGAAAAAGATTCGATCAATTTCCGTAGGTTGAGGTATTAACGTAATCTCTGGAGGAATAAGCCCAACAATGGGTTTTACCGACAGTCCACTTCTTGCACGTTGCATTGGCAAATCGCCGAGCAACTGTACATCAAACGGATTTAAAGCTGTCTCTTCCTGAGCTTCTCTTAAGGCCACCACAATATTACTCGTATCACTAGGGTCACGCTTTCCCCCTGGGAAAGAAACTTCCCCGCATGGTTGTTCATGTGTATTGAACGGCGTGTAAGCAGTACCTTAGGATTATTTTCATTTGTAATAGCAATAAGTACTGCTGCTTGTGCTTCTTGTATGCGGGTGGAAAAGCGCAATCTTTGCTGTAACTTTTTTGTTAGCAAGTGCTCTTCCATACCATTCACCTATTATTCTGTCTCTCTTTGCATCATATCTGAAAAATAAACTTAAGACATAGAGTTGATGCGTAAGTCTAAAAATTCAGTTATGCTGAGGCATCTCTATACTCGATGATAATTATGAGTTTCTGTGTAGCGTGTGGGCATAAAACCGAACAAAAAATTCCTTTAGGTGATCATAAAGTACGCCGTGTTTGTACTCATTGTGGCAATATCCATTATGAAAATCCTAAAGTAATCTGTGGTGCCTTAGCGTTATGGGAAGACAAAGTATTACTCTGTCGTCGTGCTATTGAACCTCGTTATGGTTTATGGACCCTACCTGCTGGTTATATGGAATTGTTCGAAACCATGGAGCAAGGAGCAGCACGTGAAACTCGTGAAGAAGCAGAAGCCGAGATTGAAATAGAGCAACTATACTGTATGTACAATATTCCTCGTATTGGTCAGATTTATGTGTTGTTTAAAGCGCAGCTGAAAGATGGAATTTTTGGTGCAGGCGAAGAAAGTATCGAGAGTCGTCTGTTTGAAGAACATGAAATTCCATGGGGTGAGCTTGCCTTTCCTAGCGTTGAACATACACTAAGACATTATTTTGAAGATCGCAAACAACAAGTGTTCCCAACACATCTTGAGACTTTGGGTACTCGTTTAGACCATACTGGCTAATCAATTAGATAATAAAAAAGACCGCTAGGCGGTCTTTTTTATTTGTTTAATATTTTAAGATTTAGTTTTAATTGCTTTACATGTTGGAATAGACTGATCGGCTAGTTTGATTGTTACTGTTCCAACAATACGTTGTGCTAATGCTTTCTCTTCATCAGTTGGTGCTGGACTAATATCCTTAATACTATTATAAACAGCCTGATAATAAGCGTGTAAGTTAATCCAATTCACTGTCGTATTTTCAAAGGTGCTCAAATTAATACTGTTACCTGTATTTTGACCAGCTAATAGATTGTAAATATTAATCTTAGCGCCACTCACTGAAATCGAATCATCTATATTATCTTTTATATCAGAATCCTGTTTCACTATAGAATTAAGTCCCATCATAATCCCATTAAGGTTACCTAACTGAGGATTTGATAAAATCATACGAACAGTAATCGAACTATCATTATCTGAAGATTGTGTACCACCTGTAGTCCCGATCCGATATTGTTGAATACCATTACTATCAATCAGACTAGTATCTGCGACTGTCGCACACTGACCTGATTTGTCAGTGTCAGTTGCATTTGGCTTAATATCTGTACGAATATCACCATACTCATCAACCACAATACCCAAATCAATTGGAGCAAGTCCTGCTGTATTAAATTTAAAAGTTAAAGTTGCATATAACGGAAATACATAACGCTGGCCAGAGCTCACATTTTTCGATGTTTTAAAAATAGATTTTCCTAAATAGCTTACTGGATTTGCTTTTAAAATATCTAAAGAACCATTATAACTTTCTGTACCTACAGCTTGACGCCACAAACCATAATGTTGTGCATTTCCAGCAGTAGTTGTGCGTGTTAACTGTTTATAAAAACCTTCGTTCCCCGCTACAGCATATTCATTAACGAGTTTACCTTGATAAATCTGTAAATCATTATTCGCATTACTGTCCACGCTTAAACGTAATGGCTGAGTAGACTGAATTTCTTTTGTAATTGGACTCAACCATCCTTTTTGTCCTGAAGCAACCATCTGTACAGGTTTTGCTTTGGTCAATAAAATAATGGCCGGCAATACACCTAAAATATTACCTTTATCATCTTTGGAAAGAGTTGCATCCCCCCGCCATTGTAAACCGTAACCAAAACCATAGCCTTGACGGTCTGTAAGCAAGAACATATTGCCCATCATATGACGTAAATTACTTGAAGAGGTACTGAAGCACTTAGTTAAAGATGTTTGATTACAACCATAAAAACCCAGTGGAAGAGGTCCTGGTAGATTATTAAATCCAGCATATATTGCTTCATTGGCTTGATATAATCCAGCATTAGCGATATTTGTTGATTGAACAAGCAACTCGTAAGCTTGGTCATCAGAAACTTTGCTTACATCTAACCAAGGTTTTAAGATGTTTGCATATTGACCACTTTTCCATTCAGCTACAGTCACATCTTGTGTCAAACTGCTCAGTAAGTCTTTCTTATCTTGAGTAAATTGAGTTGGCTGTAAATCACCAATCACGTTATCGCCACGTTCAATACCAATACTTTGAAATAGCTTAATTAAAGCCATCGCAACTCTAATAGTTGGATCAGTATTGCTCATGGAAGTTGGAGTCTGACCAGTTAATGCTGTAGCCATATCTAACACAGTTAAATGTACAGTCCCATACTTACCAAGTGAATCAAGCTTTATTGTTCCTAAAGAGATCTTACGTGCATTATTTCCTTGCAAATAAAGCGATATCGTTTCATCTGACCTACCACTACTAATACTACAAGCGCCTCCAACCGAGTTACGGTCTAGTTTTGTAATGTAATGCTGATTAGGAGATAAACTACAATCAAAATTTAGGCCAGCAATTGGATAATCCAGTTCAAAGTTTAAACAAGATTCATCTGAAATATTAGCTGCTTTACAAGCTAAATTGGTGGTTGGAATACCACCCCCTCCTTGTGTAGGATCTTCGTTAATTGTTGAACCGCCACCACCACAACCATTTAATAAGATTGCCAGTGTGGATAATGCAAAAGGTAATAAAATTTTGTTACTCATCATAATTCCTAATTTATTTTTAACGTAATACTGAAATTTTAATTTGTCCCTGATTCGATAGTTCTTGATCCGGCATGTCCACAGCAGAAGATAAAGGCGTCAACATAATATAATAAGAGCGATCAGGCACTTGTAAGACACCTGAAATCGATGCATGTTGTAAAATCGTCGCAGGATATGCTTTACTCTTAAAACCACTAGCACCTTCTAAAACACAACCCTTTTCATCTAAAAAAACTGCGAGTGGCCAATAATATACTGGCTTCTCATTGGACATAGCATAGGATGCCACTTGTACATTCTTAATAGATGAATCTATTTTTACAACTTCGTATTCAAATTTCTCTTTGAGCGGTTTTCTTGGCCATAAACCAACTTCTTTATTCTGGCTTAATTTTTTAATTGACTTATTATCATCTTTAATAAAGCACATATCATTCTCAAAAGTATTCGCTAACTCCTGATGTGACAATCTTACATAAGTAGGAGCTAGCACAACAGAAGAGACTTGATCTTCTCGTGATCGATTTAATACATTATCAAGAATAGACTGACTGACACCTTTTTTACGTTCAATAGACTCCGTACGGCCTAAGCCATCCGGCATAATATAAAAACGTTTTTTACCTTCAAGATTAAACTCTTGTTTCTCTAAGTATTCATTATTAACGTATTCAACACCATCAATTGTAATATAATTCTTCTCATTCTTTTTTTGTGTTAGCACTGGTGGAGTAACCATATCCTTAGTCGAGGATGGAACTGGATTTGACTTTAATTTTTTCTTTACTACTACTCAAACCAGACTTTTTTCTCAATAGCTTCTGCTTTTTCTATACTTTTTTTTGTCTGTGTTGAGACTGCAGTTGATGCAGTTGATGCAGTTGATGCAGTTGATGCAGTTGATGCAGTTGATGCAGTTGATGCAGTTGATGCAGTTGATGCAGTTGATGCAGTTGATGCAGTTGATGCAGTTGATGCAGTTGATGCAGTTGATGCAGCTGATGCAGTTGATGCAGTTGATGCAGTTGATGCAGTTGATGCAGTTGATGCAGTTGATGCAGTTGATGCAGTTGATGCAGTTGATGCAGTATTAGACAATTTTGATACTGTTTTTAGGCAATGTTGTTAATTTTTGAGTTGTTTCAGGTAAAACCCTTTCTGAATGATTTACCTTTTACATCTGGACGAGCTAATACTTTAGACGGTGAGACCACCGTCTGTTCTACCCTTTTGCTCGGCACAATCATTGGGCGACCATCTGGGCCAATAATCGTATAAAAACCATCTGCATAAACAGCAGAATTAACTACTATTGCAACAAAAAAGTCGCAATAGTAAATCTAGACCGAGACATCCGTTCGCAATGTAATTTTACCATTTTGTTCTATAATTTAAACCGAGCACTGTAACTTTTGGTATTGGTTTTAACATCTAAGCCTGCATAAGGATTTAACAGGATATTATCAACACCACACTTGTTCGATAGGCTACTCGTACAGGCGGGAATATTATCGCGACTCCGTAAAAAACCTATCGAAAGATCCAGATCTGTATCTGCATCAAATCGGTATCCAACACCTAAGCCAAATAATTGCGCATTATTAATTGGAATCATTGTATTACGTTTATCGTTGGAATAGCGCTAGCACGAGGCTCATAACCAGCGCGCAATTTTAAACGATCCGTTGCTGAATATTCTAAACCAATGCCCCAACTCCAAGGGGAAGTAAACTTCAAAGGTAAAGCCAAAGAAGCATCCGATACATCATTCGATAAAAGTTTGGCAACTTTTAATAAAGTAATCTGTCTATCAAATTCAAATTTAAACTTATCCCATGCTGCATAGTCAGTCCAACCTACATCAAAGTTAACTTGTAAATCGGGTAATATTTTATATTTAATACCTGCCTGAAAATGCGCTGGATATTCAAGATCCATTGCGACCAACCCAGATTCAGTATTTGGTACATCTCTGGTAACCCAAGAATAGCTGCTAAAACCTGACCTGTAGCTGATGAGTTTAACCCCCTTAATCAACTCTTGAGGAGCTCTGGCATTATTAATCAGATATTTCCCTTTCATACGCATTTTGGCAGAACTTTGATAGACCATTCCAAAGCCAAAATCATCCGTCGGCTCCCAAAGCAATCCTAAGTTATAACTAGGACTTAAAGATTGCTCCATTGAAACTTGAAGTGACCCCATTTTATTAAAGGGATTCATACCTTCTTGAGTATTACATAGACCAAATAACAATAGATTGGTAATCATATCATTATTGTCTTTAAACGGCCCACAAACTACATCATCGACCATACGCAATACCCCAATCATCTCGTTGGGAAATCGCAAATCTGTTTTCATAGCAAGAGCGTTATATGACATGCCAATAGATGCACCTACAGATAAATGGTCATTTACCTGATAGCCAAAGGATGGAGATAAATAAGTAATACGTTCTACAGCTACCTGCTGTCCCATATAGTTGCCAGCATTACCATTTTCAGCACCAAAACCAGCAATTAAAGGTGCATACATTGCAGTAGCATAGGTTAACTTTTGAACCTGGAGGTTTGTAGGCAATCCCTGCGGTAGGTGCAACGAGTGGATAACCAGCCCCCAGATCAACCATTTTTTTAAGAATCGGTATATATAAGCTGGCATATTCAACATCCCCTCGTACAGGACCCTTAAAATCGGTACAAATATTGGCAGTAACTTCAGGGCCATCATTACAAACAAGAGGGTCATCTGAATAACCAAACACGTTATAGCCAGGAGGTGCTGAATACTCACGCTGAATATCGAAATTAGCTAAAATTCCTTGCACATCAGTTTGCAACCCATCAATCTTAGCTAAAGCTGCGGGGTTAAAATGAACTGCACTAATACCAGGCGGATCTGCAGTTACAGCATTCCCCATCGATAGTGAACGAATATCAACAGCTAAGTTTTGTCCTAATTGAGCATTGGCAAAGCTAGAAAAACCGGAGATAACAATTGCCGCCGTTAAAGGACATAATTTAGGATATTTCACCTGCATATCTCCTTATTTGGTTTTTTTTGCCAAAACCTATAAAATCTAACGGGAAAGACAGACCAAGTGAAACATCTGGTGCATCTTCGGTTAAACCTATACCAACCGTACCATTGACAATTGTTTCAGGTGAAACACGTACCCCTAAAGCAAAAGACAACATTGCACTACTTTGATCTGGCGACTTATATGATTCGTCTCCATTATTAAATTCAAACTCAGCATCCATGTTAAAGCTTTGTTGATACGACATGGTTAATGACACATCATAGTTAAATGAGTAAGCAAAACCGAATGAGAAGCCACCACTAATGCCCGGATCAAAAGAAGTTAAAATCCTTGGCCCCTTAGCTCCACTACCACGCGCTTGATTTAAACCTGTTTCTTTAAATCCATAATTCGCAGATGCAGAAGCAAATAGAACCACTGGATCGATATATTTACGGGTACTTGCCCCGATCCCCGCAGAGTAATAACCCTTACCAGTTGAAAGTTCATCTAAACCGATTTCATAAGGACTATCACCAGTTTTTGTTGATAAACTACCAAAAAGAACCAATGGTAAACGGCCTTGCTTTAAAGGGAATGGTTCCCAACGTGCACCTAAAGAAATATCACCCAAACCGGCCGTTGTCGTGTCTCGAACAATTTCAGACTTTGCAACAAAAGGAACAGTTGCTGACAAAGTTAAGTTATCTAATAGACCGTATTGAACAGTAAAGCTGTTAGTTAAAGTATGATTCGCATCTTCTTCAATACGTAAACGATTTAATTGAGATGAGTTATCTGCTAAAGCCAAATCAATTCGAGTATCACGATAATAGGTATAATCGAGATCGTAATATCCCGAAATCCCGCCCTTTTTAATCAATGAATATTGGCGCTCACTCGATGTAAATACTTCTTGTAAGTTCGTTTCTTGTGTCGCATCGCCTTCTTTTTTCTGTAAGGCAGTAGCGGCTTGATCAACTCCAGTATTTGCAGGGGCAGTAGCAGATTCAGGAGTTGCCACTTCGGTAGTCGGAGCCAGACTCACTTCTTGAGCTGAACCTGTCGCTGGTGTTACTTCTGCTGCTGTAATTGCTTCAGAAACAACTGCAGTATTTTGTGCTTCTGTTTGTGTAACTTGATCATTTGCATAGAGTGTGCTTGTAATGGCGCTCATACTTAATGCCAACACACTCATATTCATCCATCGATTATTCATATTTCTTCCCACCCAATGTATTTATTTTACTTAGTTCATATTGATTATTTACGCTTGTAGTAAAGACGCATATAGGTTTCTATCGGCTGATTATAAGTTGCAGAATTTGGGTCTTTATCTAGCACCCGTCGCATGGTTGAAGCTTTATTTGCTAAACGGTCATAATTAAATGTTGGATATTGCACATCCACAAAGGCATAACGGTTAACAGTTGCATCTTCCACATGGCGCATATCTGAATCTTTTAGGGCCAATAAGTCTTTACGTTGAGATTCAGGGACAGAAACAACAAATAATGTATTATTATCCCAAACCTCTTTAAAGCGATTTTCATCAAAGCTGATATTCCCTAATGCAGGGTCAGCAACATAGACTCGTCCATCTTTATAAGCTTTATATACGACAAAATGCTTAAAACCAGCATAAGAAATTGGAACAATCGCGGGCTGTCCAAGATTGACCAAATCTGAAAACTCGCCACGATATCCCCCACTATCCAAACCAATAGCAGTTACAAAGCGCTTCATATCAAGTAGTGAGAAGCTTCGGCGTTCAATAATCCGCTGATATTCACCATATTGTAGCAAGCCACTCATGGTCTGCTGCTCAGTCAAGCTGGTGCCCACATAACCATTTAGAAGTGTAGTAAGCGCTGCTGAACCACAGCTATAGTCATATGCCTGTCGAACGATACCGCGAAACTGGTCTTCTACAGCAGGTTTAATCCTAACTGGTTCAATATGATTACGGCGAAAAGATAAATTACGTGAATCGGCAGTCTCTGTGTAATAAACAGTTCCTGGTGGCTTTTTTTCTATTTCGAAGGCTTCTGTCGCAAAGTAATATATCAATGCTGAGCCCAAAGCAATCTCTAACATAAGCACTTGTTCTAAATGGTGGCCTAACCGGCCTTATTCATTTTATTCTTAGAGCAATAGCTCTACATCCCTGTGTGTTGAAGATACCTTTTTTTTTGTAAAAAACAGCTTTTTTTAATCTTTTTGATGAATGTATAGTTCTACTTTAATTAAAGTGTTAATTAACTCTCATTTTTAAATATCAGTAGTTTTAATACATCTATTATTTATATAATAATTTTATATTAAACAAATATATAAAATAATTTTCATTCAATAAAAAAAGCGCGTATTAAACGCGCTTTTTTATTTTAAACTTTTAAATTAGTGACCTGAGATTGTAATTGTAGAAGTACCTACATTCAAACCTTGAATTTCAACATCACCAATTGAAGCATTAGCAGCAGCACCTAAATGTACACCTTGTACATAAACATTCATGCCTTGTGCACTATTATTTTGGATTTTCAAGCCAGTTGGTACAACTGAAATATTCGCATTTACGTCCAAATCACCAGTTGTGTTACCTGCACCACGAACCATAACTTTATCTAAGAAGATCTCACCACCACCTGCAGCATCTTTAATACCGAAGTTAGATAATGTTAAACCACCTTGTAAGCTTGAATTTACTTTGATCATTGCGCCTTGTGGAGTCGAACCTAACTGAACATTTGCCGAAATCGCGCCTAAAGACAGGTCTAAACCAGAGATGATTTCAGTTGGAGTAGTTTCAGTAATACCACGTACAGCAGTTGTCTGATTTAAAGTACCAGAAGTACCCACACCAATAGAACCAACACTTACATCAACTGCACCAACATTTGCAGCAACATTTAAAAATGCGCCATTTGTACCTGAAGCACCAACGCTATCAATTTTAAGGTCTAACAAATTAGCAGTTTGATCAACCTGTGTAACAGATACACCGCTTACTACAATCGCACCAGCTGTTGCTGCAGCCCCTGTAATACCGGTAGCAGGATCTAAACCATCGTTGTCATGAATAAATACTTTATCGATAGTAATACCACCAGCGCCTAAAGCGATACCGATGTTAATACCATCTTGACCTGTAGCAGCGCTTAGTGCAGCATCGTCCATGGACTGCATTGCCATTGCATTTGCACTGATAGCTAAAGAAGAAACTAAAGCAAGTTTAGTGAATATTTTCATTGAGCACTCTCCCAAGAGCATTTATTTTTTGACTTTAACCACTCTATTGTCTCAAGTTGCATTTTTCTTTATATGGCAACCGAAACTTCCAATCCTTGAGTAGTTTTGCTTAGCAATTACTAAATTACATCTACGTTACTTTTTGTTCAACTAGTGTTGTGCATTTTTTGCCAACTACCCGACAAACGGTACACTCAATTTATTTCGCTTTTAGCCGCCAAATACAACTCCAATCCCCCACTAAAATTCGACTATTTTTTCAGCGAAAAGTACCTTCCTTATAAGTCTTCTCCCTGACGATCCACAAGTTGTAGTAAACTAATATTTCCCTCATTAACTATTCTCTTATTCAAAAATGTCTCAGTTAAAGAAAAAAATCTCATTACATGGTAAAAATACTGCCGAGATTTTAAAAAGTTTACAAGGATTAACTGGGCTCATTTATTTAAATGACAATAACCACCCTATTATTGGTTTTCTGCCTGAACAATACATTCTCATTCAAAATAAGAATAATTTAATTTTTCAGCGTCAAAATTTTAATGAATATAAAAATATATCAAAATCGAATCAATTATTAGAATTTATTCAAATTAAAGAAAATGATTTAAAAGAAAATAAAAATATTAAATCGGTAACAAGTTTTAACGGCGGTTACATGGGGTTTATTAGTTACGATTTTGCTGCACATCAATTTATTAATACTCAAACTCATATACAGCCATCTTTATTCTTAGGACAATATCGTTCTTTTTTAAAATATATAGATAATGACTGGTATTTTTTTAGTGATGAAGTAGATGCACCAGACCTATTCAAATACATTGAAAAGAAATTAGAGAATTTTAATTCTAATAAATCTGAAAATACATTTGAATTAAAGAATGCTATTCAACCAAGATGGTCTAAAGAACAATATTTTGAGGCTTTTAATAAAATACAAGAATATATTAAAGCTGGAGATTGCTATCAAATTAATTTAACCCAAGAATTTAAAGCCGATTTTAAAGGATCTTTATTAAATAAAGCTGAAGATTTATGGAATCTTACTAATGCACCATATGCAGGTTATTTAAAATTAGATCAATTTGAGTTATTAAGTTGTTCCCCTGAGCTCTTCATTGAATTCAATCAAAATAAACAAATTAAGACCAGACCTATTAAAGGGAACCATGCCTCGATATGAGGATAGTGAAAAAGATTTTATTTCTAAACAAACTTTAAAGAACTCACAAAAAAAGATCAGGCAGAGAATGTCATGATTGTTGATTTATTACGTAATGATTTGAGCATTTATGCCAATACCGGGTCGGTAAAAACAACGCAATTATTCGAGATTGAAAGTTTTAATCAAGTACATCACATGGTAAGTGAGATCGTTGCGACTCTTAAAGATGATATCAACCCGATGCAAATGTTGCTCTCTGCTTTACCGGGGATCAATTACAGGAGCACCAAAAATTCGGGCAATGCAAATTATTGAAGAATTAGAAGAAGAAGCAAGAGGTGCTTATTGCGGGACATTAGGTTACTTCAATTTTGATGGAACGGGTCGCTGGAATATACTTATCCGCAGCTTTCAACAATATCAAAATCAGCTTTCTTTGTGGGCCGGCGGTGGTATTACGATTGCCTCAAATGCAGAAGCAGAATATCAAGAAAGCCTTGATAAAATCTCTGCCATGCTGAACTTGATGAACAGCACAGCAGAATAAAACTTAAAGAATATCTTGTTTTAACGTTTGCACTAAACGCATATTCTGCTCATCAGTACCCACTGTAATACGCAAAAACTGATTAATACGAGGCTTATTGAAATAACGCACAATAATACCTTGTTCACGTAATTTCTGGGCGAGTTTGCCTGCATCATGGACTGAGTGTGAAGCAAAAATAAAGTTCGCTTTGGATGGCAAAACTTTAAAACCCAAGGTAGTTAAGTCATCTACTAACTTTTCACGACTAGAAATAACTTTCTGTAGTTGTTCTTCAAAATAAGCCTGATCTTCAAAAGAGGCTACTGCGGCCGCAATTGCAAAACGGTCAATAGGATATGAATTAAAACTATTTTTTACAGCTTCAAGCGCCGCAATTAAATGTGGCTGAGCGATTGCAAAACCAACGCGCAAACCAGCTAATGAACGAGACTTCGAAGTTGTTTGACAAACAACCAAATTCTCATAGCGATTTACTAAACTCACAGCAGACTCGGTACCAAAATCAACATAAGCCTTCATCGATCACCACCACCCGATCTGGATTTGCTTTTAAGATTTGCTCGATATCTGGCAAATCCATTGCAATACTGGTTGGTGCATTAGGGTTTGTAATAACAATCCCACCATTGGGTTGTATATAGTCCTTAGCTTCTATCTCGAAATTCTCATTAAGTGGAATTTCTTTAGTTTTTGTTCCAAAGAACTGACTATAAACTGGATAAAAACTATAAGTAATATCCGGATAAAGAATCGGTTCGTCTTGAAGGAAAAATGCTTTAAAAATATGAGCAAGTACTTCGTCTGAGCCGTTACCAACAAAAACTTGAGAAATCTCGATATTCTGTTGCTTAGCAATCGCTTGTTTTAAAGCTGTTGCATCTGGGTCTGGATATAAGCGCAATGCATCAGCTTGCTGAGTTAAAACAGCTTGAACTGCTTCAACTACTTTTGGTGATGGCGGATATGGGTTTTCATTCGTATTAAGTTTCAATAAATTCTGAATTTTAGGCTGTTCACCAGGTACATAAGGCTCTAATTCACGAACTTCTGGACTCCAAAAGCGCATTTGTGCTGTAGATAAAGTCATGGTCTTATCTCAAAAAAGGGCTGAAAATCAGCCCTGAGTAATAATTAAAACACTACAAGGTTTATAAACTTATTGATAACGATAGCGTGCTGAGCGTGCATGGGCATCTAAGTTCTCTTGAACTGCCAATATATCAGCTGTTTTAGCTAAGGTTTTAACCCCATCTTTCGAACACATAATTAGGCTCGAGCGTTTTTGAAAGTCATAAACGCCTAATGGAGAAGAAAAACGAGCAGTTCCAGATGTTGGCAATACATGATTTGGGCCCGCACAATAATCACCGATTGCTTCAGGTGTATAACGCCCCATGAAAATTGCTCCAGCATGACGAATATCTTCGCTCATCGCTTCGGCATCATCTAGGCATAGTTCCAAATGCTCTGGTGCAACCTGATTAATCAACTCAATTGCTTCTGCACGGTCTTTGACTAATACCAATGCACCACGGTTTTCAATTGAGGTTCGCGCAATATCTGCCTTTGGCAATTCATTTAAATGCTTTTCAATTGCCAACTCTACTGCATTGAGCAAAGCTTCATCTGGAGTTATGAAAATAGCTTGAGCCACTGTGTCATGTTCAGCTTGGGATAAAACATCCATCGCTAACCAATCTGCATTATTCTCACCTTCTGCATATACTAAAATTTCAGAAGGTCCAGCAATCATATCGATGCCGACTTGACCAAATACAGCACGTTTAGCAGCTGCTACAAAACGATTCCCTGGCCCAGTAATTTTATCTACAGCCGGAATTGTCTGTGTACCATAAGCTAAAGCTGCTACGGCCTGCGCACCACCAATGGTAAAAACTCGGCTGACTCCAGCAAGGTAAGCTGCCGCAAGAACTAATGGGTTTAATTCACCATTTGGTGCTGGCACAACCATAATAATTTCGGGTACACCCGCAACATGAGCAGGTACTGCGTTCATTAGAACTGAAGATGGATAAGAGGCCAAACCACCAGGCACATAAATACCGACACGGTCTAGGGGCGTAACTTTTTGTCCTAGTGTATTGCCCAAATCATCTATATAAGTCCAGCTATCTTGTTTCTGAGCTTCATGAAATGTACGAATACGCTTTGCGGCTAACTCTAGAGCATCACGAATTTCTGGGCTTAAACTGTCAAAAGCAGTTTTAAGTTGTTCTTGAGATAATTCTAAATCTGAAAATTGATGCGCAGGATGTCGATCGAACTGTTGAGTAAGCTTTAAAACATGATCATCACCATGCTGACGAACATCAGCAATAATTTGATCTACTGTTTGCACTAAATTAAGATCATTCACAGTTTCGAATGCTAAAAGCTCAGCAAAAACCTGTTTGAAGTTCTGATCTTGAGTCGATAAACGTCGCATCAATTTACCCACAAGGCGAAAAAGAAAAAGTAAGTTTACTCTTTTTCTAAGCGCTTGTGGGCATCATCTAGCTTAACTATTGCAAAAGCATGATGGGAAATTGCTTTTTAACGCGATTGAACAGCTTGCTCAAGCTGCGCAATGATTGGATTTAACAAAGTTTGTTTACGTTTAAAACTGGCTTTATTTACAATTAATCGAGAAGATACTTTGCAAATCTCTTCTAATGGCTCAAGACCATTCGCTCTTAAAGTATTACCAGTATCGACCACATCCACAATGTAATCACCCAACCCAACTAAAGGTGCAAGCTCCATAGAACCATAGAGCTTAATCACATCGACTTGCTCACCTAAGCTTGCATAATACTGACGTGTAAGATTGACATATTTCGTGGCAATTTTTAAACGACCCTTTGGATGCTCCATGCCTACTTTACCAGCTGTCATTAACTTACATTTAGCAATTTGCAAGTCAAGCAACTCATATACATGCTGAGCTCCATGCTCCATCAAAACATCTTTACCCGCTACACCTATATCTGCTGCACCATTTTCTACATAGGTTGGTACATCAGATGCACGTAAAATCAAAATACGTACTTGCTTATGCGTAGTAGGAAAAATGAGTTTACGAGACTTTTCCGGATCTTCGAGCAAATTAATACCCGCTGTAGCCAATAAAGGTAACGTCTCTTTTAAAATACGCCCTTTACTTAATGCCAAGGTCAAACCATGATCAAAATTACCCATCACATCAAAATTAGGATCATCGTTTCTTACATCATTCATTAACTTACTCGCTTAATTTTGGCACCTAAACCTTGAAGTTTCTCTTCGACATGTTCATAACCACGGTCAATATGGTAGATACGATCAATTAAGGTATCACCCCTCTGCAACTAAAGCAGCCAGAACTAAAGAGAATGAAGCACGTAAATCTGTTGCCATAACAGGCGCCGCCTGTAAGGTTTCAACTCCGGTTACGACAGCATCGTGACCTTCTACCTGAATATTAGCGCCCATTCGTGACAATTCAGGAACATGCATAAAACGATTTTCAAAGATCGTTTCAGAGATTGTCGCAAATCCGCGGCCAATAACATTTACTGCCATTAGTTGTGCTTGCATATCAGTTGGAAATTCTGGATGTGGCAAAGTTCTAAAACTTACAGCTTTAGGACGTTTACCCAACATATCAAGTTCAATCCAGTCATCACCACGAGTGACTTCAGCACCCATTTCTTCAAACTTATCCAGAACAGACTCAAGCAATGCTGGATCCGTATGAGTTGTTTTTATACGGCCACCCGTAATTGCAGCAGCAGCTAAATAAGAACCTGTTTCAATGCGATCAGCAACAACAGCATATTCACAGCCATGTAAACTTTCTACGCCAGTTACAACAAGAGTATCTGTATCAAGGCCTTCAATCTTGGCGCCCATTTTAATTAACATTTGAGCAAGGTCAGTGATTTCAGGTTCACGAGCTGCATTACGAATAGTCGTAACACCGTCTGCCAATGCTGCTGCCATTAAGATATTTTCAGTACCGCCAACAGTAACCATATCAAAAACAACTTCACCACCTTTTAAGCGACCATCAACTGAAGCATGGACATAACCATTTTCAACTTCAATATGTGCACCTAAAGCTTCTAAAGCTTTTAAATGCTGGTCCACAGGTCTTGAACCAATCGCACAACCACCTGGTAAAGAAACTTTAGCATTACCATAACGTGCTAATAATGGTCCTAAAACCAAAATTGAGGCACGCATCGTTTTTACCAATTCATAAGGTGCAAACTGATTATCTAAAGTAGAGGTATCTGCTTTTACTGTGTCATTTTCATAGCTAATCGTTACCCCTAATCCACCAATTAGCTTTACCAAAGTATTAACATCTTTAAGATTTGGGACATTGGTTATTGTAATTGGAGAGTCTGCAAGAATAGTTGCAGCAAGTAAGGGTAAAGCCGCATTTTTAGCACCAGAAATGCGCACTTCACCTTCGAGCTTAACACCACCCGTAATTAAAAATTTATCCATTAAAATTTAAGCTCCGAAAAGGCTTGCTTTACGCCATTCATCTTTGGTCATTGCACGAATTGTTACTGCGTGAACTTCCCCACTTGCAATATAAGTATTTAATGGTGCATAAACTAATTGTTGACGAGCCACTGTACGCTTACCTTCAAATTGATCATCCACAATACGGAGGTCAAATTTTCCAGCCTGTCCGCTCACCGCTACTTCCGCTACTGGGAAAGCTTCTTTTAAAATTTGAGTGAGCTGTTCACTATTCATTGCAAAGACCTCTGACACACCTAAGGGGTAAAACGGAGTATTTTACTATAACTTTTTCCAAGAATTCAGTACGTGTTTCTATTTTATCAATAAAAAAGAGGCTATCTTTCAAGCCTCTCTTAATTTCACAAAACTTCTTAAACAGAAACAGTAACTTGCGAATAAGTACATTGCATTTTACGATATCTTAATAATTGTTTTTTTAATTTTTCAGTCAATTTTTTAATTGAAGTATACATATCATCAGCGGTTGCCTGAGCAAACAACTCAATCCCAGGCAATCTTACGATAGCCTCTGCAACATGATTTGAACTGCCCTTATGAGAGCGCTTATCAATTTGATGATCTTTCGTTAATTTAATCTGCATACTGTTCACCTGATCTAGGTGTTTCGTTAATTGATTAAATTTTGATTTAATATTTTCTTCTATAGCTGGTGTAATTGCTAAATGATGTCCACGAATCGTTATTTGCATAATTCTATCCCTCACCTTTTTTAGGTTATTTAAAGAAGAACCAAAACAATTTAATGCTATCAAAAAGAAACTTAGAACAATTAAACCATTTTAGCGACTCCTCTTGGTGAAATTGAAATTTCATTATTTCGTAATAATGAATCTCTAGAATAGCCATACTTCAAAATTCAGATCAAGACTTTTCTTTCAGACGATGAAGGAATATGTAACGATTCTCGATATTTTGCGACTGTTCTTCTTGCTACTTCAATTCCCTCATCTTTTAATAATGTAGCAATTACATTATCTGACAAAGGTTTACGCGGATTTTCACTTGCTACCAGCTTTTTAATCATTGCACGAATAGCAGTTGAAGAAGCCTCCCCTCCGGATGTAGTACCCACATGGCTAGAGAAAAAATATTTCAACTCAAAAAGGCCACGTGGAGTAAGCATATACTTATTTGTGGTTACGCGAGAAACTGTAGACTCATGCAATTCCACTTCTTCAGCAACATCTCGAAGAACCAGCGGTTTCATTGCTTCAGCGCCTATCTCTAAAAAAGATTTTTGATGCTCAACAATACAGGATGCTACTTTTAATAGCGTTTTATGTCTTTCATCAATACTTTTAATAAAGTTTTTTGCCTCAAGCATCTGATTACGTAAATATAAATTGTCTTCACTTTGATCTGCTCTACGAATCATACTAGAGTAAAAAGTATTAATTCTTAGTTTAGGTAATATATCTGGGTTTAGTTGAACCTGCCAATGCAAATCTTTTTTAGAAACCACTACATCGGGAATTTGATAATCTGATTCTTGTTTATCAAAATCCATCCCTGGATACGGTTTCAATGTTTTTAAAAGATTGATTGCAAACTTCAATTGATCTTTCGTTAGACCTGTCTGCTTGAGTAATTTATTTAGATCATTTGCTATTAAAAGTTCATAATGTTGCAATAGGCTTTTTGCTTCATTTAAATATTCAACGTCTTTCGATAAAAATTCGAGCTGTATTTTTAAACATTCTGCTAAATTACGTGAACCGATTCCTAATGGATCAAGTCTTTGAATATGCTTTAAAACAACTAAAACTTCATCTTCTTCTATCTCTTCTTCAATATCCATTTCATCCAATAATTGCTGTGATGCTAAAATGATTTCCTCTAATTCAGCATCCAAGAATCCTTTATCATCTAATGCATCAACAATACAGTAAGCAATTAATTGATCTATTTTAGAAAAGTGTAGAAGATTAACTTGTTCTAAAATATGTTCTTTTAAAGATAATTGAACTTGGCGATTATCCTCTCGCTCTTCAAACTCTGGAGTTGCCAAAGCAGTTGATTGATGAGTATAAATATCATCCCACTCAGTATCGACTGGTAAATCATCAGGCAAATGATTTGCATTTAATTCAGTTGTTAAGTCATCTGATTCTTTACTTTCTAATGTAGACAGACTTTCTATTAATGACTCTTCTTCTATTTTTTCAAGTAAAGGATTACTATCTAGTTGGATCTGAATTTCTTGTTCAAGCTCTAAACTAGAGAGTTGTAACAAACGAATCGCCTGCTGCAATTGAGGTGTTAACGATAGAGAATTCGCAACTTTCAACCCAACAGATAATTTCATATATTTCAGATTCCATTAAACAAGCAAAAATCATGCCTATTCAATATTTATAACATATAGTTTCTATTTATCATATATATCAGTTTGAAATTTTCAGAAGAAAAAATAGTTTTTTTAAATTCAAAAGCCTTACAACAGAATAATGTTATTGAATTAATTTTTAAAAATGTGTCCTCAAACAATTATAAATTTCTTTTTATTGTTGGGTATTTAAATCTTGTGCCGTGATAACTTTGAACTGCATAGGTAGAAGCCCAATTTTAATTGCTCTTATCATAAGCAAAGATCGAAATAGTATGAATTTTTTTAATTAAAAGCTCTTCAATATCATTTATTTCCCCATAAAAAAACACCCCCAACATCAGTTGAGGGTGTTTTAGAATAATGAGCTGGCGATGACTTACTCTCACATGGGAAACCCCACACTACCATCAGCGCTAAGAGGTTTCACTTCTGAGTTCGGGAAGGGATCAGGTGGTTCACTCTTGCTATGGTCGCCAGCACAACTGGTATGGATACTTGCTTCGTTTTATTCACTTGGTGATACGATGCGTTTTCCAAATCTTTACAGATGGGCTGATTGAGTCTTACTTTATTTTGTTCATTTTAGCTAAGTGTATAACTAAATCAAGTTGCTTTGCATATTAATGAATCGATTGATGCCATATATACAACTGCTTGGGTGTTGTATAGTCAAGCCTCACGAGCAATTAGTATTGGTCAGCTTCACATATCACTATGCTTCCACATCCAACCTATCAACGTCCTAGTCTCGAACGGCTCTTTAGAGGACATAAAGTCCTAGGGAAATCTTATCTTGAGGTAGGCTTCCCGCTTAGATGCTTTCAGCGGTTATCCCTTCCGAACATAGCTACCCGGCGATGCGACTGGCGTCACAACCGGTACACCAGAGGTTCGTCCACTCTGGTCCTCTCGTACTAGGAGCAGATCCTCTCAAATTTCCAGCGCCCACGGTAGATAGGGACCGAACTGTCTCACGACGTTCTAAACCCAGCTCGCGTACCTCTTTAAATGGCGAACAGCCATACCCTTGGGACCTGCTTCAGCCCCAGGATGAGATGAGCCGACATCGAGGTGCCAAACACCGCCGTCGATATGAACTCTTGGGCGGTATCAGCCTGTTATCCCCAGAGTACCTTTTATCCGTTGAGCGATGGCCCTTCCATACAGAACCACCGGATCACTAAGACCTACTTTCGTACCTGCTCGACTTGTGGGTCTCGCAGTTAAGCGCGCTTTTGCCTTTATACTCTACGCGTGATTTCCGACCACGCTGAGCGCACCTTCGTACTCCTCCGTTACTCTTTAGGAGGAGACCGCCCCAGTCAAACTACCCACCAGACATGGTCCTCGCCCCGGATTACGGGGCAGAGTTAGAACCTCAACATTACCAGGGTGGTATTTCAAGGACGGCTCCATTGGAACTAGCGTTCCAACTTCAAAGCCTCCCACCTATCCTACACAAGTAAGGTCAAAGTTCAATGTCAAGCTGCAGTAAAGGTTCACGGGGTCTTTCCGTCTAGCCGCGGGTACACTGCATCTTCACAGCGATTTCGATTTCACTGAGCCTCTGCTGGAGACAGCGCCGCCATCATTATGCCATTCGTGCAGGTCGGAACTTACCCGACAAGGAATTTCGCTACCTTAGGACCGTTATAGTTACGGCCGCCGTTTACTGGGGCTTCGATCAAGAGCTTCGCTTACGCTAACCCCATCAATTAACCTTCCAGCACCGGGCAGGCATCACACCCTATACGTCCACTTTCGTGTTTGCAGAGTGCTATGTTTTTAATAAACAGTTGCAGCGGCCTGGTTTCTGTGGCTGTCATCAGCTCAGGAAGCAAGTTCCATCACCAACAACAGCGTACCTTCTCCCGAAGTTACGGTACCATTTTGCCTAGTTCCTTCAGCAGAGTTCTCTCAAGCGCCTTGGTCTACTCGACCTGACCACCTGTGTCGGTTTAGGGTACGATTCCTGTGTAACTGAAGCTTAGAGACTTTTCCTGGAAGCATGGTATCAGCCACTTCGCTGTACAAGTACAGCTTGCTATCAGATCTCAGCATAGAGCACCCCGGATTTGCCTAAGATGCATGCCTACTTCCTTTCACCTGGACAACCAACGCCAGGCTGACTTAACCTTCTCCGTCCTCTCATCGCATTACACAGAAGTATTGGAATATTAACCAATTTCCCATCGACTACGCCTTTCGGCCTCGCCTTAGGGGTCGACTCACCCAGCCCCGATTAACGTTGGACTGGAACCCTTGGTCTTTCGGCGAACGGGTTTTTCACCCGTTTTGTCGTTACTCACGTCAGCATTCGCACTTCTGATACCTCCAGCATACTTCTCAATACACCTTCATCGGCTTACAGAACGCTCCCCTACCACTTGACTTAAAAGTCAAATCCGCAGCTTCGGCACATAGTTTTAGCCCCGTTACATCTTCCGCGCAGGCCGACTCGACTAGTGAGCTATTACGCTTTCTTTAAAGGGTGGCTGCTTCTAAGCCAACCTCCTAGCTGTCTATGCCTTCCCACATCGTTTCCCACTTAACTATGATTTTGGGGCCTTAGCTGGCGGTCTGGATTGTTTTCCTCTTGACTACGGACGTTAGCACCCGCAGTCTGTCTCCCGGATAGTACTCATAGGTATTCGGAGTTTGCATCGGTTTGGTAAGTCGGGATGACCCCCTAGCCGAAACAGTGCTCTACCCCCTATGGTATTCGTCCGAGGCGCTACCTAAATAGCTTTCGGGGAGAACCAGCTATCACCAGGCTTGATTAGCCTTTCACCCCTATCCACAAGTCATCCCCTGGCTTTTCAACGACAGTGGGTTCGGTCCTCCAGTTAGTGTTACCCAACCTTCAACCTGCTCATGGATAGATCGCCTGGTTTCGGGTCTATACCCAGCAACTAAACGCCCTATTAAGACTCGATTTCTCTACGGCTCCCCTATACGGTTAACCTCGCTACTGAATATAAGTCGCTGACCCATTATACAAAAGGTACGCAGTCACCGAACAAGTCGGCTCCCACTGCTTGTATGCATGCGGTTTCAGGATCTATTTCACTCCCCTCACAGGGGTTCTTTTCGCCTTTCCCTCACGGTACTGGTTCACTATCGGTCAGTCAGGAGTATTTAGCCTTGGAGGATGGTCCCCCCATATTCAGACAAGGTTTCACGTGCCTCGCCCTACTCGTCATCATTATGTGTGCCCTTTCGTGTACGGGAATATCACCCTCTACGTTCGCACTTCCCAGAGCGTTCCACTAAAACACACATAACTTAATGGGCTGATCCCCGTTCGCTCGCCGCTACTAAGGGAATCTCAATTGATTTCTTTTCCTAAGGGTACTGAGATGTTTCACTTCCCCTCGTTCGCCTTGCAACACTATGTATTCATGTTGCAATACCTACCTTAAAGTAGGTGGGTTCCCCCATTCAGAAATCTCCGGATCAAAGGATATTTGCCGCCTCCCCGGAGCTTATCGCAGGCTATTACGTCTTTCATCGCCTCTGACTGCCAAGGCATCCACCACATGCACTTAATTACTTGACTATACAACCCCAAACAGTCGTTATTACCTACAAGGAGTAATAAGACATGATCAATGATTCCTCATCAATCTCTTACAGTTTGAAGTACTGTGTATTTAAACACTGTACAGCTTCAATCTAATTCATATACCAAAACGCTTGATTCAGTTAATTTGCTAGTTCTCAATGAATTCCAAGATCAGAATTACTTCTTCTCTTTTCATTATTGAGTGAACAATTTATTTCAGACTCAATTTTGCCAATCTGTTAATGAATAAACATGCCTTCGTCAGGTCATGCTTAATACCGTGATACTTAAATCACAGAAGTTAATAAACCAAGATCTTAATCTTTATTTACTAATTTCTGTAATCCGAACTTCTCTTAAGTTCTGGTGGAGACTAGGAGAGTCGAACTCCTGACCTCCTGCGTGCAAAGCAGGCGCTCTACCAACTAAGCTAAGTCCCCAGCTTACATCATCAGTTATGTATCTTCTTTTCTATAACTTCAACCAGTCAAAGTCATGGTGGGTCTGACAAGACTTGAACTTGTGACCCCACGCTTATCAAGCGTGTGCTCTAACCAACTGAGCTACAGACCCTCAGATACATCTATGAAGAACAACTTGTTGTGGATTCTTACCAATCGTCAATCTTTCGTTAAGGAGGTGATCCAGCCGCAGGTTCCCCTACGGCTACCTTGTTACGACTTCACCCCAGTCATCGGCCACACCGTGGTAAGCGTCCTCCTTGCGGTTAGACTACCTACTTCTGGTGCAACAAACTCCCATGGTGTGACGGGCGGTGTGTACAAGGCCCGGGAACGTATTCACCGCGGCATTCTGATCCGCGATTACTAGCGATTCCGACTTCATGGAGTCGAGTTGCAGACTCCAATCCGGACTACGATCGGCTTTTTGAGATTAGCATCCTATCGCTAGGTAGCAACCCTTTGTACCGACCATTGTAGCACGTGTGTAGCCCTGGCCGTAAGGGCCATGATGACTTGACGTCGTCCCCGCCTTCCTCCAGTTTGTCACTGGCAGTATCCTTAAAGTTCCCGACATTACTCGCTGGCAAATAAGGAAAAGGGTTGCGCTCGTTGCGGGACTTAACCCAACATCTCACGACACGAGCTGACGACAGCCATGCAGCACCTGTATGTAAGTTCCCGAAGGCACCAATCCATCTCTGGAAAGTTCTTACTATGTCAAGGCCAGGTAAGGTTCTTCGCGTTGCATCGAATTAAACCACATGCTCCACCGCTTGTGCGGGCCCCCGTCAATTCATTTGAGTTTTAGTCTTGCGACCGTACTCCCCAGGCGGTCTACTTATCGCGTTAGCTGCGCCACTAAAGCCTCAAAGGCCCCAACGGCTAGTAGACATCGTTTACGGCATGGACTACCAGGGTATCTAATCCTGTTTGCTCCCCATGCTTTCGCACCTCAGCGTCAGTGTTAGGCCAGATGGCTGCCTTCGCCATCGGTATTCCTCCAGATCTCTACGCATTTCACCGCTACACCTGGAATTCTACCATCCTCTCCCACACTCTAGCTAACCAGTATCGAATGCAATTCCCAAGTTAAGCTCGGGGATTTCACATTTGACTTAATTAGCCGCCTACGCGCGCTTTACGCCCAGTAAATCCGATTAACGCTTGCACCCTCTGTATTACCGCGGCTGCTGGCACAGAGTTAGCCGGTGCTTATTCTGCGAGTAACGTCCACTATCTGAAGGTATTAACTTCAGTAGCCTCCTCCTCGCTTAAAGTGCTTTACAACCATAAGGCCTTCTTCACACACGCGGCATGGCTGGATCAGGCTTGCGCCCATTGTCCAATATTCCCCACTGCTGCCTCCCGTAGGAGTCTGGGCCGTGTCTCAGTCCCAGTGTGGCGGATCATCCTCTCAGACCCGCTACAGATCGTCGCCTTGGTAGGCCTTTACCCCACCAACTAGCTAATCCGACTTAGGCTCATCTATTAGCGCAAGGTCCGAAGATCCCCTGCTTTCTCCCGTAGGACGTATGCGGTATTAGCATTCCTTTCGAAATGTTGTCCCCCACTAATAGGCAGATTCCTAAGCATTACTCACCCGTCCGCCGCTAAGTGATAGTGCAAGCACCATCACTCCGCTCGACTTGCATGTGTTAAGCCTGCCGCCAGCGTTCAATCTGAGCCATGATCAAACTCTTCAGTTAAAAATCATTTTGCACCTTATTAAAGACAAGGTGCCAATTCTGGCTCATCAATTTTCTGACTTAAATTTCGCTCAAATAAACTTCGAGTAATTTAAACCAATCAATCAATGATAATATTTCGATCAATCAATCAGTAAAAATCCACACAAGTTGTTCTTCATAATCTCTTAATGATCTTCTTACTGGTTCGTCACCAGCAAGCTAGGTCGGCTATGTTACTCTTAATCTCTTAAAAGTCAACAGGTAATTTCGATATTTTTAAAACTTATTTCCAAAACCAACTTCTTATCAAATCCACTGCTCAAAGCAATCAACCCAATTCCAAGTAACTGTTTTTCAACAAGTTTCTATCTGCATCACCGCCGATGGATGTGCATTATAGAGGATTTAATTACGTTGGCAATACCTTTTTTAAATTAATATTATCGCATGCTTGTTTTTTAGCCTTTTTAGCATTTTATCTATATTATTTGATCAATTTTACATTGATAATAGGTTATCAATTTTGTATTAAAGCATATCTCCATCCAACTGCACATTAAGTATTAGCCTGGCTGGTGGTTAAGGAATTATATGAATTATTCTAATTTAATTTTATTAAGCGTGTTATCTGTAGGTGTTTGCACCTCTATATATGCTCAAGAGAACACGACAAGTGAATCTGCTAATGCTAGTTCATTAGAAGAAACAGGGCCGAATCATCCCCGTTCACAAATTATTAAAGATTTAAAAAATATTAAAGTTAAAGATTTAAAAATTAATGCAAATGCAGCACAACCAGATTTAGTTAAAGATCCTTTGCAGTCATTGAACCGTCCAATTTATTCTTTTAATGATATGTTGGACCGCAATTTCTTGCGTCCTGTTGCTGTTCAATATAGAGAAAAGACCCCAGAAGATGTACGTGGCTCTTATCGCCAGTTTCGTAAAAATCTTGGTGAACCATGGAATGCTGTCAATCAGCTTATTCAAGGTCGCCCAAGTCGTGCAGCAAAAACTTTAGGTCGATTTACAATTAATACCCTAACTACTCTTGGTTTGGCAGACCCAGCCAGCCGCCTAGGTTTACCAACTGAGGAAGAGAATTTTGGTGTAACCCTTGGTTATTATGGTGTGCCTTCTGGTCCATTCCTTATGCTACCTTTCTTTGGGCCAAGTACTTTACGTGATGGTTTTGGTTTGGCAGTAGATGCCCAAGCTCGTCCACAAAAATATGTTTTGGATGATCAAGACGGTCTTTATTGGTCGAGTAATCTATTGCAAGCTGTTGATACGCGTGCTCAATATCTGGACTTGGATCAAACCTTACAGGGTGATCAATACGCTATGATTCGAGATTTATACCTCCAGCGTAAAGCCTTCCAAATTACAGAGAAAAAGGGCGACTCAGCTGATGTGTCTTTCATTGATGATGATTCACAAGATACATCTGATGAGAATCAAAACCCTTAAGATGAAATAAAGGTATTGCTTGAATTGAGAGTTTGGCAATACCTTGATTTTGATCATACATACTCTATGATGAATAAAGTGATCATATAAAAGGACTACCATATCTTCTATGTATTTTATTAAACCGACACGCTCTATCCCTTATTTAGAGCAAGCTTTGGATAAATTGCCAGGCTTACAAGTCATTAACATAGATGATTTAGACTTATATGATCCAACCATCATTGCAATTGCAGATGTACAAGATTTCCTGACTTTTAAGTGGAATTTACCGACTATTGTAATTGCTTTTGAAAATGAAGGTGGCGCTTTAGCTCATGCATGGGAAGCAGGTGCTCTTGCAGGTTGGGTATGGAATCAACTACCTAACGATTTAAACAAAGCCTTATCAAGAATTGATGCTCAATATAAACGTAATCAAGATAGCCGTGACTTACCTTCGGCTGCTGAACTACAAAAACGATTATTACCCAATCCAATTGATTTATTAAATTATGAAGTCGAAACTTTCTTTCAGCCTTCGGCATATCTTTCTGGAGATTGGTACGACTATTGGAAATTAAATGATAAAGAGGTTTTATTTTATCTTGCCGATGTTTCAGGCCATGGTGTAACGAGTAGTTTGTTAACATCATGGATGGCAGCTTTCCATGGTCGATCAAAAACACCCAGACAATTAATAAAGAAATTAAACGGAATGTTGGTTCAAGAAAATATTGAAAAGCACATTACGATTGTAGTGGGTATTTTAAATCTTGAAACGCATACTCTTCGCTGGTCAAGTGCTGGGCACTATCCCCCTCCTATCATTTTTGAGCCTAATCAAACACCTAAAATTCTAACGACGAGCAGTTTCCCATTAGGTTTAACTGACGAACTCGAAGTTGAAGAGCATATTTGTACATTAAATCGCCATGCGCGCTTCATTGTTTGCTCAGATGGAGCCCTTGAACCCTTTGATGGTGGTTTGAATGATCAGTTCCAACAATTGGTCCATCATTTGCAAAATCAATCATTTCAAGCACCCGATCATGTGGCCGATGATATTGCCATCTTTAGTCTTTGTCGAATGAATTAATTTACGAATCAATTATTTACATAATATACGACCTAAGGACTCTTGAGTCTGAGATGGCACTATGTGATAATTTTTCTATCCTTCTCTGAAAATGGCATTTATATGTCAACAGGTCATGTTGAATATGCAAGTTTAAATGGAACGCATATTTTCAAACTTATTGGTGAAGTGCGAGCCCATTCTTGTATAAGTCTAGACAAACTTTTAAACAGAATTGAACAGCAAGAGAATGTTGTTGGTGCAATCGTTGATTTAACCCAAACAACATTTATTGATAGTACTGTATTAGGCATCCTAGCCAAGCTAGGTTTAAAGCTGAAACAGGCTCATCATATTCAAGCTGTGATGCTATCTACCAATCCAGATATCACAACCTTAGCCAACAGTATGGGGCTAGGGCAGGTTTTTGTCATTTTGAATTATTGTGGTGATCCTAATGTTTGCACGTTAACGTTAACAGATGAACAAATCACTCATAATGCAATGCTAAAAACTGTTCTCGATGCACATAAGACATTGATGAAACTCAATGCAAACAATCAGAATATGTTTGAACCACTTGTGAAGCAGTTACAGAAAGAACAAGATACGCTTGAACAGGTATCGGACAAGCAAAATGCCTGACTTCCACCATTAAGCCGGATTAGAATATGACCCTCGTTTCTGTTGCTCAAATGAACTCCCAAGATGATATTGAAAATAATTTTCAAATCATTGAGTCTTTGATTCAACAGAGCAAGGCGCAAAATGCTAGCTTAATTGTTTTCCCCGAAAACTTTGTATGTTTTGCTGCTGGAAAACAACGTGAAACTGCTGAGCAATTCGAATCTATTCAACAAAGGCTTGAGAAACTAGCACATCAATATCAAATCTGGATTGTGGCTGGTACCTTACCTTGTCCATTCCGTCCAGATGGATCTACGATTCAAGATGGTCGCGTCAGAACCGTTAGCCTCTGTATCAGCCCTGAGCGTACAGAAGCACGTTATGACAAGATTCATTTATTTGATGTACAAGTTGGTGATGCGGTCGGTGGTTATCAGGAGTCTCGTTTCTTTGAACCAGGAACAGACGTCGTAGTCACATCTACTCCTTTTGGCAATATTGGCTTAATGGTATGTTATGACTTGCGTTTTCCAGAGCTTGCTCTAACGCTAAGACAACAAGGCGCTCATCTTCTTACTGCTCCTGCTGCATTTACCTACACAACAGGACAAATGCACTGGCAACTTTTGCTACAGGCTCGAGCGATGGATAGCCAATGTTATGTTTTAGGTGCAGCACAACAGGGCTGGCATGGTGAAAAACGACAAACCTGGGGACACTCTGGGGCAACAGATAGTCGTGGTCAAATTTTAAGTATGATTGAAAATGAAGGGAATGGTTTAATCACTGTGCCCTTTGATTTAACAGCACAAGATCTCGTCCGCTCTTCAATGCCTCTAATGACACACCGTAAATTAATTCACTATTAAAAGTTTAATTATTCATGTGGAAATACTTATTTAGCTTTTTTTACTTGGGGGCAAATATTCATTGTTATGCAGAGTCTGGTATAACGAATCATTTCGTTTCACCACCCGCACAGCTCAAATCAGATATTCTTCCCTCTACTCCTAAAGATATTCCTTTGCCTGCATTTGGCCAAAGAATAATTGGATGGGGAACGGGCGCAGAAGGTGCAAGACAACGTTTAGAAAATATTCAACCAGCAGATGTTTCTATGATTAAAAAACAAGGAACAACGCTTGAAATGATCACTGCTTGGCAAGGTTTTTATGAACAAGAGCAACAACGTAGTGTAAATAATCCTACTGCTAAATATCGTGCACGTTTGATGAAAAAAATTGCAGACCTATGGTAGGCACTTTTATCTAAAAGATTTTTATCTTATGGAATAATTGATTTAATTATTCCATTTTTTATGCCCCTTAATTTACTTTATTCATAACCTATTCTTATGAACATTTAAGAAACTGAATAGAACGCGATATACTACAAAAGCAATATTAGTTTCTTTGAGGAAGATATGGACCAAGACTGTAAAAACTTAAAGCTTGAGAATCAACTATGTTTCCTCGTCTATTCAACAAATTTAGCTCTTAATCAGCTCTACCGAAAACTCCTAACGCCTTTGGGTATTACTTATCCTCAATATTTGGTGATGTTGGTTTTATGGGAACAGGATGAAATTACTGTTTCAGAAATTGGTAGCCAAGCTTTTTTAGAATCATCAACTCTCACCCCTATTCTGAAAAAATTAGAAGCCCTACATTTTCTTCATCGCACTCGCTCAACGCAAGATGAACGCCAAGTTATTATTACGCTAAGCGATGAAGGAAAAAAATTAAAAGATCGGGCAATGAATATTCCAGCCGAAGTATTAGATGCAAGTTCATGTGATATGACAACGCTACTGGACCTAAAAGATCAACTTACTAAACTCCGTACAAACCTAGTCAAATAAACAGCAATTTTTTCAAAAAATATACTTGTCAAAATAATTAAGTCGTGTACGATATATTTGTATTCAATTTATTTTAGGAACAAAAACGATGTCATTAGAAAAAGTTGTTTATCGTGCAAAAGCTAAAGCAACCGGTGGTCGTGATGGCCGTGCAACCTCATCAGACGGTGTTTTAGATGTACAACTTGGTGTCCCTAAAGAAATGGGTGGCGCTGGCGGAGCTGTAACAAATCCTGAGCAATTATTTGCAGCGGGTTATTCAGCATGCTTTTTAGGAGCTTTAAAATTTGTTGCAAACCGCGATAAATTTAATATTAGCAAAGATGCTTATGTAGAAGGCGAAGTAGGTATTGGTCCAATTCCTACAGGTTTCAGTATTGAAGTGACTTTAAATGTGTACTTGGTTGGCATGGATCGTGAAGAAGCTGAAAAATTAGTTGCAGCAGCTCATATTGTTTGCCCGTATTCAAATGCAACTCGCGATAATATTGATGTGAACTTTAATATTGTGACTGAGTAATTTTTTAAGTTTTAAAAAATGCCCGAATCTTATCGGGCATTTTTATTGCTCATTACAAATTAGACTTCACTTGCTTCATTGGTTACTCGAAGCACTTCTTCGAGTGTAGTTTTACCTGTAAGTACTTTACGTAAACCATCATCACGGATAGAACCAGAGTACTGACGAGCATGATTTTCTAATTCATATTCAGCCGCATTTCCATGAATCAGACGGCGCATAGGCTCATCAACAGGCACGATTTCATAAATAGCCGTACGTCCATTGAAACCTAAGTGAGAACAGTGATCACACCCTTGAGCCTGCGGTAACTTCAACAAAGGTTCACTATGAATATGCTGGAATACCTGTCTTTCGAAAGTATCCGCTTCACGCCATGTCATACAATGCTGACATAAGGTTCGAACCAAACGTTGAGCAACAACCCCAATTAAGGAGCTCGATAGTAAAAATGGTTCAATCCCCATATCTTTAAGTCGGGTGACCGCGCCAATAGCTGTATTGGTGTGCAGTGTAGATAAAACCAAATGACCCGTTAACGATGCTTGTACTGCAATTTCAGCAGTTTCCAGATCACGAATTTCACCCACCATGACCACATCCGGATCTTGACGCAACATTGCCTTTAGAGCACGAGCAAAAGTCATATCCACTTTAGTATTGACTTGTGTCTGCCCAATACCTTCAAGTTGATATTCAATCGGGTCTTCGGCTGTCAAAATGTTACGCGTATTGTCATTTAGATCAGATAAGGCTGCATATAAAGTGGTCGTTTTCCCCGAGCCTGTAGGACCTGTTACTAAAATAATGCCATGGGGACGATGCACGAGTTGGGTTAAACGCTCGTAATCATTTGCCATCAGACCCAAATGGATCATATTAAGACGACCAGCTTGTTTATCAAGCAAACGCATTACCACCCTTTCACCATGTGATGAAGGTAAAGTCGAAACACGCACATCCACTTCACGTCCTGCAAGACGTAAAGAAATACGACCATCTTGCGGTACACGCTTTTCTGCAATATCGAGTTTTGCCATGACTTTAATACGTGAAACCAGCAAAGGCGCCAACTCACGGCGTGGCTGTACAATTTCACGTAATTGACCATCTACACGTAATCGTACAGATAATTTCTTTTCAAAAGCCTCGATATGAATATCTGAAGCACCAACTCGAATTGCTTCAGAAAGAAGTGCATTAATAAGACGGACAATAGGCGCATCATCTTCTTGGTCCATCAAATCTTCTGTTTCTGGCACCTGATCGGCCAAGCTTAATAAATCAGGATGATCTTCTAAACCTGCCGCAACTTCTTGTGACTCCCCTGTATCTCGCGCATAACTTGTACTAAGCAGTGCATTAAATTCTTGTTCAGTGCATAACTGATAGTGTGCTGGTTTTCCTAAAATTCGTCTTGCTTCCTGCAATGCAATTTTTTCAGTATTTTGACGTCTAATAATAAATACTTGATCACCGTCATAACGAAATAAAACACCATGACGCTTGGCAAAACTATATGGAACTTGTATTTGTTTCAATATTTGCATCACAATTTATAATGATGAGTAAGATGATTTTGAGTGTACTCTAAGCAGATTACAGCGTGAAGTCTGTTTAACAACTCGGTAGAGGAATTTTACGTCTTGTTTGAAAATAATGAATATCAGCCTCGCCCCCAGAATTCCTTAAAATGGTGGGGAGAACAGCGCTTTGAAATTAATCAGTCTAAAGCATGGCAATTCGGTTCAATGCTTTTTCGTCTAACGCGCGGTATAAAAGAATGGCGTATCGAATATTATCGCCCATCTCTTCAAGACGATAATGAGCAAGATTGGCACCCAATCGCAGATCCGAATTTTGCCTTTCCGCATACTGTTCAAGTAGAACGCTACATGTTTCGGAAAACTAATCCGGAATTTTTACTTATGCCACGACTGGCAGACCGTTCAGTAGTAATTAAACCCGTTGATCCTATCTACATTCCAGCGGGGCAACGTGGAACTCTCTATATTAGTACACCACTATGGATTGCCGGTTTGGTTGAAAGTCAGCATGAGCCTCTGTTTGAGATTCCCCTAATTCAGCCCAAAGATACATGGTTTGGTCCAAATGCCCAGCAAGGTGAAATTTGTTATGCCACTTCAGTAGATGGACGTACCGATTTGAACCTGTTAACACCGCGTGCTTTTCGTGCTGTAACCCCAATTGATTTTCACAATACCAGTAATCATCAATTGCGTTTTGACCGCATGAATGTACCAGTTACCGCCCTGCCTCTTTTTTATAGTGAAAGTACGGGGCGTTTATGGACGTCTCAAATTAAAGTTTATTATGAAGGCTCTGATCGCCCCGCACGCATTCGTATTGAAAACCGCACTCCGCCACTTGCGGGTGAAGTGACCTATGTTCATCCGCCACGTTCACCTGGTGGAGCCTTATTCAATATGTTTGATTCATTCTTTTAAGGGGTTTATATGGCTGATACAAGTATTCCTAAGGATATCGCTGATAGCCTCACAAGCATATTTACCAATATTAATACCGAACGTATTAGTGAAATTTTAGTCGCTGTTGTGCTCTGTTTTATTGGTTTTGTTCTTGCTCGTATTATTTCAAATACATTTATTAGAACCATTGGCTCACGTTTTAATGCTCATCAACGTTTGGTATGGCGCCGCGGTATTTTTTATTTTATTTTCTTACTCTTCATTATGACGAGTTTAAAAGAAGCTGGTTTTAAACTCAGTGTATTCCTTGGCGCGGCAGGGATTCTAACCGTAGCACTTGGTTTCGCTTCACAAACGTCTGCCAGTAACTTAATCAGTGGTTTATTTTTGATTGGTGAAGGTTCATTTGAAGTCGGAGATACGATCCAGATTACCCTGATTCGTGGAAATACGATTGAAGGTGAAGTGATTTCAATTGACTTGCTTTCTGTAAAACTACTTACACTCGACAATGTCTATATTCGTCTGCCAAATGAACAGCTTATTCGTGCTCCCGTACACAACTTATCTAAATACCCAATTCGGCGAATTCCAATTACACTCGCAATTAACTTTCACGAAGACATCATTAAAGTTCGCGAAGTTCTACTTAACGTAGCAGCTCATTATCCGCTTGTATTAGATGACCCAAAGCCTGCTGTTACAGTTACTGCATTCAGAGAATCATCGATTGAACTTTTATTTGCAATGTGGTGTAGACAAGAAAATTCTTTAAAAGTCCGAGATGAGATGCAAGAAAGAATTCGAAATGGATTTTTAGATAATCAGATTGAAATTCCTGTTCCTAAAATGGGTTTGATTGATCGACCACCTACTGTTTTTGCTGAAGATGATATCGATCAATACAGTAATCAAAAAGAATTGAAACAAGAGCCTAAAGCTTAGGCTCTTCATTTTTTTGTACAGAGGATGACGGTGGTAATGGTGCAAGATAAGCAATAATTAGCATTACCCCACCAGCTCCAATAAATGAAATGACCCGAGTTAAAGTCGCACTTTGCGATAGATCAAGCAAAATTAGTTTTAATACGACAATTCCTAAAAGTGCTGCACCAACAAACCACAATTGACGAATCATTCTTCGACTTGAGAATGTGGTTAAAACGAATGCCAAAATTACCCAAAGTAACGTCAAACTTAGCTGTACTACACCATTTGTCCAAATTGCAGCACTCCATAGCGGCGTTGCCCAGTAATGGTGCAAGCCTCTGACCACCACACTACTGAATACTAACAACCCCACTAGAATTGTTGTAATTTTAAAAGTCCACTCCAGTGATTTATCTTGATCAAAAGCATGTTGATAAATAATAAAGAGTAGGCCTGCAAATACTACAATTGACAGAAAATCAGTTAAGTTAAGCAAAGGAACAAAATAAAGATATTCCGCAGAATGAATATCGACACTCACCACAAGCAACCAAAGTAAACTTAGACACCACACTGGAATTTGATGTAACAATGTGGTTTTATGGGACTGATAAGCCCAAATCGAATAAACCACTGGAACGAAAGCCAAAGCAACAATTGGCATTTGTGGAAAAATCGCCAAACCAACTGTGGCTAATGCCAACCAGCTTAAACCAGCCCATGCCTTTAAAGACCCAAACTGACCTGACTGCGGTTGAGCCATAATGAATAAAGCACTGAGGAATGTTGCTGCAATGAGGAAAGTACCCTGTTGCAATATGCTCGGCCATTTAAATACGCTGAATATTTGACTAGTAAAGGCCTCACCCAAAATTAACAACAATAAAAGGCTAATTAGACTTAACTGTAAACTCTGCCATTGGACTCTTAGTTTGTAGTGAACGACTACACTAAATATTGATAATAATAATATCGCAACCATCAAATATGGGCTTAAGCCGTGATGTTGCCATGTCATTATTTCTATACCTGCTATAGCACCCGCATACATCCCTAAACATAAGAAAATACCGCTAAACATGCTGGCACTAAAATAGTGTTGCTCTTTACTGTTGTATTGCAACAAATAGAAGGCTGAAATAAATTGGGCGATTGCATAAATGCTTGTGCTCAATGTTGGGAATTGTTCATTTGCCCAAAATTGATAAAACAATGCAATTGAACTTAGTAAAACTAAAATTACACCAATATATCGGCTTAAACGGTAGCGCTCAGTTACACCCCATACAATTAAGGCCGTACCTTGAGCGACCCAACCAATTGCAGTCCAGTGTGCTCCTTTCGCGAGTGGAAAGATTAGAGCAAAAAATGCAACGGCGAGAATGAAAAAGCTTTTTGCCAACACCGAAAGTTGCGGATGAGTTTTTTTAATCCAGAAAGTTAATAGTGCATAAGTTCCCGCTAGTACTGCGGCGCCAATCGTCAACGCTTGGGTAGACTCATGTACTAAATAGGCATGTAGTGTAAAACCTAGTACAGGCACGCTAAAAATAAGGCCCACATCTAACAGTGGAGGTAAATGAATCCCTTCTCGTTTTTCATGTGTTGAAACTCGAGATATATTTTGGCTATAACGCACACTGAGCCAAATAAACAGGGCTATATGCAGCCATAAAATCCAGTCTAATGTGTCAAATTTTGCAGGTTCTGCATAAAAACCTATCGCGCTACCACCAATAAACATCGTGGCAAAGAAAGCGATTTGATTCAAAACTTTCCAAGGCTGAATAAAGTTAACAGCAGCAACAGCAAGATTAATGACCAAATAGTAGCTAAATAAGAAAACCACATCGGGACGATATTGCGGAATGACCAGTGGTGCTGCATAAGCCATCCCAAGTGCTAAAATTGCTAAGTAAATTGCCTGTTGTTTTAAACTTAAAAATACGGTGATTACTAATAAAATAGTAAACAAAATACTCGCTGTTATTAGATTGGCAATTACACCAAAATGATGCGAGAACACGAGTGTTAGAAACACAACCGCTAGCCCTACACCTTGCAAAGCAACAGCAAAAAGTTGATTTTTCTTTTGCAGAGTATAGCCAAATGCAGTTAATACACCTCCAGCAATAGCAATAAATCCAAGTTTCACACCTAAACTCAGCTGCCAATGTTCACTTGCAAAACGCAGTAACAACACTACCCCAACCATGAGCACAGCAACAGCAACTCTTAAAATTGGATTGCCATGTACCATCCAATCTATTGCTGGTTGCCACCATGCAGTTTGTACAGGAGCTAGATTTTCTTTTTGGTCTAAAGAGTTCATTTCAGGTAGAGCTGGCTTGATCATATTGTTTGGATCAATTTGCCCCGATACAGGCGTTACAACATCTGTATTTATTGCTTCATTTACATGAACATTTTGTTTTGCTGTCTCGAGGTACAATAGTCTTGTATGGAATGCACTAATCGTTTGGACCAAACATAACAATAAAACCAGTAATGCACCGCCAGAAATCCACATCCAGTGATTCATATAAGCAACTAACGCAACCAAGGCAGCCGTATAAATCACTGTTGTTTGCATACGAATAGAATAAAGAGGATTTGCCTGATGAGAAAACTGTTGTTCTAAATGAGTCAGACGCTGATGCAGATTTGATAATAACTGAACCAGTACTACCACGAGTGCAACAGATAAAGCAGCAACAGCACTCTGGAATTTAAAACCAATTGACATGGCTAAAAACAAAGTCAAAGCGATCAAAACGATGATCATTCCCTGTTTGTCTTTTTTATACATGGGCTTAGCAATATGACACCTTCATTACATGTCATCTTACTTCAAGGCAATACAAGCGTATATTTATACATACAAAATACTGCAAAAATCATAAACCTGCATTCATATCCGTTTTCACGTAAAATACCCGTAATTCAGATTAAGGAATTGTTCAATGCCACCATTTGTCTTGGTTGATGGGTCCTATTTTTTATTTCGTGCATATCATGCATTACCACCATTGACGACCTCTACAGGGTTACATACCAATGCAATACGTGGAGCAATTTCTGCGATTCAAAAACTTATGCGTCGTATGCAACCGACGCATATGGCCGTAATTTTTGACACTCCCGAACCAACCTTCCGTCATAAGCTTTCACCCATTTATAAAGGTGATCGTCCAACCATGCCCGAAGAGTTATCTCAACAAATTCCATATTTACATGCATTGATTAAAGCTCAAGGTATTCCTTTATATAGTCTCCCTGGCGCAGAAGCGGATGACATTATTGGTACACTTGCTAAACGTGCTGTACTCGAAGGACACCATGTTCTCATCTCGACTGGAGATAAAGACATGGCTCAATTAGTTAATGATCATGTAAAGTTAGAAGATAGTTTTAAAGATCGCGTAATGGACACCGACGGTGTATTTGAGAAGTTTGGAGTTTGGCCAAATCAGATTATCGACTACTTGACTCTGATGGGGGATGCATCCGACGGTATTATGGGTGTTCCAGGCATCGGTGCAAAAACAGCAGCAAAATTACTGACTGAATATGGCACCTTAGAAAATATTATTGCCAATGCAGACCAACTTAAAGGCAAGATTAGCCAGAATATTAAAGATAATTTAGACAATATTAAGCTTGATCATCAGCTAGCAAGTATTGTGTGTGATCTTCCTTTAGAACTCGACTGGCATGAATTAAAGCTTATCGACCCAAATGTTGATGCTTTGCGTAACTTATATACTGAGCTTGAGTTTAGAAATCAGTTACAGTCGCTTGACCATCCAAATAATCCGAACAGCTCTGCTTATAAACAACAAGTTTCACAAGTCGTAGTACAAGATGAAGTTAAACCAGCTGATTCGATAGAAACCGAAGATCAGGCCAGTTTAACGAGTCAAGATGACCAGCTTGGGACTGCCAATTACCACACTGTTTTAACTCAAGAAGCATGGGATCAACTCTGGCAGCGCATGCAAAATGCCGATCATTTTGCCATTGATACAGAAACCACGAGTCTTGATTATCGTATTGCCGAAATGGTTGGTTTTTCAATCGCATTTGATGCACAAGATGCCTACTATGTGCCTTTAGCGCATAACTATGAAAATGCTCCAGAGCAACTGAACCGTGAGCAAATTCTGGCTCAAATTAAGCCTGTACTAGAAAATGAAGCGGTTAAAAAAATCGGTCATCATCTTAAATACGATGCACATATTTTTGCTAACCATGAAATTGATTTAAAAGGCTGGTATTTCGACAGCATGTTGGCGTCTTATGTACTGAATGCAGCAGCAACTCGTCATGGAATGGATGATGTTGCTCGTGTCTACCTAAGTCACTTAACAACGACTTTTGAACAAATTGCCGGCAAAGGTGCAAAGCAGAAAACATTTAATCAAATTGAGATTGAAGTCGCTGCACACTATGCAGCAGAAGATGCACATGTGACCTATCGTTTGTATGAAGTCCTTTCAAACAAACTTAAACCATTTCCTGAACTAGAAAATATTTTATATAACATTGAAATGCCAGTTGCCCGAATTTTATCGGGTATGGAAGAAGATGGTATTCGTTTAGATCATGCATTCCTCGATAAATTAAGTGTTGAATTTGCAAAAACTATGGAAGGTCTTGAAAATCAGGCCATGGAAATTGCAGATGAAACTTTTAATATTGCTTCACCTAAACAAGTAGGGGAAATTCTATTTGATAAATTAGGAATCAAAGGCGGGAAAAAAACTGCAACTGGCCAATACAGCACCAGTGAAAGTGTCTTAGAAAAAATTGAACACCCTTTAGCAGAAATTATTCTAGAACATCGTGGTTTAGCAAAGCTAAAGAGTACCTATACGGACCGTCTGGTTGAACAATCTCATAACGATACGCATCGTGTACATACGAGCTATCATCAAGCGCTAACAGCGACAGGTCGTCTATCCTCTTCCGATCCTAATTTACAAAATATTCCAATTCGTAGACAAATTGGTCGTCAGATTCGTAAAGCATTCATTGCACCAGAAGGCCGAGTTCTATTGGCTGCCGATTATTCGCAAATTGAACTACGTTTAATGGCACATTTTTCTCAAGATGATGCTTTAGTACATGCGTTCCAACATGGACAAGATGTTCACCGTAGAACTGCTGCCGAAGTATTAGGTATTGCAATTGAAGACGTAACTAATGACCAGCGTCGTCAAGCCAAGGCAGTAAACTTTGGTCTACTTTATGGTATGTCTGAGTTTGGCTTAATTCGTCAATTAGGCTTCACACGTCAAGAATCGCAAAACTACATCAAGCAGTACTTCCAACGCTATCCTGGCATCTATGAATATATGCAACGCACGCGTCAAGTTGCATCAGAGCAAGGCTTTGTTGAAACTATTTTAGGTCGACGTCTTTATACGCCTGATATTGATGCACGAAATGTGATGGTGCGTAAGGCTGCCGAACGTGCTGCGATCAATGCACCTTTACAAGGCAGTGCGGCTGATATTATTAAACTTGCGATGATTGAAGTAGATAAAATTCTGCCAAAAGATCAGGCAAAGTTACTTCTTCAAGTACACGATGAATTAGTTTTTGAAGTAGATCAAAACATTGCCGATGAGCTTTCTAAGCAAATTGCAAATGTTATGGAATCGGTTCTAGAAATTTCAGTGCCTTTACTTGTTGAAGTAGGACAAGGACTGAACTGGGATGATGCTCATTAATTAACAGAAATAAAAAAGGGCTGTATTTAACAGCCCTTTTTTATTGGGTCAGCTTAAAGTCCGGTTAAGAGAATTTTCGCTACTTCATTCATTAAGATCTCGGCAATATAGAGTGCCAAAAATGCCAAAATTGGAGATAAATCAATCATTCCCATATTAGGCAATAAACGACGGAATGGTGCGAGTAATGGTTCAGCTAAATCTTGAATCACCTCAATATAAGGTGAACGCGATTGCGTAAACATGACCACCCAACTCAAAATGATTGTTGCGAAAATTAAATAACGGCAGAAACGAATCAAGTCCTGAATCATGGTTACAAATGTCAGAATCAGTAAATGAATCGGACTATTTGGCATAGAGCCAGAAAGATACATCACACCGAAAATTTTCAGTAAATACAACGTAATTAAAAGAACCAACGCAGCCAAATTAAATCGGCCTTTTGCGACCGTCGGAAAAATTCGGCCAAAAATATCAACAATCTTAGTCGCTTTTACGGTCGATAAAACCACAGGATTATAAGGACTTACTGCCGCTAATTGCATTAAAAAACGGAAAAAGACCAATAAAATCGCGACATTAATTAAAATTCCAAAAATTAGCGCAGAATTTGCACCCATAGTTGTCTTATCCTATTTAAGCTATTTCGCACTGTCACTCAGTTCTTGAGCCAATTCTTGGCTACGCTTCTGAGCAGCAGCCAATGCAGATTGAATATTTTGGGAGATTTGTGCACGGTCAAAAACTTCAAGTGCAGCTTGTGTTGTACCATTTGGCGATGTCACATTCTTACGAAGTTCAGATGGAGTATTTGAACTGGTAATTGCCATTTGAGCTGCACCTAACGCCGTTTGAAGAGTCAACGCGGTTGCAACTTTTTCATCCAGTCCTAAATTCTTACCCGCACGGATCATACTTTCCATCAAATAGAAAAAATATGCAGGACCTGAACCAGAAACTGCTGTTACCGCATCAATTTGAGCTTCGGAGTTTACCCAAATTGTTAAGCCTGTGGCTGCTAAAATCTGACTTGTTAATTCACGATCCGAAGTACCCACTACATCATTTGCATAGATACCATGCGCGCCTGTTTGAACCAGAGCTGGTGTATTTGGCATAACCCGTACAATTCGATCGCTATCAATTAAATTTGATATTGTTTGAATTTCAGCACCAGCAATAATTGAAATGACCAATTTATCTGATAACAGACCTTTCAAGGGACGTAAAACAGTCGCCAGAACTTGGGGTTTTACCGCCAGTACGACAACATCAGCAGTCTGAATTGCAGCCACGTTATCTTGTGTGACGTGGACTTCTTTCTCTTGTAATAATTGACGGATCTGTTCAACAGGATCTGAAACAGTAATACGTGTCGGTGGTAAACCTCTTGAAATGAGCCCACCAATTAACGCTTGGGCCATATTACCGCCACCAATAAAACAGATATTACAATTTACTGCACTTGCCATAACCATATTCGCCATTTACCAGATTACAAGAATGAGAAATTAAATCTGGTTGCCATCCTCCTTGCTCACAATACGGAGACTGAGCCAACCAAAATCCTTTCGGTGTAAAAACCCCAAGCATAACATTATCTATAACTAATATTTGAATTGTATGACGAAGCCAAGGCAAAATATGTGCTTCTTGAATTGCTTTTTTTAATGGCCATTGGCCAACACGACCATATAAGTGGACTTTTTCTCCACCCTGACGTCGAATTATTCTCAATTTTTTATTTAATAAAGATGAAGCTAAACCGATATTTTTTTGTGTAATCTGAAAATTTCCTGAAGCGTAATGCACTATTTCTCCCATTTGGAAATGATGCTCCGATTCAACCTCAACTGGACTTAATGTTTCAGCAAGAAAAGCCTGTTTACTCAATCTATAAAGATACTGTTGATAACGGACATAGTAAAACTGATTCCAGTGTAATGCTGCTTGTGCATCAGACTTTGAATCAATCACTTCATTTTTTAAGCGCTCGACCATTTCAAATGCAGGTCGATATTGCCCATCACCTTTCATCCAAACCGAAAGCAACTGGCGCTGACGGGCAGCCGATAAATTTAACAATTTAGTTAAGTCTAAACAATCAGCGGTACCACAATGCTTTAAATCGACTATCAAAACTTCTTCTAAAATTTCAGAAGCATCTTGCATCAAATAGCTGGTTCGGCTAAGTGCTTGCTGCATTTTAGGAAATCGATTTTGTAAAAATGGCCAAAGTTCCTCACGTGACCATGCTCGATCATAGTGAATATCGTAATTTGTAGGGTCATTTACATATTCAACTTCAAGTTGGGTAGTCCAATCGACAATTTGCTCACGAGTTAAATCTAAAAAAGGACGCCAAATTGTCATATCTACGCGGTAATCAATAGACTGCATAGCAGCAAGGCCATCAACACCTGCACCCGACATCAACCTCAACATTACTGTTTCAGCCTGATCTTGTTGATGATGAGCAAGTACTAAAATTTCGTTAGCTTGTAAATGCTGTCGATAAGCTTGATAACGTGCCTGACGTGCTTGAGCTTCCAAATTACCGTCGGTAACTTGAACCTTTTGAATAATATAAGGAATATCTAAGCAAGTAGCTTGTTTAGCAACGAGTTTACCCCATTCTGCACTTTGTGATTGCAGTTGATGATCGATATAAATCGCTCGAATCTTTTGAGGGAAAATTTGAGACATCAAATGTAGTAGCAGCATTGAATCCATGCCGCCACTACATCCAATAAGAAAAGAACTATTTTCTGAAAACAGTTGAGCCTGCTTTAAGACATTATGCCTAAATTTGCGCTGCCAAACTTCATTAAACGTTGATAACGTGCTTCGCATCGTTCATTTGCATCCATTGGTAGCAATTCATCCAAAGCCTGCTTCAAAACTACTTTTAGATTTTGCATTACATGCTCAGGATCTAAATGTGCCCCTTCGCCTTCATCTACTACATATTCAACAATACCTAGAGATTGCAATTTATCTGCTGTCAAACCTAAAGCTTCGCTCGCTTGAGCCGCTTTTTCAGCAGTTTTCCATAAAATAGATGCGCAGCCTTCTGGTGAAATCACAGAATAAATACTATGCGATAACATAATTACTCTGTCAGCAACGCCAATACCTAAAGCACCACCAGAACCACCTTCACCAAGTACTGTTGCAACAACAGGAACCTTCAAACTTGAAAGTTGAGCAAGGCTAGTTGCAATTGCTTCGGCTTGTCCACGTTCTTCAGCACCAACACCAGGGTAAGCACCCATAGTATCAATAAACGTAAAGACCGGAAGATTAAAACGCTCAGCCATATCTAATAGGCGTTGAGATTTACGGTAACCTTCAGGGTTAGCCATACCGAAGTTATGCTTTAATTTTTCACGGGTACTACGACCACGGTGTTGTCCAATGACCATCACAGGTTGACCGTCAAAACGAGCAAGACCACCTACCATCGCACCATCGTCACCAAACAAACGATCACCATGCAAGGCGTCAAATTCTGTAAAGATTTCACCGACATAATCTAGAAATTGCGGACGTTCAGGATGTCGTGCAATTTGAACCGTTGTCCACGCTTTGGACTGAGTAGCTTTTTTCATAGGTCGAATATTATCCCTTTAATCGATAAATTTTTCCGACTGAATATTCAATTCAATGTCCCAATGCTTAAACTGATCTTGCTCATCATGCAAGTCCGCAACTAACAATGGCCATTGTTTGGCATCACCAGAAACACTAAGCTGCCATTGTTGATCATTTATGATGGTCAGTTCAATGGCAGGAAGCATCTGATCACTTCGACTATGGTTGAGTAAAACTGCTAGGCGAAGCAATAAACATAAGTAAAGTAATTTATGACCACCAGCCTTCAAAATTTCGTTTTTTACATCATTTCGCAATTTACGACGATGGTGAGCAACTAAATGTGAAAGATGATTTTGATCAATTTGAGAGAAACCCGGAATATCAGAATGCTGTAACAAATAAGCACCATGGCGATGATAACCACCATGACTAATTGCTAAACCAATCTCATGCAAATAAGCTGATCGACGCAGTAAGTCACTGTCTTCACTCGTTAAATTAAGAGATTTTGCGACACCATCAAATAATTGCTGTGCTGTATTGACAACACGTTCTGCTTGTTTAGGGTCAGCATTATAACGGCCCATTAAAGCTTGTACACTGCGGTCGCGTATATCCTCATGTTTAAATCGACCTAATAGGTCATACATAACACCTTCGCGTAATGCACCATCAGAATATGCCAAACGATCAATTTCTAGAACTTCAAAAACTGCGTACAAAATTGCCAATCCGGCTGGCAAAACTGCTCGTCGATCTTCTCTTAAACCTTCAAAATCAATTTCAGAAACGTTTTTAAACTTAAGTAATTTATCTTTGAGTTTGTATAAACCTTCTCGAGTGACATTCTCTTGTTCATCACTTAAGCCCATATTAACCATAATTTGGCGACAGGCTTTAATCGTTCCGCTCGAACCAACGACAGTATCCCACCCTTCCATTTTATAAGTCGTTGCAATAGCAGAAAGCTCTTTACGGGCAGCAACTACGGCCTTATCAAATGATTTCTGGGTAATTTCCCCATCAGAAAAGTAAGCTGTTGTATAGGCCACACAACCCATTTGTAATGATTCGGTGTAAATAGGCTCAAACTCTTCACCGATAATAAATTCGGTAGAACCACCACCAATATCGACGACCAAGCGACGTCCACCATTGGCCATGGTATGCGATACACCCAAATAGATCAGACGGGCTTCTTCTCGTCCTGCAATAATTTCAATAGGTTTAGGTAAAATTTCTGCAGCTTTTTGAATAAATTCATGACCATTTTTTGCCTGACGCAAGGCATTAGTAGCCACAATTCGTAAACGATTAGGTTGAACAGAACTCAATCTACCAACAAAACGGGCTAGACATGCCAAACCACGTTGCTGAGCTGCTTCTGTTAAATTTTTATTTTCATCTAAACCAGCTGCAAGCTGTACTTTTTCTGACATCGAAGCAACTTTTTTAACTTCACCGTGATCTACCCGTGCAATTGCAAGGTGAAAGCTGTTCGACCCCATATCTATGGCGGCAAGTAATTCTTCATCAATCAGAAAGTCAGACATTATTGAACTAAACCCATAACAATTCACGCCTAGAGTAATTCACACGAATGCAATTGAAAAGCCATTTTCATCAACAATTAACTGTCATTTATATTTTTCTATTTATGAGTTGATTGTACAAGTCGATGGTGAATATCGTGAGCATCCATTAGACAAATTTAGTTAAGCCTTGAATAATGGCATCAAACCCTTACATTGAACTAAGTAGCTATGTAATACTGATAGAGATAATTTTCTCCTGTAGTAATAGCACTTTTTTCTAAAAATTGGAGCCGTACCATGTCTGCGACTATTGTAAATACAACTGATGATAACTTCCAAGCAGATGTTCTAGACGCTGAAACACCTGTACTTGTTGACTTCTGGGCAGGTTGGTGTGCACCTTGTAAAGCAATTGCACCTGTTCTTGAAGACTTATCAAGTGAATATGCTGGTAAAGTAAAAATTGTTAAAGTAGATGTGACTTCTTGCGAAGATATTGCGGTGAAATACAATATCCGCAACATTCCTGCTTTATTACTTTTCAAAAATGGTGAAGTGGTAGCTCAACAAATTGGCGCTGTACCTCGCTCTAAACTTGTTAGCTTTATTGATGAAAACGTTTAAGTCAAAATGCTAAGAATGAAAATACGCTATACTTTTTTATAGCGTATTTTTTTCGGCTATAAATTGACAAATTAACTAAGCTGGCTTATATTGCATGCTCAAGAGGCACTGAAGGGAATCATCTTCGTCCGGCTTCTTACAAGACACAAACATAAAGATCGCCACTCGGCAACAGAAATTGTTTTTTCACATTTTTCTTCGAAACAATCAATCAGACTTCTGAATTGTTATTGTGTAAATACAATTGCGATAATCTTTTTTGTATGCGAGCGATTTTTCTTCTTTTTAAACCACACTCTACTCTTTCCTAATTCTGACCCTTATGAATTTAACTGAACTCAAGAAAAAACCAATTGGTGAATTAATTAAAATTGCTGAATTTATGGGCCTGGAAGGTATGGCTCGTAACCGAAAGCAAGATATTATCTTTGCCATTTTGAAACGCCATGCGATGAATGGCGAAGAAATTTTTGGTGACGGCGTTCTTGAAATTCTCTCTGATGGTTTTGGTTTTTTGCGCTCTGCCGCAGGTTCGTATTTAGCAGGTCCGGATGATATTTATGTGAGTCCCTCACAAATCCGACGCTTTAACTTGCGTACAGGCGATACCATCACAGGTACTATTCGCCCTCCAAAAGAAGGTGAGCGTTATTTTGCGTTGCTCAAAGTTAACCAGATTAACTATGACACGCCAGAAAATTCTCGAAATAAAATTCTATTTGAAAACTTAACACCCCTTTTCCCAACCGAACAATTGGTTATGGAACTAGGTAATGGTACGACAGAAGACTTAACTTCTCGTGTTGTTGACTTAGTTGCGCCGATCGGTAAAGGTCAACGTTCTATTATTGTTGCACCGCCAAAAGCGGGTAAAACAATGTTACTTCAAAATATTGCTCAATCTATTGTTAGAAACAATCCTGAAGTATTCCTGATTGTTCTATTAATTGACGAGCGTCCAGAAGAAGTAACTGAAATGGAACGTACTGTTCGCGGTGAAGTCATTGCTTCAACCTTCGATGAAGCTCCTGCTCGCCACGTACAAGTTGCAGAAATGGTGATTGAAAAAGCAAAACGTCTTGTTGAACATAAAAAAGATGTTGTGATTCTGCTTGACTCGATTACCCGTTTAGCGCGTGCATATAACACTGTCATTCCTTCATCAGGTAAAGTGTTAACTGGTGGTGTAGATGCTCACGCATTAGAACGCCCTAAACGCTTCTTTGGTGCTGCACGTAATATTGAAGAAGGCGGATCTCTTACGATCATTTCAACTGCTTTGATTGAAACAGGCAGTAAAATGGATGACGTAATTTATGAAGAATTCAAAGGTACGGGTAACCAAGAGATTACTCTTGATCGCCGTATTGCTGAAAAACGCGTCTTCCCTGCCATGAATATTAAGAAATCTGGTACCCGTCGTGAAGAACGTTTAATGGATGATGATAACTTACGTAAAGTATGGATCCTCCGTAAGCTTCTTCATCCTATGGATGAGTTGGCGGCAATGGAATTCTTGCTTGATCGTATGAAAGAAACTAAAACAAATGATGATTTCTTCGATCAAATGAAGCGTAAAGCTTCAACTTAATCGATTAATTTTCAATAAAAAGCCACTCTTTTGAGTGGCTTTTTATTTGGTTGACAAGCTTTACACAAAAATACATTTTGTAGTTTTTTATGTAAAATTATTTATAAGCTTTTGATAGTAATTATTTTTGAATTAAAAAAAAATAAGTTTTTTAATAGCTTATCTCCACCTTTTCCAATATCACTCGGGCTGATTGATTGTTTTTTTCTGTTAAAAAACAGGCTGTTTTTTTCTCTTTTTCATACGTTTTTTCGACAGACGACAGTAGTATTTCAGCATTTGCAGTGATAGCATAGCGGCAGACCAGTTAGACTGCTCCATGCGTTGTTACCTAGCTACGTTTTAGGAATAATAAAAGCAAAACAGTCCAACTTAGGTTTTTTTAATCTCAAATCTTTTTTGTGAGAGTGATGCCATGTTATTCAAAAAATTTGCTGCTGTTGCTGCTGTAGCTGCTACTTTAGCTTTCGTTGGTTGTTCTAAGAAAGAAGAAGCTCCTGCTGCTGCTGCTTCTGAAGCTGTAGCTGCTGCTTCTGAAGCTTCTACTGCTGCTTCTGAAGCTGCTACTGCTGCTTCTACTGCTGTTGATGCTGCTGCTATCTGAAGTCTGCCTGCTGCTGCTTCTGCACCTGCTGCTTCTGCTGCACACTAATCTATAATTTAGATTAGAAAAAAGAGGACATTTTGTCCTCTTTTTTTTATGCCTAAATTTTATATTCCTAAGCCCACTTCACTTAATATATCTAGATAAATTGACATAACATCATAGTTGAATAAAGCTATCTAAATATAAGTAAAAAAAAGCAGATCAATCGATCTGCTCATTTCCAACGCGTTGTCTAAACTTTTGACCTGCTCTAAAGGTCACTACACGGCGAGCAGAAATTGGAATTTCTTCGCCTGTCTTCGGATTACGTCCTGGACGTTCGCGTTTATCTCTTAACTCAAAATTACCGAAACCAGAAAGCTTAACCTGCTCTCCCGCAATAAGTGCTTGGCTAATTTCGTCGAAGAACAACTCGACCATTTGTTTTGCTTCACGGCGATTTAAGCTGGTTAACTCACTTAAATGATCAGCCATGTCTGCTTTAGTTAATGCTGTCATGAGGCCCTCAATGTCGCTTGATAAGTGTTTTCTAACACTTGGATAATATTGTCCATACCAGATTTAATTTCAGCATCTTCAAGCGTACGTGAAGGATGTTGCCACAAAGTGCAAACGCTAATGAGCGCTTACCATCTTCGACACCCTGCCCCGTATACACATCGAATAACCATGTAGAGTCTAAAAGCTCTCCACCAGTTTGTTCGATTAACTGCTGAATATCTCTAACATTTATATTATCAGAGATTAAAGCGCAATATCACGTCTAACCGAAGGAAAACGTGATAATTCTGTAAAATTAGATACATAAGATTGCAAAACAGCTGTTTGATCGAGTTCAGCAACCCAAGTCGTGCTTAAATCAAGCTCATTTTCTAGAGATGGGTGCAAACGGCCCAAATAGCCAATGGACTTACCATCTACTAAAATTTCAGCTGATTGCCCTGGATGCAACCACGCGCGTTCTGAACGAACATATTCAACACTTACACGTCCAGCAGCTAATATCTCTTCAATCTCACCTTTGAAATCAAAGAAATCCATTGGTTGAGGCTTAACATGCCAAGATTCTGGTTCTTGCGAGCCGACTGCCACCAAAGCCAAGGTAGGAGCCTGTTTTAGGTCTTCAATGTTCTTAGCATTTTGGTAATCAAAACGCAGCCCGAATTCGAAGAAACGAACACGACTTTGCTGACGGTTGAGATTATATTGTACGCAAGGAATTAAACTAGAAAGCAACGTACTACGCATTGCAGCCAAATCGCTTGAAATTGGATTTGCTAACATCAATGGCTTAACTTCAGGATTTAATTGCTTTTCAAGTTTCGCATCAGCAAAACTAAAGCTAATTGCTTCTTGATAACCTAAAGTCACGATCGTTTGACGCAGCTCAGTGAGTTCAAAACGATCTTGGTATTTAGCAAATTTAACATCCATGCTTGGTAAGCTAATCTGGATATTATCATAGCCATCAATACGCGCAACTTCTTCAATTAAATCTTGATAAATAGCCATATCGTAACGATGCGATGGTGGCACTACGCTCCACTCACCTTCAGCTTTAACTGTTACCTTACACCCTAGTCGGGTTAAAGCATCGGTAATAAACTCACCCGCGACTTGATATCCCAATAATTGGTCTACCTGAGCTTGTTTCAGTTCAATGGCTTCACGTTTTGGAAGTAAGTCAGTTTTTTCAGCTACAGTAATTGGGCCAAATTCACCACCCGCTAACTCTTGAATAAGCTGAGAAGCACGATTCATCGCAATTAAAGGTAATTCAAAATCTACACCACGTTCATAGCGCTGCGAAGAATCTGTATGTAAACCAAAACGACGAGCACGTCCAGCAATAGCAAGTGGAGCGAAGAAAGCACTTTCTAGGAAGATATCAGTCGTATCATCGGTTACACTTGACGCTAAACCACCCATAATTCCAGCAATTGCTAAAGCTTTTTTGGTCATCAGCAATCACCATAATATCTTCTGGCAACTCAACTTCTTGATCATTCAGAAGTTGTAACTTTTCTTGTTGTGTTGCTTGACGAACATGTATCGTCCCTTCGATTTTAGACAAATCGAATGCATGCATTGGTTGACCCAATTCCATTAGGACATAGTTGGTCACATCAACCAAAATACTATGAGTACGGATTCCTGAACGTGATAAAGCCTGTGCCATCCACTCAGGAGTAGCAGCTTTTATATTAACATTTTTAACTACACGTCCTAAATAACGCGGAGCGCCTTCAGTACTGATAACTACTTTTTTCTCATCAGCAATGCTGGCATCAACCATGTTAATTACAGGCTCATTCATTTGTAGCTTATTAATAACTGCAATTTCACGGGCAATACCACGAATACTAAAACAGTCACCACGATTTGGCGTAATACTGATATCAATGACATTGTCATCAAGTTTGAGGTATTCACGGATATTTACTCCGACTGGAGCATCGGCTGGTAATTCAAGTAAACCATCGATTTTATCTTCAAGATCAATCTCAGAAGCACCACAAAGCATCCCTTGTGACTCAACTCCACGAAGCTTACCTTTTTGATTTTAAAATCGCCAGGTAATACAGCCCCAATGATTGCAACTGGAGCTTTCATTCCAGCGCGAACGTTCGGTGCGCCACATACAATTTGCAGAGGTTCACCTGAACCAATATTAACAGTTGTTACGCGCAGACGGTCTGCATCAGGATGCTGCTCAACAGTTAACACTTCACCGATTACTACACCAGTAAATGGTTTAGCCACAGGTGCTAATTCATCAACTTCAAGACCAAGCATCGTCAACTGATCAGACAATGTATCACTATCAATTGCTGGGTTAACCCATGTGCGTAACCAATTTTCGCTAATCTTCATCTTTATAAACCTTTTTTAATCCTGAAAAACTGTTAGGCAAATTGGCGTAAGAAACGCACATCATTTTGATAGAACATACGCAAGTCATTAATGCCATAACGCAACATTGCAAAACGCTCTACCCCTAAACCAAAAGCAAAGCCTTTGTATTTATCAGGATCAATACCAGCAGCACGTAATACATTTGGATGTACCATGCCACAGCCTAAAACTTCTAACCAACGGCCACGTTCATCCATAATATCTACTTCTGCGCTTGGCTCAGTAAACGGGAAATATGATGGACGGAAACGTACCTTTAAATCTTTTTCAAAAAATTCATTAAGCAGATTAATCAATAAACCTTTTAACTCAGCAAAGCTGGTGTTCTCGGCAACGTATAGACCTTCGATCTGATGGAACATTGGTGAATGCGTTTGATCTGAGTCACAACGGTAAACACGGCCAGGACATACAATGCGAATTGGTGGCTCACTTGTTTCCATTGTACGAATCTGTACACCAGAGGTATGCGTACGCAGTAAATGAGTGGCATCAAAATAGAAAGTATCGTGCATAGCACGCGCTGGATGGTGACCAGGAATATTTAATGCTTCAAAATTGTGATAGTCATCTTCAACTTCTGGACCAGTCGCGACTGTAAAACCAGCTTTAGTGAAGAACTGACAAATTCTTTCTTGTACTTGAGTAACAGGATGAACTGTACCAACACGTTGACCGCGGCCCGGCAAAGTAATATCAATCGTTTCACTTGCTAGCTTTTGCTCAAGTGCCGCCTGTTGTAATGCCGCTTGACGTTCTGTTAAAGCAGTATTAATTGTTTCTCGAACAGCATGAATCGCAGCACCTTGTACTTTGCGTTCTTCAGGGTCCATTTTCCCTAATGCTTTCGATTGTTCTGCAAGCTGGCTTTTTTTTCCCTGTAAATTGCACACGTACCTGATCAAGTGCAAGCAAGGTCTTGAGCTGCTGCAATGGCAGCAAGCGCTTCTGTGGTCAGGGCTTCCAGTGACATATTAACTCTCAAAGCAACAAATTAAAAAATATAATAAAACACTGCATTCTATCAGTTTTTCATCGAATTGATGAAGTTTATCCATCATGAAAAATGTATTAGGCAACAAAAAAGATAAAACGTATAAGATAATAGCATCGTCAATGAGATCAACTATTATGGCGCTCAATCAAATTTGGAAACAACAACTTACGCTTGTAACGTATGGTAATGAATACCTCCGCCAAAACTTAAGCTTTACCCAATGGCGACAACATCATATTTTTGACCACCATAGTTTTCAGTTTCGTGACTTAGCTTCTCAGCATTTACTTGCTCCAACACTTTCAAGTTTGGTTAGAAGCTTTAAAAAAACAAGGTACCACTCAGCTAAGCTTACATTTATCAAGCCTTCTAAATGAAGAGCAAAACCCAAACAACAATGTTGAGCTTTTACCTTATACCCATTTTATCGTTAGCCATCAAAATGATAAGAAATTTGCATGGATTTTCGGCTATGAACTTGCTGAATGGTATAACAATGATAATGAGTTTGAAGCCCCTCCTTCACAAACCTGTGAGCTTCATTTAGAAACTTTCTGGCGTTTTGAACTAAATGAAAAGTTATCAAAAAAATTGAAGCTGATTTAAAAAATCCGCCATGGCAAGAAATCGCTGACTTTATGGATAGTGAATTATTTCGCAGTAAATATGCAGCAGGTTTTGAGGAACCAGAATTTCAAAAAGCTCATTTTGACGGTACAAATATTACGAACCAAGAACCAAGACTTGCTTTAATTCCAAGAGCTATCCAGCAGATTATGCTCACCAGCTTCTAAATCGTACTCAAGCATTAAGCAATTATTTAGAACAAAAGAAACGACTTGCAAATGATCCGTTAGGAGAAGAGCTAGACCAAGAACAACTCATTAATTTAAGAAATTTTACGCAAAAAACCGATGACTTGTTTGCCAAACTTATTGTTAAGGCTGCTAATCACTATCAAACAGCTCAAATAATTCCAGTCGTTAAGGCCTCTCCGTTCGAGCAATCAAATGAAAGTCCTCAACATTTGAAATCTCACCACCATAAAGGCACTGGTTCAGGCGTTATTAAGCTGATTATTCTAACGATTATTATTTGTGCATTGGCTTATTATTTTGGGCTATAACCACAGGAATATATGAAAATGATATAAAAGATTACTCCTAACGCTCATTGCATTATGTTCCATTAACGCATATGCACAACAAGGTATTGCAAACCAAGAAAAAAAAGTCCCGTTACTTTCCAAACATTAAAATTTACACCGAGTCAAATTCAGCAAGAATTAAAACAATTACAGTCAATTGAAAATCAAGAACATCCTAAATACTCAGCCTTAGCTAAACAATGGTCTGAAAATAATTCAATGATGAACGATATTGTATTTTCACTTCTTAATGACAAAACACAATTAACAAAAGAGAATTTTGAACTAAGCCAAAAGCAACTTGATAAAACAAAAAAATTTAAACGAGAAATTAATGAAAATGAGAATTAATCTAATTAAAGAGAATAATATGACCCTAACACAGTTAGATATCAAAACAAAACAAGGTCTATCTTTAACGAAGCTCTATTTAGAACGCAATCAAAAATGTATGCAATATTTTCAGGATGAATTATCAAATACGACTATCAATACCAACAATATAAATTTAAAACAACAATGCATGCAAGCTAACTCTAGAGTACAAGAGCTGTCTACAACATTATCTGAAAAATATAATATTTCTGATAATAAAAAAGACCGCTAAAAAGCGGCCTTTTTTGAATCTCTAAGCTTATGCAGCTAATGCGCCTTTAGCTTTTTCAGCTAAAGCAGCAAATGCTACTGCATCATGCATAGCGATGTCAGCTAATACGCGACGGTCGATGATCACTTGAGCTTTTTTCAAGCCATCGATCATACGGCTGTAAGACAAACCGTTTTGACGAGCACCGGCATTGATACGCGCAATCCATAAAGCACGGAATTGACGTTTCTTTTGACGGCGGTCACGATAAGCGTATTGACCAGCTTTGATTACCGCTTGGAACGCTACGCGGTAAACGCGTGAACGAGCACCATAGTAACCTTTAGCGCGAGCAAGAATTTTTTTGTGACGACGATGAGCCACTACACCACGTTTTACACGAGCCATTTATAATCTCCTTAGATGTATGGGCACATACGACGAACTGAGTTCACGTCAGAAACATGAACCATTACACAGCCGCGTAATTGACGGATACGTTTAGCAGATTTTTTGGTCAAAATGTGGCGCTTGAATGCTTGTTTGCGCTTAAAACCGTGTGCAGTCGCTTTGAAGCGTTTAGCAGCACCACGGCGAGTTTTCATCTTAGGCATAACAACCTCTTTTGAACACCTGTTCGGAACGTTTGCACCATTGCAAAAACGACCTGCAGGTAAGGGAGCCGACATTCTAAAGCATCCCAACTTAAAACAAAAGTAAAATGCTCATTTTTTGATAGGAAATTGTCTATTTTATATAAATGTTATTTTCCATAATCAATTATCAAATTACGAGAAAATCCATAAAATCATCCCCTATAATAAGTGCAATCTCTTAAATTCAAAAGAATATGAATATACAAAATGATGCTTTCGCTGCATTGCGGTATCGGGATTTCTCTATCGTTACGATCAATCAATTTTGCTTAACGCTCGCAATTTTGATTCAAGAAATTATTGTTGCCTACTCATTATATCAAATTACCAAAGATCCACTGACCTTAGGTTTAATCGGACTTGCAGAAGCAATTCCATTTATTGCCCTTTCTCTTTGGGGAGGCTATTTCGCAGATAGGTTTAATAAACAGCTTATTATGAAAATCTGTTTATTTTTCTCGGTTCCTCTGCCCTTGGTTTTATGGTTACTTTTCCACTTACATGGTTTAGGGCATATCAGTGTTAATTTCCTTTCTTGGGGCATTTATACAGTTATTTTTGGTTTAGGAACAATCCGTGGTTTCTACAATCCTTCCGCAACATCATTAAAACCATTTTTAATTCCGCGCGAACTCTATGCAAATGGTGCGACATGGACAACCATCGGCTGGCAAAGTGGCGTCATTATTGGCCCAATGCTGGGTGGTTTTATGCTTGCTTATTTAGGACGAGAAACTAGCCTATTTAGTGTCGCTGCTTTACTCGCTATTTGCTTTATTTTAATTAATTTATTACATAAACGTAGTTTCCCTAAAATTGAAACTGATAATATTTTAGAAAGTTTAGGAGAGGGTTTCCGTTTTATCTGGAAAACCAAAATTGTACTTTGGGCGATTTCTCTTGATTTAGCTTCTGTTTTATTTGGCGGTGTCATCGCGTTATTGCCAATTTTCGCAGAAGATATATTAAAAGTCGGTCCGGAAGGGCTTGGCTATTTACGGGCGGCTCCATCTATTGGCGCACTTGTCACTATGATTGCTTTGACTCGTTTTCCGCCAACTCAGCATGCATGGCGTAATATGTTACTTGCTGTAGCAGGTTTTGGAATATTCACTATTCTATTCGCCTTCTCAAATAATATGTGGTTATCTCTCTTTGCGCTTGCTATGACAGGCGCATGTGACAGTATTTCTGTTGTTGTAAGACAAACTATTTTGCAAATTTTTCCACCAGAAAATATGCGGGGGCCGCGTCGCTGCCGTAAATGGCATGTTTGTGTCTTCGAGTAATGAATTAGGGGCTTTTGAATCTGGTTTAGCAGCTAAATATTTAGGCACCATTACCGCTACAATTTTTGGAGGATGTATGACTCTGGTTGTTGTGACTTTCTGTTGGCTCAAAACGAATGATCTATTTAAGGTAGATATTACAAAAAACTCAGAAGATTAATTTAAACATTTATAAATCAAAGCATCTTCGGATGCTTTTTTATTTTAAATAAAACCCATAACCACCCAGTAAATAAACAAATAGCGCCCTGCTTTAGCAATAATGACGATACCAAGGAAGCGCCAAAAATTTTCTTTGAATAGCCCAGCAACTAAAGTAATGGGATCGCCAATGATAGGCGTCCAACTTAACAGTAAAGAGTAAAATCCATATTTATGGTAAAAGCTCTGCGCTTGTTGTAACCGCTTTTCAGAAACTGGAAACCACCTACGATGTTTAAATTGTTCTATCTTTAAGCCTAACCACCAATTGACACAAGAACCCAATACATTACCCAAAGTAGCTATACCAATTAAAAGCAAAGCTGAATATTGCCCCTTTAATAATAAGGTTACCAATACCGCTTCAGACTGTAGAGGTAATAATGTCGCAGCGCCAAAAGCACTCATAAAAAGCAAAAAGTAACTCAGCATACTCAATCACACCAAACGACTTTTTGCTTTAAGCATTTACTAAATTTAGGCAAGAAATTAAGCCACTTTAATTGATAGTGCTTTCTGAACTGCTGGGCGTGCTGTTAAGCGAACAATATACTCTTGTACGTATGGATAGTCTTCAATCTGAATACCTTGCCATTCATAACGCAAAATCCAAGGTAAAATTGCCATGTCAGCAATTGAGTATTCACCAGCGACAAACTTCTGACCAATGAGTTGTTTGTTAAGCACGCTATATAAACGTTTAGTCTCATTTACATAGCGCTCTATAGCATAGGGAATTTTTTCAGGGGCAAATTTATTAAAATGATGATTTTGCCCAAGCATAGGACCTAAACCGCCCATTTGCCACATGAGCCATTGTTCAACCTCAACTCGCTCTTGCTCATCAGCTGGGTAAAATAATCCAGTTTTTCTACCTAAATATTGCAAGATAGCACCCGATTCAAATATAGAAATCGGCTCACCACGAGGTCCATCTTGATCAACAATCGCAGGAATTTTATTATTTGGAGAAATTCTCAGGAAGTCTGGCTGGAATTGATCATTTTCTAAAATATTAATTGGATAAAGGGTGTAATCCAGTCCCATTTCTTCTAAGGCAATTGTGATTTTATGTCCATTGGGTGTTCCCCAATAATATAGATCAATCATTCTATTTTCCTACTCATCGTTATCATGACTGCGTTTTGGTTTATATCATGTTTTAAGAGATCTAATGAGATTTACAATACTAAAAATACATAAAACTCAAGAATTGAATTTCTTAAAAGATATACCAATTGTCTTAAATAAAACTGAATAAAGAAAAGTGATGTGATGTTTTTTTTTATTGATATGTGGGTAAAAAAAAGCACTGCTTTTGCAGTGCTTTTTTTGAGTATTACTTTTTCTTTTTCGGTCCAAGTAACATACCCATTTGACGGCCTTCCATTTTTGGTGCTTGTTCCACAACCCCAAACTCAGCCACATCTACTTCAATTTTTTGCAATTGAGCTAAGCCAAGTTGTTGATGAGCCATTTCACGACCACGGAAACGTAAAGTGATTTTCACTTTGTTTCCTTCTTCAAGAATTTCAAAATAGCACGAAGCTTAACTTGATAATCACCAACATCAGTTGCAGGGCGCAGTTTGATTTCCTTCACTTGCACTTGATGCTGTTTTTTCTTCGCATCTTTTTGCTTCTGCTTCAGGTCAAACAAGTGCTTGTTGTAATCCATAATTTTACAAACAGGCGGCTCGGCGTTTGCAACGATCTCAACAAGATCAAGTTCAACCTCTTCAGCAGCACGCAGTGCTTCACTTAATGAAACAATTCCTTTTTGCTCACCTTCAGCACTGACGAGACGTACTTCTTTTGCACGGATCTCATCATTAATTGCTGGACGGTTGCTTTTTGCACCTTGTTGTTGGTTACGGTCAGGCTGTTTAATCTTTCTTACTCCACAATATACCGGCCACGTTCGGCGACGGCAGACTTCACTAAGTCAATGAATGCATCTACTGACATAGTACCTAAATTTTTTCCTGAGCGGGTACGTACATTTACTGTACCTTCTTCAACTTCTCGATCACCAAGAACTAACAAGTAAGGAATACGCTCTATAGTACGCTCACGAATCTTAAATCCGATCTTTTCATTTCTCAAGTCAGAAATAGCACGAAGACCATTTTCTTTGAGTTTTGCTACGACTTTCTCACAAGCTTCAGCTTGAGAATCAGTAATATTCATGACACATGCTTGTAACGGTGACAACCAAGGTGGCATGAAACCAGCGTAGTGTTCAATTAGTATACCAATAAAACGCTCAAAACTGCCAAGAATTGCACGATGCAACATAACAGGTTGATCACGATCATTGTCTTCAGTCACGTAAGACGCATCTAAACGTTCTGGTAAATTGAAGTCACACTGAATAGTACCACATTGCCATACACGTCCGAGACAGTCTTTCAATGAGAATTCAATTTTTGGACCATAGAACGCACCTTCACCTGGCTGTAATTCCCATTCCAGACCTGCTGCATCTAAAGCGTCTGCTAAAGATTTCTCAGCCATATCCCAAAGTGCATCATCTCCCACACGCTTTTCTGGACGTGTAGAAAGTTTCATTTGCACTTCTTCAAAGCCGAAATCTTTATAAACATCAAGCGTCAGTTTAATAAAGTCTGCAACTTCTTGTCCGATCTGTTCTTTAGTACAGAAGATATGAGCATCATCTTGTGTAAAGCCACGTACACGCATAATACCGTGTAAAGAACCAGATGGTTCGTTACGATGGCAAGAACCGAACTCTGCTAAACGAATTGGCAAATCACGGTAAGACTTCAAGCCTTGGTTGAAAACTTGCACGTGACATGGGCAGTTCATTGGCTTAACCGCATAATTACGACTTTCAGAATGAGTCGTAAACATGTTGTCTGCATAGTTCGCTGCATGGCCTGATTTTTCCCAAAGCGTAAAGTCTACGATTTGTGGTGTTTTAATCTCAAGGTAACCATTGTCTTGCTGAACTTTACGCATGTATTGTTCAAGAACTTGGTAAATCGTCCAACCGTTTGGATGCCAGAACACCATACCTGGTGCTTCTTCTTGCATATGGAACAAGTCTAAGGCTTTACCAATTTTACGGTGATCGCGTTTTTCAGCTTCTTCAATACGCTTAATGTATGCAGCAAGCTGTTTCTTATCAGCCCATGCTGTACCATAAATACGTTGAAGCTGTTCGTTCTTCGCATCGCCACGCCAGTAAGCGCCAGAGATTTTTGTCAGTTTAAACGATTTTAAGAATTTGGTGTTTGGTACGTGTGGACCACGACACATATCCAAATAATCTTGATGGTAGTACAAGCCCATTTGTGTTTCTTCAGGCATGTCTGCAATCAAGCGTAATTTGTATTCTTCGCCACGTGCAGTAAATTCAGCAATTACTTCATCACGCGGTGTCATTTTTTTAACGACATCATAATCTTGGTCGATGAGCTTTTTCATGCGCTCTTCAACAGCTGCCATATCGTCTAATGTAAAAGGACGAGGCATCCAGATGTCGTAGTAAAAACCTTCTTCAATGACTGGACCAATCACCATCTTGGCTTCAGGGAATAGCTGTTTAACAGCGTGCCCTACAAGGTGCGCACAAGAATGGCGAATGATTTCAAGACCTTCCTCATCTTTTGGAGTGATAATTTGTAAGGTCGAATCTTCGGTAATTAAGTCACATGCATCAACTAAGCGATCATTCACACGTCCAGCAACAGTATTTTTTGCTAGACCAGGCCCGATACTTTGGGCAACTTCCATAACAGAAACAGGGTGATCAAAATTCTTTTGATCGCCATTTGGCAATGTGATAATTGGCATAAAAAAATCCTTAAGGAGTGATGCCCTATACGAAGGAGCATTTCACCGCGAGATTATGATCGAGGCGAACCTCAAAATATAAAAACGGTGTAAATCAAAATTAAAAATCCTGAAAGATTTTACACTTGTTCAAGCAAAGTGAAAACCTTTAAGCCCATAAAATCATAAATACATTTTGCTTATCAGGTAAACAGCAATAAATGACTTAAAGAATATATTGGGAAGATTTTTTAAACACGCTCAGCACAAGTGGTTTAAGATGAAGAAAATAGCATTTTTGCTCATTTTCTGACTGAAGGGTATTTCTCTTTAAGACTAAAGCATAGATGCTTTGATGAGTATTAAGTCATATTTTCAAAGAATGAATTAAAAATAGAACACGGAGTTGTTTCCCATGGTTAGTGCTTATGATGAATTACCACGTACACCCGCAAATTTTGTTGCGCTATCCCCTTTACGATATTTAGAACGTGCGGCGTATATTTATCCAAATCAAGCTTCAATTATTCATGGTAAGCGCCAAATTTCATGGAAAGAAACTTACCAACGTTGTTGCCAGTTTGCTTCTCAGCTCAAACAACTGGGAATTGAAAAAAATGATACGGTATCAGTCTTGTTGCCCAATATTCCAGCCATGATTGAAGCACATTTCGCAGTTCCAATGACTGGCGCTGTACTCAACACACTCAATACACGCTTAGATGCAAAAACAATAGCTTTCATGTTGGAACATGCTGAAAGCAAAGTTCTTTTGGTTGACCCTGAATTTGTTAATCTGGCAAGAGAAGCCCTCTCTCTTATTCCTGACCAACATATTATTGTGATTGATGTAGCTGATGATGAATATGAAGGTGAAAATCAGTTTATCGGCTCTTTTGAATATGAAGAATGGATAGCTCAAGGCGATGCTAATTTTGAATGGCATTTACCAGAAGATGAATGGGATGCAATCAGCTTAAGCTACACTTCAGGCACAACAGGTAATCCTAAAGGCGTCGTTTACCATCATCGGGGAGCTTATTTAAACGCTGCAAGTAATATATTGGCCTGCGGAATGAAACCTCGTGCAGTGTATTTATGGACATTACCGCTTTTCCATTGTAATGGCTGGTGTTTTGCGTGGAGTATTGCAGCAAGCGGTGGAACCAATATTTGTTTGCGTAAGGTCGACCCAGAATTAGTGATGCAACTCATTGCAAAACATAAAGTCGATTATTTCTGCGGCGCGCCTATTGTTCTTTCAATGATTATTAATTTACCTAAAGAAAAGCAAACGGATTTTGACCATCATGTAGAAGTGATGGTTGCCGGAGCAGCTCCTCCCGTTGCCATCATTGAAGGCATGCGGAATATGGGGATTAACGTAAATCATGTGTATGGCTTAACAGAAACATATGGTCCTTCAGCCTTATGTGCTTCGCAATCGGGATGGGATGAACTTTCAATTGCTGAACAAGCTCAGCTTCATTCCCGTCAAGGCGTGCCGTATCCATTACAAGACAGTATGCGGGTATTGGACCCAGAAACAATGCGGCCTGTACCGAATGATGGACAAACTATGGGAGAAATTATGTTTCGTGGCAATATTGTCATGAAAGGATATTTAAAGAATTCCCAAGCAACTCAAGAAGCTTTTGCTGGTGGATGGTTCCATACAGGGGACTTAGCCGTTTGCCACCCCGATGGTTATGCAAAAATTACTGATCGCTCGAAAGATATTATTATTTCAGGTGGAGAAAATATTTCATCTTTAGAAGTAGAGGATGTGTTGTATAGACACCCAGCTGTTTTAACTGCTGCGGTAGTCGCCAAACCTGATGCTCGCTGGCAAGAAGTACCTTGTGCCTTTATTGAATTAAAGGTAGGCGCAGCAGTAACACCTGAAGAGATTATTGAGCATTGTCAAAAGAGTTAGCACGTTTTAAAGTGCCAAAAGATGTCATAATTACAGAAATTCCAAAAACATCGACCGGCAAATTACAGAAGTTTATTTTGCGTGAATGGGCAAAAGAACGTGCTGAGAATATATAAATAAAAAAGCGACGCCTTGAGCGTCGCTTTTTTATTTAAGCGCATTTAGCCTTGATCGGACAATAATGCAATTTGCTGCACATAGTTAACAAATTTAACTTTTGATGCCTCGATATCTGCTTCACTCGCCTGTTGAGTTTTATCTCGATTGATTCTCAACACATGCTGACGCAAAGTGTGACGTTCCGATGCATTATAAATTTTACTAAATTCAGTAATTGCAGGATCACCCTGTTCAATCATGCGGTCAACCCAACGCATTAATTGAGCCTGTCTTTTTGCGCCTTGCTGCGGGGTTAAATAAGACAAAATAATAGTCTCATCTTCGTTGCGCAATAACTTACCAATACGTTGAAATTGGCGACGACGTGCTTCATAAGAACTAATGTTCTGCACTTCCATTAAAGCATCAATTAAACGCTCATCAACTGGAAGTTTCTGAATTTGTTTAATAGAAAGTTGTGCTAATTGCTCACCTAAAGCAGCCATGCGTTGCACTGCTTTTTTCTGTTCGGTTTTGCTTGCACGTCCTTCTAAAGAACCGAAATCTTCTTCAGTATAACGTTGGGAACCACGTGCCACGATTAATCTGCCTCATAAAATTTTGCTGCGAATAACGCCAGTACTTCACTTAATGCCTGTTCTTCGTCGGTACCATCAATGACCAATCTTAAAGTGGTCCCTTTACCTGCACCTAACATCAGCAAAGACATAATATTTTTTGCATCTACCAAATGATCGCCTTTTCCAATCTGGATCGACGAACGAAACTTTGTAGTGACCTCTATCAGTTTCCCTGATGCACGAGCATGTAAACCGAGTTTATTAATTACATCAACAGTTGTGTCTATCATGACCAGTGCTTCATTTCTCTGTGTAAGACCTGAACAGACCATTCTGCCTCAAGTGCTTGTTTTAGTCTATCTACGATATAAACCGAACGATGTTGGCCCCCAGTGCAACCAATAGAAATCGTCATATAATGACGATGTCCTTCAGCAAATGCGGGAAGCCATTTTTTTAAGAAGTGAAGAATATCATCAAACATTTCGTTTGCTTGTGGACTTGCTTCTAAAAATTGTCTTACTGGCTCATCCAAACCAGAAAAACGTCTTAATTCTAAATCCCAATGCGGATTTGGTAAATGCCGTACATCAAAAACATAATCGGCATCTAACGGAATGCCATGTTTATATCCAAAGGACTGCAATATGACAATAAGCTTATCTGACTGCCCCAATTTAGACAGTAATATATGCTTTAAATCATGAACGCTTTTATCCGTTGTATCAATATGAACTGTAGCGCGGAACTGAATTGGGAGCAGTAACTGCTTTTCTTCTTGAATACATTGCAACAGGCTTTTAAAACGGTTGGCTAATGGATGCGGACGACGGGATGCACTAAAACGCGCAATCAAATCCTGATCTTGCGTAGTAAGGTAAATAACATCAACCGTCCCATGTCTTTGTAATTGCTCAAAAACATGGTCGAACTCTTGCATATCTGCCCGAGTACTTCTTACATCCACACCTAAAGCCAATTGCTCTAGGTTATTTTTCATGATCTAGCTTTGCCACAATTTCAGGCAGCAATGCCAAAGGCAAATTATCAATACAGTAATAGCCCAAATCTTCTAATACTTGAAGGGCTGAAGATTTTCCTGAACCAGACTGTCCTGTCACGATAAGTATACGCTTCATGGCATGGCTGTCCTTTGATCTCTTTTATTGGGGTGTAAAGGCAACTTCTAAATTATCAATCAAACGGGTTGCACCCAGTTTTGCCGCGATAAATAACACAATATCACGATCAAATTGAGTAGCAGGTAACAGATTTGTCTGACGAGCTTCGACATAATCAACAACAAGACCATTGTCTGTCAACCGAGTTTTGATATCTTCTACAACTTGTTGCAAATCTTTGCCTTGATGTAACTGTTGCTCGGCCTGCTTCAAGCTTTGATAAATAACTGGAGCAACCTGACGGTGTTCAGCACTTAAATAACCATTTCTCGAGCTAAGCGCCAAACTCATCCGCTGCACGAACAATTGGCACACCAATTACTTCTAAAGGAATATTTAAATCTTGTACAAACTGGCGAATAACGGCTAACTGCTGGTAATCTTTTTGTCCAAAGAAAGCATAGTTAGGTTGCACAATATTAAAGAGCTTAGTTACAACCAAAGCTACGCCATCAAAGTGTCCCGGGCGTGAACTACCGCATAAAGCATCTGTAATCTGGCTTACACTGATGTTAGTTAAACGTGGTTGTGTACCGTACATTTGCTCAACTGATGGGGCAAAAATAATGTCACAGCCCACATCGGCAAGCAAACGACTGTCTTGCTCTAAAGTACGAGGATAGTTGTCAAAATCTTCGCCCGGTCCAAATTGAGTCGGATTTACGAAGATGCTCACAACTACAACATCACATAACTTTTTCGCTTCACGAACAAGTGTGAGATGTCCTTCATGTAGATTTCCCCCATTGTTGGGACAAAACCAATAATTTTACGTGCAGCTCTAGCAGGATTTAGAGAAGCTGCAAGACCTTGTATGGTGGTTTCTGTTTTCATGAATTACAGCTCAACGTGAAAAGTATGTTCTTTAGCAGGGAATGACTGATCAAGCACCGCAGCATGATAAGCTTTAAATGCATCTAAAATGGCAGTTTCACCTGATTGCTCTTTCATAAAATTGCGAACAAAGCGCGCAACTCGACCAAAAGTTAAACCCAGCATATCTTGTACAACCAATACTTGACCATCGGTTGCATTACCTGCACTAATACCAATTACAGGTGTATTTGGGAATAATTCAGCAATTTCTTGTCCTAACTGAGCAGGAACACATTCAAGTAATAACACCGATGCGCCCGCCTCAACTACAGCGGTACAGTCAGCAATGAGCTGATCTGCTGCTTCACGTGTTCTAGCTTGTAATTTATAGCCACCAAATACATGTACAAGATTGAGGTGTTAAACCTAAATGTACACAAACAGGCACCCCATTGCGGGTTAAAACTTGCACGATTTCACTTAACCATGCGCCACCTTCAATTTTCACCATTTGAGCGCCAGCCTGCATGACTTTTCTTGAGTTTTGCAAAGCATCATTTAAAGGTTGCATAACTCATAAATGGCAAGTCTGTCATGATCAAGGCATGCTGGTTACCACGACGAACCGCTGCCGTATGATAAGCCATATCTTCAACGGTGACTGGCAAAGTTGAATCTCGCCCTTGAATTGCCATTCCAAGAGAATCACCAATTAAGATTGTATCAACTTCAGCAAGTTCCATTGCTTTTGCCATGCTTGCATCGTAACAAGTCAGGCAAGAGAACTTGCGTCCTTCGGTTTTAAATTTTCTTAAGTCACTTAGACTAATCATGATGATATCCTCTACAGGAGTTCGCAGAACATAATGAATCGAGAGTTTAAGCCCAAGACTCATCAGCAAGTACAGTCAGTGTCGGCTGCTGTATCAGCTCTAAATCTTTGAGTGGCTGACCATTCAATTGTAAATCTGCATCTAAATCTAATAAGGGAATTACAACAAAATCTCGTTGTAAAATTCCTATGTGCGGCACAGTTAAGCGCTCATTGTGAATTGTTTCATTGCCATATATAAGCAAATCCAGATCTAAGGTTCGCTCACCCCAACGACGAAGTCGTACACGACCAACTTCTTGCTCAAAACGTTGTAAATGATCCAACAAATCTAAAGGCGCAAGATCCGTATTTAATTCTGCAACTGCATCTTTAAATAATTTGGCTGGTCTTGAGGCCCCATAGGTGGACTTTGATAAAGTCTAGAAACTTTAACCATTCCTAACGTCTTAAGCTTAGCAATGGCTTCAGATAAAATTTGACGTGAATCGCCTAAATTACTTCCCAAACCAATATAAGTGGTTATTGTCATTGCGTTGGCCCAAAAACAACTTGGCTTAAATCGCGCTGTACCCGCTTACGTTTTAAAATTGGATGATCACCCGTCACGCCTGCGTCTGAAGAAGACGCTTTTTCAACAAATCGGCTTACAGCCTGATCTTGTCTAGTACGTTCTTTTTTCCCACGGCGAGTGCGTGGTTCCGGAATATCAACCAAAGGTTCAATTTCCGTCTCAACTTTATTATTTTCGATAGGCTCAGCAGCAGCTTTACGGCGGTTTCTAGCTTTCTGACGATTATATTGGCTAATAGTAGCTTCTTTTTCGTCATTCGACATTTCTTGGTAAGCTTCCCACCAGCTTCCCATTCCTTGTGTTGTGTCATCACCTGACTTTTCACGAAGTAATAAGAAGTCAAAACCAGCACGGAAGCGAGCATGCCCTGCCAATGCTTCTATTTGCTGTGGTTTGGGATTAAGCAAACGAGTCTGCATTTCCCAAACTTCACGAATAAACGTTTCTGCAAAGCGAGGAATAACTGTGCGTGTTGCTTGACGTTTTAAAACATCTAAACCAGCCTGCGCACGGGCTTCAGCCGGCACAATGCCTTTAGATAAGTAAAACTCACAACGTTCTAAAAACGGCTGCCATAGTAACACTGCATAGAAAAATGCAGGATTAATGGTTTTACCCACTTGTATACGTTGATCTGTATTCTTTGCTGCTCTTAAAATAAATGCAGTGAGATTAGGTTGAACATCGGCAAAAAGTTGCTTCCAGACACCAAACTCAATCAACATTGGCAGAACACGCGCCAAATGCCCCATTGTGAACAGCTTCTGAGATTCATCATATAAACGATGCGGAGAGACATCACGCAATAATTGCGTCATTTCGGCATTAAATATGTCGAGAATATTTGAATCAATTTTGAAATTTAACTTGGCCGCAAAGCGTAGAGTTCGCAGCATACGCACAGGATCTTCTTCAAATTTTTTTTTTTTACGCTGTGCTGGATCGCCCAATAAACGCAAAGTTTTGTTTTTAACATCTTCAATCGCTTTGCAGAAGTCGAGCACAATACTCTTACGCGGTTGGTAATATAGAGTATTGATAGAAAAATCACGTCGAGCAAAGTCTTGTTCGATGGTACCCCAGTTATTGTCACGTAAAATCATGCCTGAGGCACTCGTAACTGCTTTTTTAGGAGGGGCACGGAATGTTGCCAACTTCAATAAGCTCACGACCAGAATAGACATGTGCCAATTCAAATCGACGGCCAATGATTCGGCAACGTCGGCCAAAAACCTCTTTAATTTGAGCAGGTGTCGCATTGGTGACTGCATCGAAATCTTTAGGATTAAACCCTAGCATTAAATCACGGACACCACCCCCAACAATATAAGCTTCATAGCCAGCTTTAGTCAGGCTATCGATCACATCTAAAATCGAAGAAGGAAGTTGGGCTGTGGACAAACCACATTTTGACGCTCGCAAGGTTTGCAAAAGACGCTGTCTCCTACGTCAGGACGTAAATAACAAGTTGTCGCTAATCACAGCGCTAACGCACACAAAGGGCAATTTGATTCTCTGTAGTTTGCGCATGAAATGACAGGTTGACAAACAGATGATTTATAAACTCAACCGTGGTTTATTCTTTTCAAAAATGGCTGGACCAATACCTTTTACGTTTTTAAATTCATCAATATTTTTAAAGCCACCATTCTTTTGACGGCGTTCCACAATCGCTTGAGCCTTTTTCTCACCGATACCTTTTAGCTTTTGAAGCTCATCAATATTGGCTTGATTCAAGTGAATTTGCCCTGCAGAATCAATCATTGTAGTACTTTTTGAGACATTAGAATGAGAGTGATTGCTGCATGCTCAACTTCTGATCATACATCTGCTGTTTAGCTTTCCACCCCTTAAAATTTTGATCGAAAGATTGAGCCTGAATAAAGGTTGATGAAATCAGGCTCCAAAATAAAATAATAAAATACTTACTCTTCGAAAGATTCATGCTGAGTTGCATGTGTTTTTTCCCCTAACTTTAAGTGCCGCTTTGCCTGATTCCACAATTCATCCATTTCAGACAAGCTCATGTCCTCTAATGTTCTTTGCTGCTTTCTTGCTTGATCTTCAATAAAAGCAAAACGGCTTCTAAATTTATGTATTGTCGATAAAAGTGATGTTTCACTTGAAATCGCAAGTTTACGTCCTACATTCACCAATGAAAACAGGCAATCTCCAAATTCATCTTGAATTTCATCCATATTTTGATTTTTTTAGCGCCTGCTTGAACTCATCCAGCTCTTCTTCTAGTTTTGTATAAGCATCTTCTACGGTTTCGAAGTCGAACCCAACTTTTGCTACATTTTCTTGAATTTCTTGTGCCTGTAACAGGGCTGGGCCATGCTTTATTTCATCTAATCTTGATTGTGGCTTCCCTTGCTTTTCTTGCTGTTTAATTTGTTTCCACAGTTCACTTACTTGTTCTGGCGTTAAGTTATTAAATTGATCTGCCTGAAAAACATGTGGATGACGGCGAATTAACTTCTCGCTTATTGCTTCAATCACATCTTGAAAAGTTAAAAGCGCCTTGCTCACTAAACATTTGTGATTGAAACACAACTTGTAATAGCAAATCACCCAGCTCATTTCGAATTTCTTCAATGTCACCCTGACGAATAGCGGCCTCGACTTCATAGGCTTCTTCAATGGCATATTTAGTAAGACTCATGGGGGTTTGAGCTTGATCCCACGGACATTTTTCTCGTAACTCTTGCATAATTTTAAGCAATTTATCCATGCGTAGCCCTCAAGTTTAAAAAAGTCGGTCAGTAAAACTAAGATTTTAATTTGTTATGATCAAAATCAAAGCGATTAAATCAGTCGCACTATTGTACTGACAAAGAAAAAAGATGAGACACAGTATTCTGATTAGTGGCGCCGCTCAAGGTATTGGGGCAGAAATTGCATGTGTATTTTATCAACAAGGATATAAAGTAGGCATTTATGATATTAATGAATCGCTTGCTCAAAAACTAGCAAGTGACTTGGGACCCAATGCCTGTGCTGGCTATTTAGATGTAAGTGATTACGGTCAATGGCAACACATATTAAAAGAATTTACTGACTGGGCTGGCGAACTCAACATCTTGGTAAATAATGCCGGCATTCTATATTCTGGTGCATTTGAAGCGATTGATATTAAAGCTCATCAAAGAACAATAAATATTAATGTAAACGGTGTCATTAATGGTTGTCACGCTGCCCTACCATATTTAAAGCAAGCTGCTTTTGCACGTGTCATCAATCTCTCTTCAGCCTCTGCAATTTATGGGCAGGCCGGTTTAATTTCTTATTCGGCTAGTAAATTTGCTGTTGACGGGGGATTACTGAAGGCTTAGATGTGGAATGGAAGAAATACGGTATTCGTGTTTTAGATGTGATGCCGTTATTTGTACAAACTGCAATGGTCAACAATATGGATGCTAGCACCATTCAAAATATGGGGATAGATTTAACACCAAATGATATTGCTCAACAGGTGCTTACACTTGTAGAGAAAAGGCTCATTTCTGGACCCCTACTCACACTCCAGTTGGCATAAAAACCAAGCTACTTTATCAACTCTCAACCTTAAGTCCCCAATTTCTAAATCGCTTAACTAATATTTATTTATCAAGAAAGTAATTCAAAAAAGCACTGTCATTTGACAGCCTTTTTATTAAAATAATTTAAAATATATTTATAATGCAATAATCAAAAATACAAAAATTTAAGTTATTCTAAACTTAAAGCGCCAATAAAATAATTACCAGTAACCATTAATTAAAAAATCTTCAAACACAAAGTATAAATATTAATAAAAACTAAATAGTTCAATTATTTAAATTCATAAATTTATTTAATTCCCAATAAAACTATAAATATACTTTAAAAGCTAAGATATAAATGATTATAAAAATTTAATTAGATTATTTATCAAACAAACAAATACTTAAAATATAAAATCCAAAAAACATTCAACGCTATATTACATAAGCCTTTACGTTTATTTCTCTATAGAATAAATAAAATCAATAATAAATAAATTATTGAAATACTCACTTTATAAAATTATAGTTCGTTTATTTTTGTAAACTTATGAGTATTTTTTGTGACAAACTTTTCAATAATTAAGCAATCACAACGGCACAAAAAAACTCTTCTGGCTATTCTATTTGGCAGTGTTTTACCTACTGCTCATGCTGGTTTTTTTGATGACTACAACCAAACGGCTCAGAGCTTCCGTGCAAACATCACGCAACCCATTCCTGAAGAAACTCATAAATTTTTAGATAAAAAAGCTAAGGGAAACGATGCTGCACTCTACCTACTTGAAAAAGGTCGTTTACAACAAGCGAATCATCAATACGAAGAAAGTAAGAAATCCTTTGAAGCTGCATTTGCGCTGTTAGAACAAAGAAACAATAAAGCAAAAATCAGTGCATCAGAGCTCGGGTTTAAAGCTCTTTCACTTGTAAGTAATGACAGTATTATTCCTTATAAGATCCCAGAATATGAGCAAGTTTTAGCACATGTCTATCAAGCCATAAATTTTATAGCTCTAAACAATGTAGAAAGTGCTGGTATAGAAATGCGTATCGCCCAACGTATTCAGCGTGAAATTGAAGTTGCTCACACAAAGGGAGGCGGAAAAAGCTAAAGAAAAAGCTGGCTCCGATAATAATAATCAGAACTTCGACGAAGCTTTTGCTGGCCTAAATACAATTGCAGGAAAGGTTAAAAATACATATCAAAATGCTTATGCATTTTACATGGCAGCCACTCTTTGGGAAGCATTAGGAGAAGACAATGATGCTCTCGTTGACTTCAAAAAAGCTTATGAATTGCAGCCTAATGACTTCATTAAAAATGATGTTAAACGTTTAGACATATCTTCAAGCAAAAAATCTCAACAATATCCCGTTGTAATTTTTTTAGAGCAAGGCCTAGTGCCTCAAAAAATACCTAATACATTTGCTTTGCCTACTCCAAATGGCTTAATTAATGTTTCATTTGCTAGCTACAATCCTTCTACCTACAAAAGCCCTACCAATCTTCAGGTGCTTGTAAATGGTAGAGCTATGACAAACACCTCAACCTTAACTGATATAGGTGCATTAGCTGTAAAAACATTAAAAGAAAATGTAGCTACCAATATGACATCGCAAATTGCGCGCACAACAGCAAAATATATGGTCCAAAAAGAACTCGGGAATCATCTTGGAGCTATTGGTCAAATCGCTGGGAATATTTACAACACAGCCTCTGAAAAAGCCGATGTTCGTGCGTGGAATACTTTACCAAGTAATGCTCAAGTTGCTCGCCTCACTTTGCCAACTGGCACTCATACCATCCAACTAAAAAATGGTTATATGACTCAAGAAATCAATATTGATGTGAAGCCAAATCAGACTGTGTTTATTCATGGCATAGAAGCAAATCAAGAAATTTTAACCGATAGTTTTGCTATTACTCATTAATGATTAAAGGATATTCAAAATGAAAAAGGCCGTAATTTATTTGAGCCTACTCTCAATAACATCTGTATTTTTTGCGGGTTGCACAGCTCCAAATGCTATGCAAACAAAAACAGATATCGTAACAGGCAAAAGTACTGTTCGTACTCAGACCAGCAACCCAGTTTTAGCTACCCGTATTAGCGTTAGTCGAATCAATATGACGACTTTAGGTGATATCAAACGCGCTTCTCTTGCATTAAAAAACGGTTGGTTCTATGCCCAAGACTTCCAATACAAAGTTGTATGGTTTGATGCAGAAGGAACTGAAATTAATCCAGAAGGTGCAATTTGGAAGCCTATCAGCTTACAAGGTCGTGAAGTTAAAACTGTTCAGTCGGTTGCACCTAACCCTAGTGCAGTTGATGTATTGATTTACATGAAAAAAGATTAATTTCTTAAGTTTTCTAAACCTAAATTCACAACATTATTTAAAGATAGATACAGGACATTTTAATGAAAATTAAATCACTATTATTAATTACAGCAATGAGTAGCGCTGCACTTTTTTCTGGCTGTGCTTCACAAACCGTTAGCTATGGTGATGCACAATCTGTTGAAACTTTAACAAAAGATTTTGGTTCGACGGACTTGCAGCAAATTGCGACAAAAATGGTGGATGACATGCTCGCTTTCCCACAAATTATTGATATAACAAAAAATCGTCGTCCTGTTTTATTTGTTGACAAAATTAAGAACAAATCTCAAGAGCATATCGATACAGAGTTCTATTACCGATACGATTCAAAACCGTTTAATCAATTCAGGAAAATTCCGCTTTGTAGACATGACTTCCTGTGGGTGCTGTAGCAGACCAAATGGCTTATCAACAACGTAGCGGAATGGTAGATAAACGGGTACTGCTGTACAATCTGGCTCACAGGGATTGGTGCCGAGTATATGCTGAATGGTAATTTATCTAAGCATTGTTAAAAACTCAGGCGGAAAAAAGTGATGTTTATTATAAATTCACTTTAAAATTACTGAATTTAAAAACTGGAATCGTTGAGTGGACCAGTGAAAAGAAATCCGCAAATCTGCAAAAAAATCTACATTCGGCTTATAAGCTTTTCTAGTTAATTCCTTTATAGCATGGCACTTATTAATTGCTATGCTATATAAATAAAAAGGAGCCTTTATGAGAAAAATATTTTGCGCAGTACTATAGTCTTACTGCCACCTCAAGTTTTGCCGCTTTACAAGAAGTTATGAAAGAAGCTTCAGGTAGTGGACCAACTCAGCAACAAGCTATTGCAGAAGCTTTACTTACTGCTGCTCAATCTGTGAATGGAACCAAAGTAAGTTCACAAATGGGTATAGCTGAAGAAGTTAATATGGTTATGACAGATCACCACTGGTCATATCAAGGCAAAAGCTCACCTGTGTTTAGTGTCCAAACAGAATCTTCGGGTGCAATTAACCGTTTTCAAGTTCTTAGTGTTTCTGGTTCAGGCAAGCATTATAAAGCTCGAGTTCGAGCTTATATTAGTAAATATCAATCAAATGTAGCTGATCAACACTTACGAAGAATGGCGGTTTTTCCTTTTCAAGTAGTTGAGTCAAAATTTTAACTTAGCATCGGGTGAAGACCCATATGAGTTTGTGCAGGAAGTAGCTGACCTCATTGGTACGCAAATGGCAAATTCACGACAACTAAGTTTAGTAAGTCGAGATTATATTGAAGAAATGGCAAGCGAGAATGCTTTCCTCGCATGGGATGGTGCGCCATCGGAAATGGCAAGAATTGCCCAAAAAGTAGGCGCGGACTATATTCTGGTTGGTAGAATTAATGAAGCCCGCATGGTTCAAGGTCAATCTTTTTACGGTGCAGTTCCAGCTGAACGTGATGCAATTAAACTGAACTGGCGTGTGATCGAAGTAAATACAGGGCAAAATTGCAGCAGCTGGCTCTATTAAGCAACCACCGCAAGCAAATGTTGGCAATTTAGTCACACAAGATACTCCGCCTTCTAGTACCGAAATTTTCGCAGATCAAGTCGTTAATGAGGTATTGCGTGGTTTATCTTTGAAATCAAATCATTACTCTCAAAACCAAGATAGCTTTGATAATCAAGTGAATTCTTCGCCATTATCAGATGCAGATCTTCCTTCAGGCTCTAGCGAAAAACCATCCATTGGTAAATAAAAGAAGCTGTCATTTGACAGCCTTTTTACTCAATTTATTTAAACACCTTGAATCATACGTCGCGCACTAATAATTCCAGGTTGCTGCTCTAGACGTGCCAATAAACGAGATAGCTGCGCTAAACCCTTAACCTCAATTAACAACTTCATATTCGCAATACCATCTGCTTCAGAAATTGTATTAACCTGACGAATATTGATTTGGTCAGAAAAAATCACTTGAGTTAAGTCTTTAAGCAGACCACGACGATCATATGCTTCCACTACAATCTGAACGCTTTGGCCACGTGTTGGCTGCATTTCCCAATCAGCTTCAACTGCACGCTCTGGTTCTTGCTTAATCATACGCTGATAATCTGAACAAATGACTTTGTGGATACTGACACCACGGTTCAAAGTAATATATCCAGCGATTGATTCGCCATGCACGGGCTGGCAGCACTGAGCGATGTGTAGTTCCACATTATCTAAACCATCAATTAAAATTCCGTGGGCCGATAACGTATGGCTTGCACGCGGATTTAATGCTGGTTTAAGCACTAGTTCAGGTTCATCCTGATCTAGATGCATTTGACGATTCACCTGATTAATCAAGGCGTGTAAGCTAATATCACCGCTTACCAGACTCACCAAAATGTCATCACCCGTTTTCACGTTAAAATGTGATGAATAATCATTTAGGTCGATACTTTTTTGGGTGAATCGCTAGGCGAGCTAACTCTTTATTGAGAAGTTCACGGCCGACTTCAAGATTTTTACTACGATCTTGTTGTCTAAACCAATGACGTAGCTTGTCACGGGCACGGGAGGTTTTAATATAACCTAAAGAATTCACCAACCAATCTCGGTTTGGATCACGATCTTTTTAGTTAAAATCTCAACCTGCTCACCAGTTTTTAAAGTATAGGTTAATGGCACATAGCGCTGGTTAACTCCGTGCTGCGTAACACTTATTCCCTACTTCCGTATGCACATGATAAGCAAAATCTAAAACTGTTGAGCCACGTGGCAATTCCTTAATGTCACCATTCACGACTGAAAACATAAATCTTCTCAAAACCTTCAAAATCTTGTAGTTGATCAAAGCCTTCTGTTTCATCTTCGTTTTGATGTACCGTCGTATCATTACGTTCTTGGTAATGTTCTAGAACGGCACGCAATGAATGCAAACGATGGTTAAAGGAATGGTCTGTATTCTTTGAACCTTCTTTATAGTTAAAGTGCGAACATACGCCTAATTCTGCTTCGTCGTGCATCTCATGAGTACGAATTTGTACTTCAAGCGACTTATTTTCAGCAATTACAGCGGTATGCAAAGAGCGATAGCCATTTGCTTTCGGGCTGGTAATATAGTCATCAAACTGGTGAGGAATATGACGCCAGATTTGATGTACGATACCCAAAGAGTGATAACACTCTGGGACACTCTTAACCAACACACGTAAGGCACGAATATCATAGAGCTGATCAAAACTCAGGTTTTTGCTTTTCATTTTTCGATAAATCGAATAAATGTGCTTTGCTCGACCTGTGATTTCTGACTCGATTCCGTAAGACGCTAACTCATTTTTCAAACGATCAATGACGAACTGAATATAATGTTCACGCTCTAAACGTTTTTCATTCAGTAATGACGCAATTTCTTTATAACGGTCTGGAGCTAAATAGCGAAAAGCGAGATCTTCAAGTTCCCATTTAAGCTGGGCAATACCAAGTCGATGTGCCAAATGGCGAATAAATAGTAAGAATTTCACG